>WOFM01000108.1:1814133-1987963 GCA_011428145.1 Ericerus pela | reverse complement strand
AAACCTCTTTGTGGGGACTCACTGGTATGAGGTAAAGGGGCTCGGACCCCTTGACGACAGTCGCCCCCCCAAAGGGCAGGCTAATTACTCGTCTATATGACGTTAAACTAAACACAAAATACGTTCGATCGTAATTACTGCAAGTACATGCAGGTAATGTACGAGTACCAAATCGTGACATCACCAAACAATGTCACAATCTGTACACGAACCGGCCAGCCATCTCTTATCACAATAGGGGATGATGCAACCTGGCCGCCCTCACTGACGTACGTATTACCTTACGTATGTGTGTTTGTGTGCGTGTGAATAAGCCGTATATAAACTGCCCGAACTGGCTCTAAAATTGCCAGTGTTCGGTCTGGTTCTAGCTTACCCGTACTTACGTACAAAGTGGCTGAACACGCTTAAATTCTGTTGAATTCCCTTCTGGTGAGAATATCTCTCACGACAAGGTATTCCACACTCTTCTTTTTTTTGAAATCGGTTCAGAATAATATAATGGAGTGTGTTGAATATATATGGGTTCATTAGTAAATTTTGGTTATTCATATCGGATGTTATTCTGGGTTGAATAATTCAATGTTGTCACTTCCATTAACATAGTACACCATAGTGTCCTTGTATCTTCACCATTTATAACATTTTTCTACAAACTGATGTATCCATGTAATTTTATTCGTAAATTATTAAGTTGTAATTACCTATAGATACTCAAATGAATTGATGTAGAAGCTACCCAATAAAATATCGAGGTCATCTCTGAAACTGTAAAAATTTTAAAAGTCTACTGAAAATATAGAAAATTTTCAAAATATGTACAGGTAATTAGAAATTTTTTCATCCATTTTTTGAGGTTTGAAAACTGTATTTTTTTCAGACTCATAACTTATCCTCATAGGCAGGGTTGATAAAAAAACTCGGATATCTGAATTATCAAGTCATAAAATATCAAGTCCCAGATTATAATATAACAATAATAATTTCAAAAATATATTATCTATGACACCACGATATACTCTGTTCAAAATAAGAAATATAAGAAAAGATGTGCCCACGCCATTGTATGAAAAGGAAAGAAGAAAACGAATGCATTCTTCAAATGAAAATATATATTGTTCAAAAGAACGGCTACTTGTGAATTTGTTTTTTTCATTTTCTAGTCAACTCGGGTGCATTGAGAATGGTGGGCTGGGTTTCTTATTTTGAACGAAGTATTGGCCAATTCTTTCAAGAATATACCCTTAAATGTACACCATTATGTTTCCATGTTTTCTGATTTAGTAGGTTAGTATAATATTATTGTAAGCAAGAGTTTGTTTGCTTACGGGTGATTTTTACATAGTTCAATAGTCTCATCCTCTCCGTCGAGGCAATGTTTCAGTCCATCGCATAACAAAGATTTATTAATACACTGGCCTTTTTTGCAATGGAATTTTTCGCTACTGCAACTATAATGAGAAGGAAAATTATTTTATGCAGAATATTGAAATTAATTTGTAGGCTTATTAGTTACCATCATTCAAAATTAGCTCGAATGGTGTTTTACAGTATAATAACAACAATAATTGCAAATAGAATAATAGGCTAATTTCTCTCAAACTGTACATGGTAGCCCCTTGATGTGATGAAAATGGCTTCCCGGGGTCCTACAAGGCTCTGCTAATTTTTCATAAAATTCAAGAAATATTCATTGTATATATTAATCCAAAGAAAATGTAAATGAATGAAAAAAGATTTTGTAGGTTGTTGGCTTCGGGGATCGAAACAGTAACCTTCAGGTTGGAAAACGACGACACTATTGCTGATAGGCCAGTAGAAGGTGTGCGTCTTATGTTCACATTCCCACAGCCATTCCTCTTCAGTGATGTAGCTGAAATTCAGCAGAACATGACTTTTGAGTGCGAAGTTAGGCTGCTGCTGTATGGTGAACACCACTAAAGCCACAAGTCAGGGTTACACCATCATGGCTCAATGCCACTCTGTGGAGGGGATGCGTGAACAATAACACAGCTGCGTGTCCATTTCAATGTCAAGTTCATCAGTTTTATAGGTTTTTAGCTCTGAGGATCAAAACCAGCAACCTACAGGTTGGAAAATGACGACGCTATCCACAACGCCAAGCCATCGCTGATAGACTAGTGGAAGGGGTTAGTCTTATCTTTAGGTCCCCGCTGGTTTTAACAAAGTTAATGGTTTTGATAAAATAAGGAAAGTACAAGTCTTACTACGCCCAATATTTATAATAAACTATAATGTTCTATAAAAATAATGGATTCATAAATTTCTTGTTCAAGCTCTTTTTGATTGGATACCCTGTGAAAATTTTTACTCATAAAAATCGAATCTTCAGTAAAAATGTTTGAGAACTATTCTACTAAGCCAATTCTACTGGCAGTTTATCCTCCTAATTTATATTTTTACTTGTCCACTTTATCCTATTACTTATTGTTGTATTATGAAATTATAATATGAAATCAAAAATAAACTTACGGATGATCTTTACATTGTTCAATAGACTCATCCTCTCCGTCGAAGCAATGGTTCAATCCATCGCATAACAAAGATTTATTAATACACTGGCCTTTTTTGCAATGAAATTTGTCGCTACTGCAACTGTGATGACAAGGAAAATTATTTTATGCAGAATATTGAAATTAATTTTTAGGCTTATTAGTTATCATATTTCAGAGGGGAGGTATGATATATGAGAATTTAAATCTTAGCGAATAGGAAGGTACCATCGTAATTATATGCAAAACATAATATTTTTATGATACATTCGAAATTCGATCGAATGTAATATTACAGCGTAATAACAACAATAATTGCAAATACCTTCCTAGGGTCCTACAAGGTTCTGATAATTTTTCACAACACTCAAGAAATATTTATTGTATATATTAATATGAAGAAAATGTAAATGAATGAAAAACAGTTTTGACAAAGCTAATGGTTTTGGTAAAATAAAGAAGGTACAAATCTTACTTCAGCCAATATTTATAATAAAGTATTATTATTTACAAAAACAATAGATTCACGAATTGCTTGTTCGAGCTCTTTTTTTTATTGGAGACCCATTGGAAAATTTCAACTCACAAAAGTTAATGGTTTAGTAAAAATGTTTGAGAAACGCTATAAGAGGCCAATTCTACTGGCAGTTCATTCTCAAAATTTACATTATTACTTGTCTACCTTATCCAATTACTCGTAGATATATGATGAAATTATATTATGAAAAAAAATATAAACTTACGAATGATCTTTACACAGTTCAAAAGTCTCATCGTCACTGTCGAGGCAGTGGTTCAATCCATCACAAATGAATGATTTTTTAATACATTGACCTGATTTGCAATGGAATTTGTCACTGCTGCAACTATGATAAAAAGGATAATTATTTCACAGCGAATATAAAAATAAATTTGATGTTCATTACTATTTAAATAGTGCTACATAATTGCAGAAATTTACATTATATCACAAAACCATCAAATTTTTTTATAACGTACCCAATTCATTCCGAGTTCTTAATATTAGGCATTGTGCGGTCAGTTTACAAGTTCACATCACTAGGTGTGTTTCATTTGCCAAAAAAAAAACAGCACTGCCACTGAGAGAAACTACTCCGCTGTTCCTCTCTCCAATTAGTTCGTTCATGTCGAAAGAATAGCACCCTTAAGTGAGGACCCGGTGTCAACACAGCCTGGTAAATGAAACAAACCTACTGCGTGTTTTCACATGTGTTTAGCCGTGCAGGAATTCACTCGAATGGTAACAAATATTTTGGGATCTACTTCATGAGCAGTACCTTTCACATAATTATCACCTGCCACAAAAACCGGGTGCTGTCACCACGAAAATGCAGGAATATTGTATGGGCAGGGAGATTCTCTACTTTTGAGTGACTAATAACGATATTCTCCTCCTCACCACACCCACTAATAACAGTATTGGAGGTCGAATAAATCAAGCAGCCAGGAATGAGGGAATGGGGAGAGTTCGTGCTCAATAACCACAGTAATACAACAACAGTTGCTGATATTGAAATTTTTTCTATTATGAATTATACTTTATGCACATAAACATAAATAGGTATAAATATACAAATACCTCTATAAGGGTGAATAATTCTCAAGAAATAGTTGTTTCTCAAGTATTTGTCTTGCATAGTAGTTGAGGGTAAGTGGTACCATTTCCAGTCCTCTATAAAGTTAACCATCAACATAATTGAATGAAAAAAAAAAAGTGTTACAAATAGAAAAATTATACTTTTAAAATTTCTCAAGCAAGATGTAGGTCAAGGGACTGGAATTATTGAAGTCGGCGCTCTCTTCGTTATCATATGGTTTTATTATATGTATATAATTACACGAGCCAAACTTACTATTGGTGGTGATACAGTGCGGTTGAAGGCAACATAATAAGTGTCATTGAACTATGCTGATTGTTATTATCGCAAGATCGGTAACCTTACCATTAATTGAACATTGAAAATTTATCATTTTGGTTAAAATTACTTCATTTCTCTTTTGTTATTGATCTTTCAATTATGAAAGATGTCAAAAATGGTCGATAAAAAGCAAAATTGGAAAGACCTTATTCCTTTAATGATGCTTATTTATAAGAGATAATATATTATTGCCTTCACGTTCTTATCACTAGGTATTCTCAGTCCATATATAGTTATATATTATAGTCAAATCCATGTAGTCTTTATTCATCAATTCCATCAGATTTTACGACAAAAACCATTTAATTAGCGCTGACTTCAATAATTCGAGTCCCCAAATCTACATATTCCTGGAGAAATTTTAAAAGTATTATTTTTATCTTTTATTGCATTTTTTATTGTTTTTTTGAAGTCCATTCTATTTTTTGAATAACATTATTAATTTACCATGGCCTACCTAATGATTTTTTTCATTTCAATTGAATTCCAGTAGATATTACTGGAAGACTGGACAAATTTTAAAATAATTATTTTTTTCTATTTACAGTATTTTTGCTGGTTTTTTGTTTTTTGAAGTTGGTTAGATTTTTTTATTGTGAATATATTTTTTACAATGATTTTTCGTTCATAGCGTTAGCGGCAATATTACTTTAAAACTGATAGTTTTCTGTTTGAAAGTAATTCGAAAACTACCCCATCGATTCTAAGAAAAATTCAAAAGGACCTTCACCATAAGATCCTCTCTTATTTAAAAAAAAGTTAATTAAAATCGGTGGCCAGGTTGCAAAGTTTCCTATGCTGGAACAACCATTAAAGTAAAATGAAAAAATATAAGGAAACATAAACCTCTTTGTGGGGACTCACTGGTATGAGGTAAAGGGGCTCGGACCCCTCGACGACAGTCGCCGCCCCAAAGGGCAGGCTAATTACTCGTCTATATGACGTTAAACTAAACACAAAATACGTTCGATCGTAATTACTGCAAGTACATGCAGGTAATGTACGAGTACCGAATTGTGACATCACCAAACAATGTCACAATCCGTACACGAACCAGCCAGCCATCTTTTATCACAATAGGGGATGATGCAACCTGGCCACCCTCACCGACGTACGTATTACCTTACATACGTGTGTTTGTATGCGAGTGAATAAGCCGTATATAAACCGCCCAAACTGGCTCTAAAATCGCCAGTGTTCGGTCTGGTTCTGGCTTACCCGTACTTATGTACGAAGTGGCTGAACACGCTTAAATTCTGTTGAATTTCCTTCTGGTGAGAATATCTCTCACAACAAGGTATTCCACAGTGGTGACCCCGACGTGATTTTTGGCTACGTCGTGAGGTGGCTGGAGGCGCGTTGAGCTATTACAAAAAATTTGGCGTGATGTGCTGGCAAGATACTCGCTTGCTCGGCAAATTAAAAAATTTTTTTGCAGACTAAGACACCTTTTAGGTTGTTGAAGTAGAGTCTGCTGAAGTGGGAATTTATACCCCTCTCCTTAAAATATATAAACAAGGAGAAACAAGACAGTAGACCTGGAGGAATAAGGTTGGACTCAACCCCAAATCCCCCGACTTCGACTCGACACTCTACGAATTTACCAAAAACTGAAGAAGGCCCTCAACACCCAGAATTAGCACGACTGGGAACAGCAATAAATAAAGAAGAACTCGCAGACAAAACGTTGAGAAGTGGTTGAACTTTAAGCCAAAGTTCTTACCCAAAAACACCGGTCCTACAAACACAGGAGCCAGGGTTTTCAACCAGCAAGGAAGGAAGTAGTTCTGTGGAATACGCTTGTCACCAGAAAGACATAGCAATGGTTCCACCATCAACTGAAAACCCACAACCATCGCAGGGAGGTAGTAGTCAGCCGCAGCTGACACCCGAAGTCTTGGCACAGATTATGCAACTTTTGCAATTGCAGCCAGGACAAAACCCCAAATTCTATAGACGGAGGATAGAAATCCCGGAATTTCTGCCCAATGCGGTAGATTTGTGGTTGACACTCTTGGAAGGCAGGTTCAAGACAGAAAATATAACACAGAAACAGCGGTACTTACACATCTGTGGAGGCATGCCTCCGCAGATAATCCGCCACATTCTGGACATCATGGAATGCCCTTCGACAGAAGATGACAAATATGCCTGGTTCGTCAAGAAGATCAAGAACGTTTTCGGAAAAACAAAGAACGAAATAATTGATGATGTGATGGGTGGTATGAAGACAGGGGACGACAAACCCTCGATCTTCATGGCGAAGTTAAAGCAGAAGGCGGACAATATCGTAGCCCCTTCTGTCATAGGCAATCAATTTTGCAAACAACTTCCACATAGTGTTGTGCAATGCCTAGCCGCTGTTGGTTCAACAGTAATCAATACATCCGGGGATTTGGACTTCCTTGCAAAATCAGCAGATAATGCGCTCGAGTACACCAGGTCAAAGCCGGTGGTCAGTGCAGTATCTGCAGAGACTGGAGAATTTGCTCAACTTCGAGCCCAAATAGCTCAGTTGACCGAAGAAGTAAAACGGAACAAAAACCATGGTTCAACGAAACCCAACAGCAGCTTTCGACAAAGATCCAAGAGTAGAAATAACAACAACAACAGCAATAGCAGAGGACGACAGTCCCAGTCCAGAGACCGCAGATCTAGTTTCAGTACCTGGGGTCAGAGTTCAACTCCCCCTAGAACATCATCTCCCAAAACCCAGTCTCGAAATTGGGATGATAAAAGTTGTTTCTTCCACAACTGGTTTGGCGCAGAGGCCACCAAATGCAATGACAGGTGCAAATGGTGGGGAAAATCCTACAATAAGGAAGAGTCAAAGTAGAACGAGGGGCCATCTATGCGGCCAAAGACCCCTCGTAAAAACACTCATGCCGCCTGTTCATCAAGGACAGGACTAACAGGAGATGGTACCTAATAGACTCAGGTGCAGACTTGGGTATATTGCCAGTAAATAAAAACAAGAAAGTACTTCCTCCGAAATATTACCTCCGTACTGTGAATGGTCAAAACCTTCCAGCTTATGGACTCGAGACCAGCAAAGTCGACATCGGACTTAAAGATAAGATGACATGGTCCTTCACGGTTGCTGATGTTCCAAACCCGATCCTGGGTGCAGATTTTCTTGCACATTATGGCCTGATCATTGACCTCAAACACGGCAAACTGATCAATGGCGAAACTAAAAATTGTGTGGATGGAAAAACGCAGGCTTACAGACTGGACACAAACATATCCAGCTGTACAAAAGTCGACAGACAACTCTTACGGATCCTGTCTGACTATTCTGGCAACCATCAATTCGCAGGCATCCTACATACAAACACGATACGGTTCATTACATAGAAACCAAAGGACAGCCTTGCCACGCTAGAGCACGAAGGTTACTGCCTGACAAACTCAAAGCGGCACGGGAGTACTTTCATCGCATCATTGAGGAGGGCGTATGTCGCCCCTCAAAAAGCTCATGGAGCTCCCCTATCCACATGACCAAAAAAGCAAGTGGAGAGTGGTGAATCGTTGGAGACTACAGAGCCTTAAATGCCATAACAGTTCCTGACTGCTACCCAGTCCCCAACATAATGGACTTCAACGCGAACATGAAGGGTAAAACGATGTTCACCAAAATTGACATCAACTGGGCATTCCACCAAAATCCTATGGCCAACCAGGACGTACCAAAGACAGCGGTTATAACCCCCATTGGACTATTCGAATACCTTCAAATGCCGTTTCTCTTACCCCTCGACAACAGTCACTGCCCCAAAGGGCAGGCTAATTACTCGTCTATATGACGTTAAACTAAACACAAAATACGTTCGATCGTAATTACCTTCAAGTACATGCAGGTAATGTACAAGTACCAAATCGTGACATCACCAAACAATGTCACGATCCGTACACGAACCGGACAGCCATCTCTTATCACAATAGGGGATGATGCGACCTGGCCGCCCTCACCGACGTACATATTACCTTACATACGTGTGTTTGTGTGCGTGTGAATAAGCCATATATAAACCACCCAAACTGGCTCTAAAATTGCCAGTGTTCGGTCTGGTTCTGGCTTACCCGTACTTATGTACGAAGTGGCTGAACACGCTTAAATTCTGTTGAGCCCTCACAGAATCAGCAGTTTTCCGGGCAAATTGGGAGGTGGCGCACTTCGGGATGGTAATTGGAAGCGACATAAGAACAGATTAACTAGGAAAAGGAAACAAAAATATCAGAAAACACGTCCAAGTATTCTGGCGGTTCTGAAATGGGTGATTTTACTTCATTTTTCGATTTACCATGACAGTTATTTTTCTTTATTTCCGAATCTTCTTATCAACATGTAGAGGGGATAGCGCTTAAAATTCTCGGCCGTATGCAAGTTTTCCAGTTAAGTTATGATCGGTTCAAGCAGAGTTATGCCTGAAATAAACTCAGAGAATATAATTTTTCGAATTTTTACTACAAAGGAATCTCTGCTTGTGACGTCACAACGTTGAGATAATCTTTGTGTTTAACGGTAAACGCACGTTGCAATGTTTTGTTTCCGTATAGCACGTGGATTTGTTTATTCCTGTCATTTTCTTTTGTTGGCATTCCTCGTTTGCTTATCTCTGGAGTTTCTTTTGTCTCGCAGAGTTCCGATATTCCTCGCATATTTTTTATCGGGTTTTGACTTATGTAGCGGATATTACTTTTTCGGGAGTAAATTTTATTTTCTTCGCATTAACCTCTCGGACATGCGAGAAGGGCCGGAATTTTTACGTTTTTTACTGTCAGGGGGCCTGCATCTTTTACATGGACATAAGGGGTTCTCAGGATGAAATGTTTTGGTTGTAACATTGTCCGAAAATTGTACTGACTTTTTTGATGTTTTCTGTTGTGAGGTATTTTTCTCACTTTTTTCGATGGATTCTTCTGTGTTTATTGGTGAATCCGTCTGTATATTTTCTACATTTTCCTTCTGCAACCTTTTTATTCTTTTATCGTCACTTACCATGTATGCAGGCTTCAATCTGTCGATTGAAATTGTTCGAGGTTTGCCTGCTATGAGTATCACAAAGTTTTTCTCATCTTGTGATACTACTTTGTAAGGACTGGCGTATGTTTTTTCCAGCGCAGATCTCATTTTTTCATCTCTAACAAATACATGTGAGGTATTGGCCAAGTGTTTCGAGACGTAAATCTTGGGCTGGCCATGGCGAGCTGCCTGTTTTAGAAAGTTGTTGGCATCATTTCTTATGTTTTGTACCATAATTTTGGGGCTAACTTCCTTCGATTCTGTGAAGAAGTCCCCTGGGAGGTGTAGCTCTTCGCAGAATGCTAATTGCGCTGCAGAGTGACCTGTATCGGTTTGTAGGGCAGATCGAAGGCCTAAGAGGATGGTAGGAAGCATCTCTACCCATCTCTTAGTATCATGAGACATGATGGAGGCTTTGAGTGCTCTATGCCATCTCTCTATTTTGCCGTTGGCTTGAGGATGGTAAGCTGTGGTATGACTGTGTTGAACACTAAGCTTATTGGAGAGCTCTTTGAAGAGTGAGCTATCAAATTGGCAACCTTGGTCTGTGACTATGACTTCTGGTACGCCATACCTCGCAATCCAGGTATCGTACAACCTTGCAGCTACTGTGGGATCTGACATCTCGTGTAGAGGGATTGCTTCTGGCCATCGTGTTGCCCTGTCTATTATCATCAACAGGTATCTGTGTCCTTGAAATGGTGGCAATGGGCCTACCATATCCATATGAACCGTTTTAAACCCTTCTGTTTGTTTGAAGGATTTGATGGGAGAGCGAGTGTGTCTTCCTACTTTGGATTCTTGACAGTTCAGGCAACTGCGAGCCCATTTGTTGCAGTCAGACTTCATTCGTGGCCATACAAACCTTTCCGAAATTAATTTAGCACTACATTTTGGCCCAGCATGTGACAAGTTGTGTACACTGTTGAAAGCCAGCCTGCGATATTTTACCGGTAGAAATGGCCTATTCTTACCTGTACTGATGTCACATGTTAATAAAACATCAGTACCGGGAATTTTTTGCTGTCTCAATTTGAGAGTAGTATCATCATTCGATAACAACTCTTGCAATTCTGCATCCTTAAGCTGTGCTTTAGCTATTTCAGCATAAGGGAATTGGACAGGAGCCGAGATAGCTTCGATTCTACTCAGGGCATAAGCTGGAGTGTTAAGTTCTCCACTTATATACTGGATGTTGGTAGTTAATTGACCAATATAGTCTAATTGTCGTGCTCTTCTCGGCGATGCCGGTTCTGCTTTTTGTGTGAAGGCATATGTTAGGGGTTTATGGTCAGTATACACAGAAAAACATCTACCCTCTAATTGGTGCCTGAAATGCTTCAACGCAGCAAAAATTCCGAGCAATTCCCTACCATATGTGCTATAGTTCTTTTCTGTTTTTGAGAGCTTCCTCAAGAAGAAAGCTAGTGGTAACTTTTTGTTGTCTTTATCCAGTTGGTACAGGGTTGCACCAATAGCAAAATTGGATGCATCGGTACTCACGCGTAATGGCAGACTTTCGTCTGGATGAGCCAATAGAGTTGCATTTGCCAGTATATCTTTGATTTTCACAAAGGCCTTTTCGGCTTCTTCATTCCATTCGAGTGGAGTTTTGTCTTTCTTTTAACTTGTCTTAATTAGTGCAAACAGCTTACTTTGTTCAGCTGCTGCATTCTTCATGCAACGTCTATAGAAGTTCACCATCCCCAAGAAATGCCTGAGTTCAGCGACATTTGAGTGTTTCGTGAAGTTCAGTATTGGCTCTACTTTGGTCTTCAAGGGGGAAATGCCTTTGGTCGAGACTTTGTAGCCGAGGAAGTCAATTTCAGTTTGTGCGTATAAGCTTTTACCTACGTTGATAGTGAGTCCGGCGGCATGTATACGCTGTACCACGGCTCTCACATTCTCCTCGTGCTGTTGCTCACCGCCTTCAGAGTAAATGCAGATATCATCCAAGTATGCATATGCAAACGGCAGTTCCCTAAACAGTCCGTTGATAAATCTCTGGAAAGTTTGTGCTGAGTTGCGAAGTCCAAATGGCATTTGAAGGTATTCGAATAGTCCAATGGGGGTTATAACCGCTGTCTTTGGTACGTCCTGGTTGGCCATAGGATTTTGGTGGAATGCCCAGTTGATGTCAATTTTGGTGAACATCGTTTTACCCTTCATGTTCGCGTTGAAGTCCATTATGTTGGGGACTGGGTAGCAGTCAGGAACTGTTATGGCATTTAAGGCTCTGTAGTCTCCAACGATTCACCACTCTCCACTTGCTTTTTTGGTCATGTGGATAGGGGAGCTCCATGAGCTTTTTGAGGGGCGACATACGCCCTCCTCAATGATGCGATGAAAGTACTCCCGTGCCGCTTTGAGTTTGTCAGGCAGTAACCTTCGTGCTCTAGCGTGGCAAGGCTGTCCTTTGGTTTCTATGTAATGAACCGTATCGTGTTTGTATGTAGGATGCCTGCGAATTGATGGTTGCCAGAATAGTCAGACAGGATCCGTAAGAGTTGTCTGTCGACTTTTGTACAGCTGGATATGTTTGTGTCCAGTCTGTAAGCATGCGTTTTTCCATCCACACAATTTTTAGTTTCGCTATTGATCAGTTTGCCGTGTTTGAGGTCAATGATCAGGCCATAATGTGCAAGAAAATCTGCACCCAGGATCGGGTTTGGAACATCAGCAACCGTGAAGGACCATGTCATCTTATCTTTAAGTCCGATGTCGACTTTGCTGGTCTCGAGTCCATAAGCTGGAAGGTTTTGACCATTCACAGTACGGAGGTAATATTTCGGAGGAAGTACTTTCTTGTTTTTATTTACTGGCAATATACCCAAGTCTGCACCTGAGTCTATTAGGTACCATCTCCTGTTAGTCCTGTCCTTGATGAACAGGCGGCATGAATGTTTTTCCAAGGGGTCTTCGGCCACATAGATGGCCCCTCATTCTACTTTGACTCTTCCTTATTGTAGGATTTTCCCCACCATTTGCACCTGTCGTTGCATTTGGTGGCCTCTGCGCCAAACCAGTTGTGGAAGAAACAACTTTTATCATCCCAATTTTGAGACTGGGTTTTGGGAGATGATGTTCTAGGGGGAGTTGAACTCTGACCCCTGGTACTGGAACTAGATCTGCGGTCTTTGGACTGGGACTGTCGTCCTCTGCTATTGCTGTTGTTGTTGTTATTTCTACTCTTGGATCTTTGTCGAAAGCTGCTGTTGGGTTTCGTTGAACCATGGTTTTTGTTCCGTTTTACTTCTTCGGTCAACTGAGCTATTTGGGCTCGAAGTTGAGCAAATTCTCCAGTCTCTGCAGATACTGCACTGACCACCGGCTTTGACCTGGTGTACTCGAGCGCATTATCTGCTGATTTCGCAAGGAAGTCCAAATCCGCGGATGTATTGATTACTGTTGAACCAACAGCGGCTAGGCATTGCACAACACTATGTGGAAGTTGTTTGCAAAATTGATTGCCTATGACAGAAGGGGCTACGATATTGTCCGCCTTCTGCTTTAACTTCGCCATGAAGATCGAGGGTTTGTCGTCCCCTGTCTTCATACCACCCATCACATCATCAATTATTTCGTTCTTTGTTTTTCTGAAAACGTTCTTGATCTTCTTGACGAACCAGGCATATTTGTCATCTTCTGTCGAAGGGCATTCCATGATGTCCAGAATGTGGCGGATTATCTGAGGAGGCATGCCTCCACAGATGTGTAAGTACCGCTGTTTCTGTGTTATATTTTCTGTCTTGAACCTGCCTTCCAAGAGTGTCAACCACAAATCTACCTCATTGGGCAGAAATTCCGGGATTTCTATCCTCTGTCTATAGAAGTTGGGGTTTTGTCCTGGCTGCAATTGCAAAAGTTGCATAATCTGTGCCAAGACTTCGGGTGTCAGCTGCGGCTGACTACTACCTCCCTGCGATGGTTGTGGGTTTTCAGTTGATGGTGGAACCATTGCTATGTCTTTCTGGTGACAAGCGTATTCCACAGAACTACTTCCTTCCTTGCTGGTTGAAAACCCTGGCTCCTGTGTTTGTAGGACGGGTGTTTTTGGGTAAGAACTTTGGCTTAAAGTTCAACCACTTCTCAACGTTTTGTCTGCGAGTTCTTCTTTATTTATTGCTGTTCCCAGTCGTGCTAATTCTGGGTGTTGAGGGCCTTCTTCAGTTTTTGGTAAATTCGTAGAGTGTCGAGTCGAAGTCGGGGGATTTGGGGTTGAGTCCAACCTTATTCCTCCAGGTCTACTGTCTTGTTTCTCCTTGTTTATATATTTTAAGGAGAGGGGTATAAATTCCCACTTCAGCAGACTCTACTTCGACAACCTAAAAGGTGTCTTAGTCTGCAAAAAAATTTTTTAATTTGCCGAGCAAGCGAGTATCTTGCCAGCACATCACGCCGAATTTTTTGTAATAGCTCAACGCGCCTCCAGCCACCTCACGACGTAGCCAAAAATCACGTCGGGGTCACCACTGTGGAATACCTTGTCGTGAGAGATATTCTCACCAGAAGGAAATTCAACAGAATTTAAGCGTGTTCAGCCACTTCGTACATAAGTACGGGTAAGCCAGAACCAGACCGAACACTGGCGATTTTAGAGCCAGTTTGGGCGGTTTATATACGGCTTATTCACACGCACACAAACACACGTACGTAAGGTAATACGTACGTCGGTGAGGGCGGCCAGGTCGCATCATCCCCTATTGTGATAAGAGATGGCTGGCCGGTTCGTGTACGGATTGTGACATTGTTTGGTGATGTCACAATTCGGTACTCGTACATTACCTGCATGTACTTGCAGTAATTACGATCGAACGTATTTTGTGTTTAGTTTAACGTCATATAGACGAGTAATTAGCCTGCCCTTTGGGGCGGCGACTGTCGTCGAGGGGTCCGAGCCTCTTTACCTCATACCAGTGAGTCCCCACAAGAATAATAGGCTAGTTTCTCTCAAACTGTACATGGTAGCCCCTTGATGTGATGAAAATGGCTTCCCGGGGTCCTACAAGGCTCTGCTAATTTTTCATAAAATTCAAGAAATATTCATTGTATATATTAATCCAAAGAAAATGTAAATGAATGAAAAAAGATTTTGTAGGTTGTTGGCTTCGGGGATCGAAACAGTAACCTTCAGGTTGGAAAACGACGACACTATTGCTGATAGGCCAGTAGAAGGTGTGCGTCTTATGTTCACATTCCCACAGCCATTCCTCTTCAGTGATGTAGCTGAAATTCAGCAGAACATGACTTTTGAGTGCGAAGTTAGGCTGCTGCTGTATGGTGAACACCACTAAAGCCACAAGTCAGGGTTACACCATCATGGCTCAATGCCACTCTGTGGAGGGGATGCGTGAACAATAACACAGCTGCGTGTCCATTTCAATGTCAAGTTCATCAGTTTTATAGGTTTTTAGCTCTGAGGATCAAAACCAGCAACCTACAGGTTGGAAAATGACGACGCTATCCACAACGCCAAGCCATCGCTGATAGACTAGTGGAAGGGGTTAGTCTTATCTTTAGGTCCCCGCTGGTTTTAACAAAGTTAATGGTTTTGATAAAATAAGGAAAGTACAAGTCTTACTACGCCCAATATTTATAATAAACTATAATGTTCTATAAAAATAATGGATTCATAAATTTCTTGTTCAAGCTCTTTTTGATTGGATACCCTGTGAAAATTTTTACTCATAAAAATCGAATCTTCAGTAAAAATGTTTGAGAACTATTCTACTAAGCCAATTCTACTGGCAGTTTATCCTCCTAATTTATATTTTTACTTGTCCACTTTATCCTATTACTTATTGTTGTATTATGAAATTATAATATGAAATCAAAAATAAACTTACGGATGATCTTTACATTGTTCAATAGACTCATCCTCTCCGTCGAAGCAATGGTTCAATCCATCGCATAACAAAGATTTATTAATACACTGGCCTTTTTTGCAATGAAATTTGTCGCTACTGCAACTGTGATGACAAGGAAAATTATTTTATGCAGAATATTGAAATTAATTTTTAGGCTTATTAGTTATCATATTTCAGAGGGGAGGTATGATATATGAGAATTTAAATCTTAGCGAATAGGAAGGTACCATCGTAATTATATGCAAAACATAATATTTTTATGATACATTCGAAATTCGATCGAATGTAATATTACAGCGTAATAACAACAATAATTGCAAATACCTTCCTAGGGTCCTACAAGGTTCTGATAATTTTTCACAACACTCAAGAAATATTTATTGTATATATTAATATGAAGAAAATGTAAATGAATGAAAAACAGTTTTGACAAAGCTAATGGTTTTGGTAAAATAAAGAAGGTACAAATCTTACTTCAGCCAATATTTATAATAAAGTATTATTATTTACAAAAACAATAGATTCACGAATTGCTTGTTCGAGCTCTTTTTTTTATTGGAGACCCATTGGAAAATTTCAACTCACAAAAGTTAATGGTTTAGTAAAAATGTTTGAGAAACGCTATAAGAGGCCAATTCTACTGGCAGTTCATTCTCAAAATTTACATTATTACTTGTCTACCTTATCCAATTACTCGTAGATATATGATGAAATTATATTATGAAAAAAAATATAAACTTACGGATGATCTTTACACTGTTCAATAGACTCATCTTCTCCGTCGAGACAATGTCTCAAACCATCGCATAACAAAGATTTCTTAATACATTGGCCTGTTTTGCAATGGAATTTGTCGCTATTGCAACTATGATAAAAAGGATAATTATTTTATGTAGAATATTTATTTAAATTTAAGGCCTAATATTTAACACGATTCAAATAGTACGTATTAAACTTAATATTAAAATTAAAATCTTATCGCATAACTATCGTAACTCGTATCAACAAAGAATATGTTTTTGATGCATTCAAAATGAGACCTAATGCAATTTATTATTTATAATAACGACAATAATTGAAAATTTAGTATTCGCCACTTAATCCGTCCTAATCTGGCTGGCATAATTCGACCAAATTAACTGAAAAATGGAATGAACGAAAGCAGAAATAAAAATTAATACAGAAATGCCCAAAACTCTGTTAAATGTATACTACATACTCATTAGATGATTCGTTATATTGAAAACAATGAAAAGATATCGAACAGAATAAACCATAAGAATCAGGAAAACCGTCCGACTGTTTTGAATCATATGTAAAGTAGTAGAATGATATTCACTAATGGCATTTTCCTGTACTGCTTTTCTCAATATCCTTACCGCATACGCCCACGTGACAACAGAATATTATTTAAAAATGCCAAAATCAAAGTTCAATCATACAGGATTCTGCAGTTATCGGCCTTTTTCTCTGGTTTTTCTCCCAGGATTAAATGGAAATTTCTGCTGCATTATCCAGTGGAAAACACACCGGAAAGGCCTGCTTGGTTCTGTTTAGCCAATTTCAGCCAAATTAACCAATAAACTCGTTTAACCAGCGATGGATTAAGCGGCGAGTACTGTTTACGTTGCAGGCCAGTTGCTCTCAAAGTGTTAGCTGCGACACCTTGGTATGGCGCAAAAGCCATCCAAAGGTCCACCAAGGTTCTGTTAATTTTACAAAATAATCAAGAAATGTTCACAGTTTTATCGGGAGAAAATGTGAATAATGTAAAAAAAAATATTTTGACAGAGTTAGAAATGGCATAGATAACTCTGTCATAAGGGGCGGTCCCGTATTCTCAGTGGTCTCTTTTAATCACAAAAACTGCAAAAAAAACTGGTTTCAGATTTCTTGTTTTTTTCTTTAACTAAGAGGGTCGTGACCGCTGGACTCCCTTATCTACCATCTTGTGAGCGGGTTTTGGTAAAATATGGAAAGTGTAAATCTTATTTCACTCAATATTTATAATATTATAGCCTACCTATTTATAAAAATAATAATTCTAAAATTTTTGTGAGCAGGTGCCTATTGATTGGAAGCCCAAGGAAAAAATTGTAATTTACAAAAGGTGCTGAGAGTTTAAAAATTACTTGGAGATCCCCTGAACTAAGCCAATTCTCTCGACATTAATCCTGTAAATGTACACTATTACTTTTCCACTTTCCAATTAAACTTTTATATTATTATAAGTATTATGAAAAAATAAATGTACTTACAGGTGATTTTTACATAGTTCAATAGTCTCATCGTCACTGTCGAGGCAGTGGTTCAACCCATCACATATCAAAGATTTACTAATACACTGACCTTTTCTGCAACGGTATTTGTCACTGCTGCAGCTATGATAAGAAGGAGAATTATTTTATAAAGAATACGGAAATAAATATAATCTGACTAGAAGGTACTTAAATGGCAATACATATCAATATCTAAGTCATGTTAATATTTAAGATTGATAATTCTGTTACAATGCATTGAACATTGGGTTATTGAAGGGTGAGAATAATAAATGGTAGGAACATAGAAACGCAATAACTGATAAGTAATATAAGTCTAAGCAACATGGTGAAGGCACCGATTGAGATTACTCATATTATAGGTAGACTAAATCATAGAAAAAATTGGGCAGTTGGAGTCGAAGATAGTGTTGAACCCTTCACAGCCTCGAATAGCAATGAGGAATGAGGAAAAAATTAATATCAAAGATACGAGTAATGATAAGTAACAATAAAAAACGACTCGATAAAAAAAAGTAAAATTTTGAATCAAAAGTGGAATCATCCATCCAAATAATTATGAATATTTCAAGTTTCTCACATAAATATAGAGACTTAACAAAATATATGTCGTAGTTTTTTCCTCTTTTTTTTTCTTAACAACTACCATTTTTTGTTAGGATACAACTAACCTTGTGAGTTGAGCTGATTACAACTCGGAGTTTCCCGGGTTGTGATTAAAAATGAGTCAGAAAAAAATCGTCAATTCTCAAGTCACAGACTGTTAGGCTAAATAAAAATGAAAATAGTAAATATATGTGGTTGGCTTATACGTATGATTGGGAATTAAATAGCGCTATAATATTTACCACAGTATATCCTGAGACAATTTTCAATATTTTTCGCAAATAATTTGACAATTCAGGTTACTTACGGAAAATCTTTACATTGTTCGAAAGTCTCATCCTCTCCGTTGGTGCAATCATTGAAGCCATCACATAAGTCGGATTGATCAATACAATAGCCACTTTTGCAACGGAATTTGGTGCTACTGCAGCTACAAAAGGAAATAAAAATATTTCATTCAGAGTAGAAAAAATGGAACAAGTTAGCGTTGGATGAGGCTTTCAGCGAAACCACCGTTTTTCACCACACCAAGGCCAGTGTCAAAAAATTATATTTGAAGAAGGCAGGCTGGCTACATTGTCGCCATCTTTTAAATTGAATTTCGAAACAACAAAAACTATACCCGGATACAAACATTTCCTCGGGCAGTCCTTTTCCAGAACTTGGATTTTTTCATTCTTACAAATTCTCTCATCTACGTGAAAAATATGGCGGCTCATTGGTGAGGCGAGTTGAGGACTGCTGGGTTATACCCATTTGACTTTGGTAAATATGATATACTGTAGGTACCTACTTATCCAAATATTATAAGAAATCATTATTACAACACACCTATTAGACTGCAACTATTGGGCTCCTTAATTTTTCGATGTTAACATAGAAATAATTTCGCTGTTTAATCAAAGAGTGCAGATTCGAAGTGAAAAAAGGTACTGGCAAAATGGTAAGGATAAAATAATAAGTTACGTAATGAAGGATCATCAACGTAGTTCATGAGACGATATTATTTTGATCAGTGACCAGAAGATGCCGTTTCTACGAAAAAATATAATAAGGAGAATATATTGAAGGCTGGAATTTGAGGCAAATAGGTACCTACATGAGAACACGTTAAGGATGAATGAAATATTGGAAACACGGAGATAGTACGTGATTCTTAAATATTACGCATGTGTGACGGTGTCATAAAAACACGCTAGAACATACTCTTGTACTCGGATTTATGGGAATTCGCACTTAGTACCTACGTTTTATTACTCGTTTAACCATTAAACCATTTCTCATCGTGGCGTGCGAATTTGTCGCTTTCACAGTTTCACATCTACAAGTGATGGAAGTAAGCTGTCTAACGTATCCACGCATTTAGGCGTAACCATTCATGACGGTACCCATTCTGACAGACAAGCAGAATTTTCGAAATGCACGAACTAAGGAGCAAGTGTACCTAGGCTATCAAAAAAGGGTAAATATACCGATTATAGGGTATGTACCAAATATGGGCTAACGTTGTTTCCCCTAAACTACTAAGCCAATTTATACGAAAAAAATTGAGGATAATTTGGGGAACTACGTGTTATTGTACCAATCTACAAAGAAGTTTACGTTAAAAACGCGTTTTCAAAAGATAACTTTTATTTATTTTTTAACCTTCGCTTCATACGAGGTAAATTTCGTTGCGAAAGGTTGGCTGCAATATTGGTATATTTTAAAATCGCATTAGTGAGTAGAATAAAAGCTTATAAAAAAGTCAATAGAACACGCTTAAAATGAGTTTTCCTGTCTTTTTTATTTTTATTACTGTCGTGTCCTCTTAAATATATTTTGTAATTTTTCACCATTACTTTTGAATGAAATATACTAATTGATATTTTGAAATATTACGATCGTTATCAACAGAAAATTTGAACATTTGGCTTCTACATATTTCCAGGTATTTTCAATCATGGAAGTTGATTCATTCAGTGTTGGGAATTATTTTTTTACGTTCATCACATCAAAACTGAGAGAATGAACCTAATATGGGGCAACAATTATTTATGTTCAAAACAACAAATAATGGAATGAGAATGTTGTTAGCGCCATTTTTGACCTTTGACCTTTGTGAAAAAGATTAATTCATTTTTATAACTTTCATTTTGATATTTTTTGTAAATTTTCAGGTACCCCATATTATCTGTATGGAGGTATATTTAGAACATAATTACGTACCTACCCCATTTATTAGGGAAGATGGGTAGATAAACCTTTTGTGGAGTAATTATTCGGAGTCATGTGACGAAAAAATTCACGTAAAATCGAAGATTAGTTCGATAGACTTTTCAGTGTTGCAAACATATGATAGCATCAAAGACAACAGATCCTAATTGCTCGGTAAATTTCAATTTAGAGTGATATTTCAAATTTATGTACAATTGTAAAGTTATGCACCCCATATTCGGTACATTTACCGCAGTTATTTCCTCATCGCCTACCTGCTGGTGTTGGTTTGCCGTTTGTAGACTTCGTGTTCTGCGATGAGCTGCGCAGCTGCCGGCGATTCTGGATTCGTGGTACCGTACGAGAAAAGGTATCATCAAATAAATTATAATTAGAATAAGTTACTTACGCCCGAAGCGATAAAAAACGTATACTGCACTAAGATAAGATGTTCGAATTATAGAAACGTTTACTTACGGATGCTGCAGCAGCCACAGATGGCTGCGATTCCAAAAATCAAGCTGAATTTTAGATATTCGTGCATGGCGAATGCTATGGGCCGCCTATAGGCGTTGGTTTTCGTTTTAAGGTCGACGCACAAAACGGCAGAGCGGCGCACGCGAAAGACGCGATCTTCAGTCATTAAGTATTCGACGGTAATTAAGCAACATGGCCGACGTTTTCGATAAACTCGCGCGTAAACCAACTGATACGCGAGGCCTACCTATTTCAGAATATACGTATATTCACCGCCGAAAATACACGTATTTTAATCGTAATTCGCATTCGCGACCAACAGCTTCGCACGATGAAGAAGGGCAGTGCTGGTAGAGCTGCCAAAGCTGGCAGAGCTGGCAGAGCTGGCAGAGCTGGCAGACCTACTGCCAATTTATTATTTTTCAATTTGCAATTTCGAATCATTCGTCTCGGACGTACCCGCAAACCGAGGAAACCCCTTAGGGTAGGGGTTTTTTATCCGTTTTGCCACTGAGACGACGCGTGACGTCACCGATTCGTGCCCATACTTGTTCAGCCTCACATTTACTTTTCTACTGGTCGAAAAACTTCTAACTGCTCGATGTTTTCTCTTACCTATTTTATTTTTTTTCGTAAAATACTCGTAATACTTCTGTATTCGTATTGTGGGTTCATAATTGATAGGGTACCCCCATAAAAACCATCACGGCCGAGAAAAGGTCGTAACGGACTCTTATTAACAAACCGAAAACTGTAGGATGGCTGTGGCAAGGGAAATCAGGCGGGGGTGGTGTAGCGAGCCACAAAAATTTTTGCAACAATCTTTCAAGCCGCTCGTTCGCTCCGACTCTGTCTTCTCTTTTCGTTTTCTTTCATTTTTCGGGTTTTTTGGTCGAGCCGGGGGGGGGGTAAACAACCCTCCCTACCCCCACCACTCGTGCGTACGCCGTCGATATACACGGAAAAAACAACTATCCTGTTTATAGCGAGGAAGGTCCAACGATTCTCACCAATTATCGTTAGACGTTTGGAGGTCATAATACGACGAAATAGTGGGCTACGATATTCTGGCATAAGTAATAAAAATGTTACTTTACTCGACACACTGAATAGGGCAGGTTTTTCGAATATTAATTACTGCTGGAAAGTTGGTACACGAAGCGGCACGTTTCAACTGCAGCCGGTCTGTAAATTTTTGATTGAATTCCAGTCGAGGCTCAACGGAACAAAATCTTTAATTTCAGCCCAAAATAAGGCTGGTTTTAAAGGGGCCGTTTGGGGTATTGTAACGGCCAAAAGAGGTGGTAATGTACCTAATTAGAACCACTTTCGGTAGTACACCATACACGAAATATCACGTACTATTAAAGCAGTAATACTTCTAGAATAAATTCAAGTTTATCATCCACAGACTATCGTGGACCTTAACATTAGTTAGAGACTCAATAATATTTCAAACACATGAATGAGTTTACACATTTAATAAAATAATAATTTGTACATCACAGTACATATATTAATACGTTAATAGTTATACATATACAATCACAATTCAACAAGCAAGACTATCTGTTCACTAGAGACTTCTACAAGAGAGGTTCCAGGTACTTAGAAGTAGCTGTCGAGGAACTGTGTCTTATTCCACTGAATCGAGGGATTATATACTCGTTCAGGGTATGAAAACGTACGTGTCGGATAGGTAAAGTAAGGTAGGGTGTTGTTATTATAGGGTTGTGCTGACTCGTCGAATACTTGAGGGACAGGTACAATTAGGTCATGAATATACGAAAAGTATATCTATATTCATAAAATTAAATACGGGTAATTTAGTGGTTGTTTATAAAGAGTTATAGGATGATTATTGTTGATAAATATCTACGTTTTTGGTATTCGAAAATGTGTGGACGAATATGTTCGTCATTTCTTAAAATAGACGAAAATATACGTTACAGGTATAATCCATCCAGTGCCAAAAATAAGAAGGTCAATTTAAAACACAATTCATCGGTTTTTGATATTTTACGTCTATAAAATATGTAAACAATTGTTAACCCCTCCGAGGAAAATTCATGAATATTATAAAATGCGATTTAATCCCCAACGAGAAGAAATACTGAAACCGGACCTGGCCCAAAGAGAGAGCGAGTTGCAGCCCCATGAAAATTAATGTTCAAACATATTTACTCTCTTTTGCAGTGACATTTTTTTCGAACTTTGCGTAAGAAAATGAAACTATATCGAAAAATACCAGTTTTTCAAGAGAACACATTGAAGAAAATAAGCATTTATAGCCTACATTAATTTATTTCTTTTTGTTTTTCTAGTTTGGAATAGAACTGAAAACATTTAATACCTACCGATTAGTGTTCTATTATAATTGATAGTTTACGTTTGGTGGCAGGTTTCCAGCAACATTTATGACGTATATGTACAAATAATGTGTTTTGAAATACCCACTGTACAAACAGGAAAGTAAATTGGTAGCAAGTAGGCTACAAATGGGAAGTAACCAGAAAGCAAAAATGAGTAGCAAGTAGGCTGCAAATAGGAGGTAATTAGGAAGCAAAAATGGGTAACAAGTCGGCAGCAAATGGGAAGCAAGTAGGCAGAAAAAATTGGCAGTAACAAGTGAGCAAATGGGCAGTAACCAGGCAGTAAATGAGAAGTAACCAGGAAGAAAAAATGGGAAGAGAGTTGGGTGCAAATGGGAAGCAACCAGGCTAAAATAAGTGTAATTTTACAGACCAATTGCTGCGTGTTTACTGCCCATTTGCTGCCCTGGCACAACAAGACAGCAACAAGGCTGCAAACAGGGAGCAAAAAAATGTAATTTTAAAACCCACTTACTGCCTATCTACTTACCAGTTACTGTCCGTCACAAGTGGACAGTCGTTGGTAAGCAACTGGGATCATCAGGTAAAGGGGTGTGACCTAGTTTAATTCCCAGTCACTGCCTACTTATGGTGGTGGAAAGTAACTGGGTTCTTTCCAGATTTTGCACAATGTGTAGTGTTAGCCTAAGTGCGTACAAGGGAGAAGAAACAGACAAACCTAAATACAAGTTTTGAACCAAGGTGAGATGATAGAGCGATTTGCAATACAGAATATAGACTTAATCTTCTTTGACGGAAGTGACGTAGTGACAGTGGAGGGGTAGGACAGTTGCTTCATAACAGTGGCCTGAAAGTTGTGTAAATTTTCCGATAAGGGGAGAAGTTATAAATTTAATGAAAAATCAAATAAATCTCTCGTAAAACAAAAATTACAAAAAAATCTTAACAACTTCGTCTTCCTCTTGCCATTACATCAGATCTCTGTGGTAATGCAGAAATAGTGACCTATCCAAATGG
Source organism: Ericerus pela (assembly GCA_011428145.1). NCBI lineage: Eukaryota > Metazoa > Arthropoda > Insecta > Hemiptera > Coccidae > Ericerus > Ericerus pela. Next base: position 1,963,709 of record WOFM01000108.1, on the reverse strand, counting down.
GGAGGAAGATGTTAATTTTATGTTTTCCTGGGGAGCTCATAACATTGCTACACCAATGTTTAGCATAAGCGATACAATAATTTACATTAAAAAAGTGAAGTGATTTCTTTGTATTAGAGGACCCCATTTCTGGTTCAGGAGATCAGGATCACATTAAGGTTCTTGTCTCAGGCTGTAACTTAAGGTCGACTAGGACCAGAACTCACAAATAAGTCACAGCCGGAATTCAGAGTATAAATTATCATAAAATTTACTCTCATATTTGGCAACAAATCGTAACTCAATATCAACTCATAAAACAGTGATTAGGTATCAGATATTTACAGTACTCGTAGGTGAAATATGCAACATATATATCATACTAAAGTATCTACTGGGTATTAGGCTAAAAGTTAAAGGCAGAATTTGGGTGATCATACAAAAGTGATGTGAGGATTCATCCTGAATGAGGATTTGGGGCTCTGTCCCTTCGACAACAGTCGCACTACCAAAAGGTTGGCCAAATTTGTGCCTTGCACGTTTAAACATATATTTGCAATTACATGTAGCACTTTGCATGTAATAGGATTCTAATTGAACTGAGACTAATTGACTTATTGCCAATTACATCATCTGATTGTAAGTGCACTTGTGGTGGGTATCTTATTAGGTACCATGGTTAGGAGTAAAGTATGACCAAGAATTAATGGCTAGTTAAAATTTCCATGCATATAATCATTTACATGAGTGTGCTTATGTATGTGTAATGAGCCAGGTATGAAAATCCTCAGTACACAGTAGTTATTGGCCAGTGTTTACTGAGATTGGCTCACCTGTACATTTGGTACCTACATGATAGAGGACATGTGAATACCTTTGTATATGTACAACCACTGGTATTCCACAATGTTGTGGGAGTACATTAATTGTGATTGGATGAAGCACATTGAGCGCAAAAGTCAGGCATTTAATAATGATGAGAAAAGTAACGATATAATGTGAGATAAGATCATAGTGTAGTCTAAGAAAAAAGGATGAATGCACAACTACACAAACGGTTCTAGGAAGATATTCAAGGCATAAATAACAAACAATTTATTAAAATATCTACTTACCAAATTGAGAGAATAGCCCAGAGGCAAACTTGTCAGTCAGCACTACTTTTAAGGTGTTAGTTTTGCCCCTTATCCTAGAAAATAAATTTTCTTTGGACTTGATGGAAGAAATTAAATTTTTTTTTTTGAGCGTTCACCTTAAATTATCTATTTATAAAACTCCTTTTTCTTGATTTAACAATTTATTCCGCAAAAGACTAAGTTGGGTCAAGTTTTGTCAAGACACGCCATATTAGGCTGATTAGAACCCCTACCTATGCCCTGCTTATTTTTTCATTTCAGAGAGATATTTTAGACCTCGTTACTGTCAGCTTTCATATATCTCAATATGGGTTCTGAAATCTCCCCACTGTTCTCGACTTCTCGACTGTTTCAGATGAATTTAAGGTATACCTATATACCATTATGAAACAAATCTAATCCATTACCAATAACAGGTAGTAAATTCTCCAATTCAAGGTCAACAACCTAATAGGTAGGTATACAAGGCAAAAGAAGTACTCAGGTCCAACTTGCAAAATGGTAATCAGAAATTGTGCGTAATAATTTTATGATATACCTACCCAAGCGAAACATTAAATCGTGTTACCGGATTCAAGCGAATAATTATTTAAAAAATTATAAAAATATAAAATCGTTGATGATCATAGGTCTAAACGTTCGCACGAATATTGATAAAAGTTTTATCTTTTTTTTTTTTTTTTTTTTTATCTCGTCCTTGATTAATAATTGACCAAATACAACGAAACTACTTATCTGACTTGGCCAATTAATTAATATCCGAAAACTTTTTTGGGTTTTATCAAGGTTCAAAGAACGAAGGTAAAGTAAGGTTTGAAGACTTCGAAACGGTTCTTTCGAATAAAATGATTAAAGCAGTGTTGATTATTCGAAAGTAATCATTTTATTTCAGAAAAAATGTACCCACCTACCCACAAAAAATCCACTTAAATTGATTGTATTTTCGTGAACTGAATTTATGTTTACTCAAACCCGAACTAAGTAGGTATACGTATAATTATAGTACCTATTCACATTGTAGAGAATAATCAGCTGTTAACGTTGCTTGGATCCAGTTGGTAATCAGATTTTGAAGAAAACGATAAAATTTCGTGACCATAGTTTGGACAAAGTGAAGCGACATTTTCATGTTCTTGTCAGTGCTGGTCAACATCATCACCAAAGATTTTACCGACTTTCACCAGTTATCGTCCAGAACATTGTACGATATTAAATTTAAAATACTTCTACAAGTCTTTATTTAGTATCACTCCCGGTTTCAGGATTTCTTCGCGGGAGGGGGAATTGAACGAACCTGGGACCTACATATTTGCCAGCTAAAAGCTGTAAACTTAACCGCACAGCCATCTTACTGCCGACTATAACTGGCAAATATATTTTGTATTGAGCAAGGTATACCAGTTCCCGCCCTCTCCTTCCCTAGAGAGACTCAACACGAATTGAATAACATTGGATGCTGTGAGAGGTTGGGTGGAGCCAGAAATGCCTCTTATACCTATATATCTACACAGGCTTATACTACCTACATGGGTTCTATTTCCATTATATAGGGTTTCATTTATCAGCGACTCAAGTTAGAAAGGAGAGTTATGAGTTCCACCATACACCATTATGATGTGTGTATGTCCAGCGCAGGTCAAGGGTCACCATATGTAGGTTTTGTCAGTTTGGGAATCATACCTGGGACCTACATATTTGCCAGCTAAAAGCTATGAACTTGACTTCATGACCATCTCACTGGCAATTGTAACTGGCGAATGTATTTTGCATTAAGCAAGGTATGGCGGTTCCCACAGTTAAAAATTTTTCACATATTTCATAGAGGTAAAATCTGAAAATCCTGATAATATTGTATTTTAAATTGAAATTATTTGTGGCATTAGAAAGGATTACACCTCAAATCAAAACTGGCCTTGTGTAGTATTTACTATGTCCAAAAAGGAACCTATTAATTTATGGTAACTTTAGTTAGGTAAGTAGTTTAAGATGGGCTGCTTAATTGCATTGTTGGCATCCCATGGACATGGAATGATCTGGAGGTGGGTAAACTGTAGTAGATATACGTAAACAGTTCAAAGTTGTGTTTTCTAATGGAGGGAGTAATTTTTTTTCATTTGCACGAAATTCCTATCAAGTGTAATATCCTTCCTAAAAATCATGTCATTGATGGCCGCAATAATGTCTTCGTTTTTTCAGTTTGTATGATTTTCATATTCAGACATACAGTAAATTAATATGATTAAGTAGATATGCTGTTTTCGAATGTCACATTCAGAAAATTAAGTAGGTACAGTATCTACCTATCTGAACTTAAATAGTTAACGTAATCATACATCTACATACTATATTCAACATTTTGAGAAACTCGATACTGAAAATATTTAGAATTTTCAATATCGACGAACTCAATAATGGGCAGCTACCAAGCATATAAAAATTATTATTGTCACGAGTATCGCGATGTTTGTCGTTTAGAGATTCAATGTTCTCTGATGATGTTTAGAGCTGTAGGAAATTCCCAATGATGGGTATCAAGTTTTAAAAATATTTATAAAACTATCATTAAAGTCAGATCACCATGAATATCCAAATATAACAGTTAATTTAACGCTGTGTTGTAATGTAATATAGGTAAGAACATTGTTTTAATTTATAACTTTTTAATGAAAGCATCTCTGATCAGACAAAGGAGATGTTGAAAAAAGTATACATTAGAAGAGCAATAAAACTAGTAGCCTGATTCAGCACTTTTTTATTTTTAATGTAATATTGAATTTGGCTCAATCAATCTCACAGATACAATGTGAAAGTAAAATGACACCGAAAAATCAAAACTATAAAAAACAACTGTAAAAACAAGGAATTGAACACGGGTTAACAGACTGGTAGCAGCTACTTTGTAGCAAGGAGCCACTGTGGAACTTCCCAAGGAACTTCCAAAATCTATGTTATAAACAACACTAAGAAAAAACAACGGTAAAATACCTAAAAAAACACAAATTAAATATACTCTGTCTGAACATATAGACTCTTCTATTTTTACGAGATAAATAGATTGCAGAAAGCACTTCTAGTTTGTCACATACCCTACATCGAAATAGGAAGGTAGTGAAAAAACAAACCTTGTAGAGTAGATGCACCAGTTTGCAACATTGCACCAGTTTGTAAAAATTTGAAGTTTAAGGTTTAGAAATAAGAAGATTAAGTAGATTTATCGGTTAGAAGTACTTTTATCACAAATAATAAAGCTTACTATTTGATTTTCCATCTATTTTCAATACTTCATCTGTGAAACAGATGAAACCATAAATCAAAGAAAATTTCAACTGTTGTAAAAAATGCAAAAAGGGCTGTTTCTTAAAAGAAATCTGTTCAATAGGTGATGAATAAGTCTCTATTAAATGAGAATAATTGATAAAGTATGAATATTTTAGTGTTTCAAGATGGTAAGTACACTTCAATATTGACAAAAATTAATGTTTTAGACTAATTTTGATAAACATTTTAGTATTATACACCTGTTGCAAAAAGGTTCGTTGAATGTCAACATTTCCAGTTTGCAATAATCTGCATTGTGGAGGAAAAATCATGACGCCAATTTACAACAGACACTTTTTTCTTCAGTTTGAATGAGAAAATTAAAATTATTTTAATCATTTGGTTGTGATAACATGAATTACCATTTCTGAATTCATATTCCTTTTACAAATAATAAATTTCTCAAAGAATTCTTGTTTTATGATTCATATACAAAAATAACATTTTCCCCAGTTTGTAACACTTACGCCCCAGTTGTGCAACACTCATGTTTCTGTACCAATTTGAGGATGTTCATCAGCTTTATTTTCACACAATAAAAGCTTTGTCAAGTCCATCTTATGGAAGGAGAATATTGAAATTTTTAATTGATATTACTAGTTTGTGAAATAAAATACATGTTTTTTCTCCTATTTTGTCCTTATATTATTATTTGTGTGATGCAAACTGGAATATAAATGATGCCAACTAGAGAAGAAGTGTTGCAAACAAGAGCAAATGATATTTTCACGTAGAAATAATAAAAAAATAACATTCAGAGCAATATAATAAAAATTTATGAAAGAAATATTAATCTAGATAACATCATTCATGTAATGAAGCATTCACACAACAAATACCGTTATTCTACAATGAAACTATGCCACATCAAACTCAACATTTCCCTTAAACTGGTGCATCTACCATATTCTTTCGTAGTTAGTGTAGGACTTAATTAAAACTATGAAATTTATATCACGCACATACTTAGAACCCTGAGCTGAGTACAACTGTTCAGCCCCTTCTTTACTGTCATCCATCAAATCCAGAAAAATTGTAAAACATCACTCAAAATTTTTTTAAAGTAGCCTACATTATTAAGTAATTTAATGTATAGGTAAGTATAAAGGCCGTACACATTTTTATCATCCTACCATGCCATATCATCGGTGTGTATCATGATACGATATGCACTGATGATATGGCTCTAATTTTGTGAGGCATTGCCTGGGATCATATGATACCAATAAATTGTATTGAAAATTTTGCGATCGCCGATAGCACTTTTTGATATGACGGTAGAATACCAACATTAAATGGAAAAGGCCAGTATCGCTTCATCGTATCATATTTTGATACAGTGCGAGTTTACAGACCTCGTACACATTGAGACGATATGATGATACGATATGATGATACGATATGGCAGAATGATACAAATGTGCACTCGCATTAACGACTCGCATGATTACAACGATCACTCTGTCATATTTTCGATTTCTGATCAACTATAGTGTCTTCATCCAATGCAGCATAATCCACATTTGTGACTATCCTTTTCATCCAGGTTATGTATTGGGTTACATCCGTAAAGGTTGCGATTGACGACGACGTCGTATCCTTATTGCTGACCACTCCGCGTAAATAGAAAAATCCACTTTTCATATCTTTGAATACAAGACCTCCTCCGCTGTCACCTACTCGTGCTCCAGCACCTAGTAAACAAAAAAGGAATTACTTACTATTCGGTAAAAAATTATCAACTTATAAAACCATTTCAGTCAAAATATTAACTTCGTTTTTACTACACATATTGCCACTTCTAATTTTATCACTTAACATACCCGACAGTAGGTTTACCTACCTAGTCTACATACTACAGTACAGTAGAACTTAAACGTTGAAATATCGAAATAATAAAACGTAGGTACGAAGCCTCATATCTCTAAATAACTATTCGATGATAAATATAATATTAAACTTCTCTTGTAACATGTAACATACCAATAAAATTGGTTCCAAAAATGTTTCTCTAGCATCACTGTACTTCTCATGAAATACTATAAAGAATAAGTCTGGACTATCTTATCTCAATAAATTCCCTAGTTTTAGATTTATAATAGGTCTTCGTATAGAAAGTCATTGAGGCTTTTCGTAGATCAAAACATTCAGATATTGAACCGATAAGTACTGTTGGGTTCTGCCTAATTAAGTAGATAAACACTCATTCTGTAATCAGCACCATTTTTGAATCCGAGCATAGACAAGAAACTGTCCTCAAGTCCTAACGTTTGTGTGTAAACATAAATGGACCAGGAATACCTTATTACCGCAATGGTAGATTTTCTATGCCAACATCTTATCTCCACTCTCTCAGGTATCATGAAACCATCCATATGTACAAAGGTGTATTACGAACTTTATCATCCATGCCCATATATTATGTACCTCTAAATTTCTTATAAAGTATGTTATAATTTACAAAATTCAAGACAAACTTCGGGAAGGATGTGTGCATAACTTTAGGCTTGGATAATCCCAATCCATTTATATACAGAGGATATCACTTCAACAGATACTGCCTACAACAAACTTTTAGAAACAAGAAACAAAATGAATGGTCCCAAAAGACCATCATTGCTTCTTATGTTAATAATTCTACTAGGGTACAAGGAACACATGCTATAACATACAAGAAACCCTGTTAATTGGAGCTTTTTGGAAATAGTTTCCACTATTATAATTTATTATATAGTCAAAGGTCCTGACAATATCCACCGCAGAAAAAATGAGCGTGGAACTTCTTCATTTTAAATTTTTCAAAATCCTTCGCACCAAACACCTCTCCTTCTTTATTCCTCGATGCCATGATGGAACTCTAATTTTCATAAATTAATCAGAAAATTTCCTCAGTTAAACTTCGCAAGTAAATCATAGAAATGTACTTAACAAAGATAATTAGTGATTTTATAGTAGGCAATTCACAAGTAGATGGATGTTTTAATTTTAACCACTCCATTGTTTTCATTCTTTTTTTTTTTTTTTTTCAATTTTATTACCTGTATGGAATTTGTGAGGCAACTTTGGGTTGAGACAAATTGATTTTAACTCAAAAGAATCTTAGCCAATACCTATTACAACAAGTTAATGAAGTATTATAATTATTCGACTTCTTGTAACAGTTTTAGTAATACAAATTAAGTACATTGTTAATTCATCTATTGAACCCCTCACTGTAAGGTGGTTACTGAAAAAATGAGCTTCCCACATTCGAAGACACACTAAATCAGCTAAAAGATATTGAGTAGTTTAATAAATTTGTAATTAAACTGACATGGTATTTAAAATGAGGTCAGGTGACAAGATGATACGAGAAATATAGTTCTTTCTAGAAAATGATCAAAAGATAAGAGTTATTTTCATGTATTAATTATTTGAATACATAAGCCTGAAAAAGGTAACTATAGGCATTGGTTATGTAAATGAGACCAAGAGTAAGGTCGATTGAGTTTGGATGAGTTATTTGTGACAATTTTGGTACATAATACCTAGGCCATGTTTGTACTGGTTAAATGTAACTGTGAATTTATTGAGATATTCTACACGGTAGGTGATGATAATATATGTTTGGGGTGTAGCAATATATGAACATGTAAAATGTTAATGAGTACAAATATATAATTACAGAACTCAATAAAATAGTGAAACATTTGTCCAACTTCTTTTGTGATGTACCTGAGGCCAATGAGTGGTTCAATTAAAATATCGATTGCAAATTTGAAAACAAGTTCGATGATGTATCACTTGATAATTTTTTGCACCTTAGTCTTAATTCACTGTTTGTGTTAATGAGGTCTGGCGAATTTTTCAAGTCGAAAGTAGACTAAAAATTTGAACTTTTTGCCTCAAAAAACATGTCTGACGATGTATTACTTGATAATTTCTATACATTGGAACAAGATCATCCTATGTAACATTTTCCCATTTTCAGATAGTTCACATTGAAATTTCACCAAAATATTGAAACAATGGTTCTTTAAAATGAAATTAGTTGATAAAATAATTAATTCATTTACTTGGCAAAATGTGATAAACAGGTACCAATTGCTGGTATATGAAAAAATGTTATAAAACATCAAAATCAACACTAATAAAAAGGAACAAAGCAAATTATGACATTAGTTAATCTAAACTCCATTTTTGAGCAACTTACGATAACATTGATTATTTGTTTTTGGATTAGAACAATCTATGTCATTGTACATTGTTCTTGTTCCAAGAAATATTACTTTCCCGGTGCATTTATTTTTTTAATGTTCCTCATTTGTGGTGATAAAATAGTTGTTTTAAGTTGCCTAACTCGAAACTTTCAAAAAAGTGACATAAGATATTCTTGTTCTCAGCCACAGATTAATTCAAGAATGGTTGGTTCAACTCCCTTTTTGAGGACACTGATGGATACTTGAGGAATGATTTAATTAAAATCTGAACAAAAAATTGTGTTGGGTGCCTCAAGAAATGTGGTTGTATCCAAGCAGGTGAAAAACAAGGAGAGAGAATTTGCCTGCAGGTGTCACCTACCTTGTAATTTTCCGGTCGTTTTTCAGATTTTACCGATCAATTCGTATGTAAGTAGCTACATTAATGGACATCGGAGACATCGGAGGGCAATGTTCATCTTTGTTTTTGAGACGGACTTTTTCTTAGTTGACCTAAAGATGTTTCACAAAAACAGGTTGTCTATAGCCAGTGTTGCTGCCTGTCTGCGACGGTAATGTTAGGGCTGATGGCTACAGAGTTCCCTGACAAATCATTTCGGTGTGTAGCGAGTTACTGGCTGGCTATAGAAGTACAGTATTTGGCCACCTGCGCTGACCAACATTCCCCAATACTGACACCTTCTTTGTAATCACGTGTTGCAGGTCAACGTGTATTACCCACTCATGTACACCGGTCCCTTTTCGACGGCATCGCTATCATTCCACAACGTAATATAGGTGATAACAGGTGTCTACCTTTCACATGACCTGCACAAAATTTATCCACTGAAATGGAGTCTTGGAAATCCGGACTGACTTTCTTACGACACGTGGCGTAACTGATGTATGGCAGATCTGCTGTGAGCAACTCGGGCGCCAACTGCCCATTCTCTGTGGCACCAAAACCGGCTAGCTAGAAAAGTTAGGCATTAGCACACAGTAGGATGGGCAGCCTATTCAATAATGAAATTGTCAACTGTCAATCGAGTTTATTGCCGCTGACTTTAGTACCTACATAACTTACCTGTCGATTAACGTTTCACTTACTTTTCCTGAGACATTTTCGCCAGGATTAAAGCGATCTTTATCGTCCCAGTACACACAAGCCGGCAGAACATCTTCGCTCAACGTAATTCTTTCGGATAAATGCAAAATAGCTATGTCCGAGGCGTAATTTGTGGACTCGCCGGTGAATACGGTGTCATTAGGAAGATGTATTTTCTTAATCTGAAAAATAAATACGCCGAAATAACTTCTCCGAAACGATAGATTATTTTATATCCGGCCAACTTATCGCATATCCGAATGTATGCACCTATGTCGACGTATTCTCTCGGTATTAGCCCATAACATGGTGGTCAGTGTCCACACCACAACTAATTAACTGCGCATAGGTAGGTAGGTACCTTACCTACTCTGCGCCCCTTTTCTTTCAGTCAACCGCTTCACCATTCAGTCGCCTTCGCAACATTCAGATATTGATTTTCAAATTACAATTCACCCTAGCCGGAGGAAACATAACGAAGCTGATGGATTCGGATTTATAATTTTTGGAACAAGAAATTTCGAATTAGCCAACACTACCCCGAAAAATCGCTGGATTACCGAAAATAGGTTTGCCAATCAGCGAATTTGCAGCATTTCAAAATTATCACCTTATATGGCCCGATGGATGTAGTCGCGGCTCTGGTTTCGCTGTTCTCTCTGCCTTCTTTTTCAATAAAATTCCCGAGTTCCAGTTGAACAATTTTGAAACCATTACGCTCATTACATATACCTACGATACCTAAGAAGAATCTGCGAAAATTTATCTACACATGCGCTACGCTGCATGAAATTTCTATTCCTTTTTTTCATAACTACTTCAACGTTCGAATGTTTAGGTAGGTAAACTAACCGTGTAGGTTTTGGTTGTGGGAAAATCCAATGTTCTGAAATTGACGGTTGCTTTTCCAACAATAACATAGAAGAGTCTCGGGTCCAGTTGCTTCGAACGAGTTGAATCGTAAAAACAGTGGGCAGCTGAAACGATTTCATAATTATGAATATTCGGGCTTACACAATTGCGCCTGTCCTGCCTGGAACTAAGATGGAAATTTTAGACTTAATTACAGTACACATTAATAAGATTTAAAAATACTATTTCTAGTTTAATATTGCAGACTCGGAAGATCGAGTCCCTTAATGTTTCACGATCCACTGATTTTTAATTAATGAAGTGATTTATGGTTGGTATGAGGATGATGAGATAAGATGATATCATTATTGACTAATGGCGTGGTAGAGAGTAATATGATGACAATAGAATTTGTACTAACTAGCACTTCTATAGACGATGATCAAATTACGTGTAATTAGCAATATCAGTTGTGCTTATTTGGACATGCATCTTGGGTAGTTATTGATGAGAATGGCACATGGCTGGAATGTGTGGATGAGAGAAATAGCAATAGTGTAAAACATGAGAAGATTCTTGTGTAGCACTCCATAACTTTATTGTGGATGGTTTTTGGGAATTTCTTCCACTATTTGAAAATTTGGAATTCTTTTTTTGATTATCGATGAAAATTGGCAAACTATGTTTTCTGGCGAAGTATCGGGGCACTATAATTTCTTTTTCTTTTTTTAACTTCGTGGTTCTATTTTAACAAAGACGTTAGATAGTTTTGTAAACCAACTTAAAAGTACAGATTAAGTTGTTTTAAGGGTTTATACTCCGTATAACTATATTAGTGATTACGAATCAAATAATTAGAAAATCACGATGACATACAGACGTACATTGGACTATGTAGGTACATCGAACAAAAGATTACATTGCAGGTTTTGCTAAATTGACTCACCCGAAACTACCAGTTCGGCACTAATCAATGTTCCGCCACAAATAAAGGCTGGATCCTTACTGGCTTCTGTGCTATAAATGGCCACATTCCAAGGAGACTCTCCACGTTTCTCGCGGCTGCCATTTACAATCAGCTTCACAATACTACTCGGCGTTTTTCCGCAGTCTAGGTACACCAAAATTACAACTCATCTTTACAAATAGACTGAGTACCCACAGTGGGTAGTCGAAGTGACAATACATATTGGCGATAGGCAGACGACCGCATCCGCATCCCACCTGGCGAGCAATGAAAGAATTCCTGGTCCCATGTGCCGTCTTTGCGACAAATGACGTGACGATAATTTACTCGGTAACTGATGTGATGCAGTGGTTTGCATCTGGGAATGACAGCCGCTCCCTCCAACAAAACACTCGTACAGGGCACTCTGGGTCCGTGAAGGTATTGCGAGCAGTTCATGTTCAGGTCTAACGAACGTAAGTCGTTGCAGATTTCTGTAAAATAAGTCACGTTGACAATGCTGGACTTTGTTGGGTCGCAACGCGAGAAATAAATTGTGAAGCAGCCTACTCTTGCATCTAACCACCGGTGGTATCCAGGAGCCACCCAAACAAGTCGATGCCAGTTTACTGACAACTACCCGCCCATCTTGGTAATTCGAGTAGCCGGTATTGCATTGCGATATTATTGGAATGAACTCTGGCACCGTTTCTCCAGGTTTTTTGCCGCAAGTGTTGTCCATGGGTGGACATTTAACTGTGTAAGTTTTATCGGCTGTAATCGGGGGAAGGGTACATCGATTCGGATCTGGTGCACTGGTTGTTAAACTGGATACGCTGTTCACAGGGAAACGATTTGAGATCAGTTTGAATTGGTAAAGGAACAAAAATTCGATAGTCGTTAGCAGGTAAACAAATTATTCAAAAAACTTTCACCACATTAGTGTAGATCAACCGATTTCACTTACGTACCTATGTTTAAAATATCATAAATACCTATGCAAAAAATATATTCAAAGAGTTCCTCCAACGATAGATTTAAGGAGAAATTACAGTAAGGGCTATATTACCCACGCCTCCAAGATGAAATTTTAGGGCCTTATTGTGTTCCGAGAGAAAACATTTTGCTGCTCTAAAAATAAAACATACCAGTTGCCGACACCAGAATATCATCGAGGTTTCTTTAAATTTATTATTAGGTCGAGAAATGGGTTTCGAGAAGTTTATATTCCTCTTCCCCTGAGACAAAATTGTAAATCTGGTTCGGACTTTTTTATTGTCTTCCTGATTTTTTATAGTTTGTTCTGATCATGTAACTGCTGGTGCAATCTCTCAATAAATATGCTACGGCACGTTTTCAATAGACAAAAAAACTGAATGTGTTACGAGAAACTCATCTGACCTACCTTTTTCGTTGCTTCTTTATCGGGTCCAAAATTAAGTTAACCACAATCCCTCATCCTCGTCTTCTAATGTAACGTGTGAAAAATTGAAAATGCGAACAAATATTTAATTGGTGTGATTTTTTGGCCCTCAAAAAAATGTTAAATCAATGGAAAAAATTAGGTCTACGAACGGGAATTAAATATAATACGCAAAAGAACAAGTATTTCGCAAAAAAAAAATATATATATATATAATTCAGAGTAATATGAGAAAAAAAACTGACGATATACAAACACCTTTTACACGAGAAAAAAAATTTACAATGATTACTAGCCCAAAAAATGTATATAACACACCGTCATAAAAATCAAATAATGAATGAAAATAAATATTTACAATCAGTAATCTGTATATTAAAATTTTTGGTATGTATTAAACTAGGAGAACTTTTTTTACCTTTGATGGCTGTCCTCTCGCTATTATTTTCTAGAGGTATACTCATTTCGTTAATACTAGTAAATATTTCATGTACATGTCTTTTCGGAATTTAACTTAATTTTTCGTTAATTTGAATCAATTATTTATCGTGCACTAAAGTTTCATCCCAACCCTTCTTTTTTTTATTTTGTGAAATTTAATACTACCCTTATTTAATAATTTTTCTGTACTCTTGTACTTGAAAATGTTTTAATTTTCTTGGGCATAATTCTACCCTCATACAAATCGGTAAATAGGTTGGCTAATGCTTTCATTCTGTATTTTTCATCAACCAGGATCAGTGGCATAGATGGGATTTTTCAGAGAAGGAGATGAAAATTTTGTTAATACATTTACATTGCAATGAGTTTCTCAATTCAAAATACGGAGGAAGGGAGGCTATAAATTTGAGAAAAAAATTTTACTAGTGGAGTAGTCTAAAAAAGTATTTTGTCTCTGTTTTATTCTAGAATAATTATTGCGTATTCTGCGTATCTTACCAATCGTAATTGTATACCTAGTACACTGTCGTATTTTTATAGAGAAATGTGGGATACATTCCCATATCCTGCAGCACCTCCACCACTAACCTAGACCCATTTTCATAGGTTTCTACATCGTGATATTCAGTTCTATGGACACTGGCCTGGTTACATAAAGTAGCTAAGAATTTTTAAAACTGGATTTCAAACAACGCTATTGAACGTTTTAAAGTATTTGAGTTGGAAAAAAAAAAAAAGTTCATCCCAGTGCCTATAATCAAACGGATTTATTAGGTTTAATGTCGCTCACGTTCCTATTTTTGCTAGCTGGTAACACAGTATAATTCGTCTTCTCCCCCCCCCCAAAAAAAAAAAACAACGAAATATGTTCTTTTTTAGTGTGCGTGTTTCGAATGCAATCAAATAGATACCCACACAAACGAATTTTTCTTACTTTTCTCTCTCATTCTGTTCTTGTGTCAAAACTTTCATCGTGTCAGTCACCTTCGTCTTTCAGTTTCCCTTAATGAAAATTGAAATGTGTACCACATTACTAAGTCTCCCACTGTACAGGTTGAAAGCCTAATCCATGGTTAGTTGGTTTACGCTGCAGAAGAAAGTGATTTTCACTCAACTCAGTACGTGTTGGCTCCCTTAACCCTAATAATAATTATTGGGTCGATTTAGATGCGGAAAATTACACGTGAAACTTGCAGCAAATCATCTGTGAAACTTTGATATAACTTTGTAACGATACGTTCTCGCGCATAAAATGGTTAATTTTCCTTATTTTACTCTGCGAACCCCTCCTTCCGTTACTCCAACGAACTGATCGATCTCGTGGAATTTTCATTTTCCAGAACATTAGATAGCAAGTTTTCAATAGGACACTGATACATTTCCAGCAACTGAGCCTGAAAAATAATATGTACTTACCTCTCCCTTTCTACGCGTCATGAGGAGAAGATAGATGATTTTTCTTATAAATAGTCGGTACATTTTCTACGTTCGTACAACTTGGCACTCTCAAAATTTAGCGTCTCAAATACCTACGAATATACGACTTAACTTCTGGTATAGCCTAAATAACCCTCGGTGCCCTTACCAACTTTAGTGGGAAACTTCCGAATCGAATCGATTATTGAATTGAGAATAGAGAAGAAATATGAGGTGCGACGAGAGCACTTATACGTCACAACAAAGCTCGATGTGACTGACAGCGACACTTCTATGTTACTCGCAGTTCAAAAAAGTTTCGATTGCACTGCGAATATTCGACACGTTTATAAATTTGAATTTGAACGACTAACTTATTCTTGGAACATAGCGCCTGTGACTCATCGCTTCCGTCATTGCAGTCGGTGGCATCTCCATTACAGACTTTATGCTTGCGGATACATCCACCATAATCGCATCGAAATTTCTCCGGGGGACATCTGCCCGAAAAGTAATGCGATCGTATTAATTTCTGTCAATAATACGTACTGTAGGCTATACAGATTCGAGGCAATAGACATACTTACACGTTATTTTTACAAATTTCGAAAGTCTCGTCATCGCCGTCGATGCAACTCAAAAATCCGTCGCATAATTTATTTTTATGAATACATCCGCCACTTTTGCAACGGAATCGTGAGCTGACGCAACTGTTGTACCAAAGATAATTAAGTAGTATTATTGTTTCGCCAAAAACGTGGAAAATGAAAAGAATATTTTCCAGCGAACCGTTTTACGTTTTTACCATTTGAATAACGTGCTTTTCGGTTCTCAAAAGTAATATTACGTCAAATGTTCATCAATTTCATACCTGAATTATAATGATTCGTTGTAAAGTTGTGAAACATAAATAGTAAGTACGTAGGTACGCTGCAATTTGTTTTGACATTCTTCACTAGTAATTCGACGTACAATCGACAAAATGGCATTGCATCAAATACACCCAATAAAAGATGCACTTAGGCAAATAGGAGAATAGGGACAGATTGTAACAATGTTTAGTATGGCTTTTGTTTGACCTAAAATAATTTGAAAGAAGTTTAATTTCATAAATACGAGCGTAGGCGTAGATGGGGAAAGCCAGGACACTTTGATTCCCTCAGAATGAATTATGGTTCCCAACAACAAAACTTTTTAATTAAACGTGTTTAGTATCTTTTTGTTTTATTCACCTCAGTACCTACTGCAAAATATCAACAAAAAAAAGCGAGTTCCGCCGGGGGGGGGCTGTACAGGCCATACTCGCGGAGAATTAACCTGTAAATATAATAATAGTGTGGTCGTGCGAGTGCACAACGCATTGTATATGCCACACAACCACACACCTACACATCATATAACACACACACACACACACACACACACACAAATGAGAGTTACGATTATAAGAGCTACAGTTGTAGTGGAGGAGTTTACTTAATATAGTGGTTTAACGTCACAAGGACGAATAAAATATGTTCGTTGTCACACACCTTAGCTGGCGCCTGGTTGTGGAACAACTGTTAGCGTCGCCTCAGCCCAGTATCTACAGTCATGTCGAGTCCTCTGCGCATCGCTAGTGCGTACAGGACTCGTGGCCGTGGGGGCGGTGTTCCTGGGTGGCCATCGGTGGCCACGACGGATAAACCAGAATCGGGAAACATTTTCATCGGGAAATACGCGAATTACAAAAGAACCTTTTCGGTTTTGGCGGGTACCCAATTGAAAGCGTCGACTTGGAATAGAAAATAAGAAAAATTATTAGGTACGTTCGAAGCAACAATTCAGCAACAATTCAGCAACAATTCAGCAACAATTCGAACGAAACACGTAATAACCTCGAGACGTTGCGGTTGACCGTAACGATACTATTTTAGTTTACCCGGTGTAAAAAAAATATAATCTAGTTGATGATTGATTATAAAGGTATGGAGAGCTTTGATTTCAAACATACGAAACAACGGTTTTGATCTCAGCCAGCCTTGGTATAGTTTTCAGGTGGTTTTCAAAAAACAATTTAAACTCGCTGCGAATTTACGGCGTTCAATAATTAATCTACGCCGTCGTTTTACAGCGTATTTTCGAGGGAAATTGGCGTGCCTGCACTAGTGCGCGCGCATTCTTTCGTCCTTTGGTTTTTGTTATCAATCACTTTCGAAAGAATTTTACGTTCCTCAACCACGATCAGTGATTTGTGATTTAGGTGCCTGCCTAGGTAGCCATTCAAAAAGTGATCCTCGTCTCGATTCGTTCCGTTTATGAGACGCTCCGAGATTCAAATTGTTTTAAAGGTTACGTTGCCCACTTGTGGTGATTTTAGTCGTATAAATGAGTTAAGGGGGCTGCTGGCTAAATAAAAAATAAATCATCTTCGTATAGCCGATTTTGTAATTCTATCGCCATCGTCAACTGCAAATATTCGTTTTTTTTTGCAAAAAAGGATTGTACGAGTAGATAAAAGCTTGCGCTTACAAAGGCTGTTTTTTTCAAGTGTGAAGTGCGGACGAAAAGAGAAGACCTTCTTTCTTTTTTCGTGGTTTATGAAAAACGTATGCGAGCAGAATCAGAGCTGGGAACCGATTAGCGGAGGAAGAAGAAAATATTTGAAAATCAAAACGCGCCTTATATCGGGCGAGTTCTTTGCGAACCGACCGTGTGTCAGTAGCGCATCGCCAATTGTGGCAGAAAATATTGGCTGAGAAATGGGCGGATGATTTTTCCGAGCGAGTTAATTTTCGTAGCGAGGAAAACTCGCGAAATTCGAAAGGGGTCGGGGTAGACATGGGGCTATGCCACGATTAAGTGTACCTAAATCTGGATTCGAAGGTAGACTCGTAGAGAACCCGCGTCCAAAGTTCACGCCGAAACGATCGCAGAACGAATCGATACCTAACAGAGGTGGGCAGCACCAAATAGGTGCACCTGTTAGGTACGCGGGTGGGTGCTTACGTTCTTTTGTGACACGTTTCGTAACTTTCATCCGCATCGTCTTTGCAGTCGAAAAATCCGTTGCATGTCACTGACTTATTCATACACAGGCCGTCGCATGCGAATTCGTCGTTGGCGCATCTGCAAATTATGTAGAAATTAATAGGCAGCGTGGGCGGGCAGCCACGTGCACCTAATTATCGCGTAAGTATTTTCAAAGCACACGACGCACACGACGCCGAAAACGTCAACGATTTTCAGTAAGTAACTTCGGTTACCGAAGACAGCCCTACCATTCTGCGTAATATAGGAACGGGCTGCGAGCAGACCGCAGGTAAACGTGGGCGTACGAAAACATTCTTTGCTTACTTCGAATCGGTTAGCCGTTTACGGATTCTGTGTTCGCGGCCATCGCCGACCAGCTTCGGCGATAAATTTGATTCTGGATGCGCGGCGCCGAATGTGAAAGCGTAATAATTACCGGAACCGTAAGATATAATTATAGGCTACCGTTAGAATGGGGTACAGGTATTGCGCGGGTACGCTCTAAGGTGGGTGTACGGGTGCGCATCGGGTGCGGGTAACGACGTCGCAGTAAGATGTTTAGGTACTCACGGATACTCCAACAGCAACCGACGACTGCGATGCCGAAAATCCAGCTGAATTTCGACGATTCGCGCATAGCGAATGAAATGCGCGAAGGTATATCCGAGTACGACGTGTCTATAATTGAGCGCGGTTCCTCCTTTCCGAGTCAACGCCTCAGGGTAAACGTTCATTCGTTACCTTTGGACCGGTGATTAACATCGCCGCGACTAATCGACAAACGCAAATCCTTAGGACGCCTATACTTATTCGAGTTTAACTTTTTCGCCCTCGAATACGCTTCGTTAAAACTCGAGATGAAAACGAAAAACGAAAACGAAAAGATGCGAACCCCAGGCGAGTGATGACGACGGCAGCCACCGAATAACTCGTTTTGCAACGTCCGGCTGTTCGCGGACTCGACTCACCTCACCTCGTGGACTCTGCCTTCGTAAAGAGAATTTATAATTTACAAAAATTATCGCCGCCATTTCGCGCGTGTGTATGTGTAGAATTTAAAAGGTCACACGTTATCAGTCGCAATAGGGCGGGGAGCCACGAAGACGTGTACGCACCCGATTCGTATTCGTTTTTTGTTTTTCGTCATCCGACGTTGAAACGAATTAATACCAATTTTGAATACCTACCGCTCCCTACGCTGTGTACAACTTATTTTGCTGTAGCCGGCCTTCTTTCAAACGCTGGAAATTCCAACATTTTGTAAAAATGGTACCTGTTTATCCTTTGGTGGTTTATGGATGCAAACAACGAACTGGAGCCGAACTTTAAAACGGGAACCCGTACCAGTGAGGTACCTACTGGCGAGTCTACGATGACAAAATTGAAGGCAGCGTTAGATCTGTAGAATTTAGACTGTAAGTGATCTTTCGCGCATCCAAATCCTGCGCAAAAGTGTGTAAAGTACTTTATACACTGTCGCGCATCCCAATCATGCGTGACTAGGTGTAAAATATTCGAACGTACAATCATTTTTGTATTATTATTTAGGTATTTTGTGAAAAATTATTCGTCAAGTTGCCTGTGGAATACCTTGTTGTGAAAGATATTCACACAAGAAGGTCTTCAACAGAGTTTGCGTGTTCTGCCACTTCGTACTGTAAAGTACGGGAGAGCCAAATCCTCGGCAAACACTGGCAATTTTGTAGCCAGTTTCGAGAGTTTATATACCAAATTTGGCACACACACACAGACACACATACACACGTATATGTACATAATTGTGTCATACGTTACGTCGTTTCTTGCCTCCGTTGAGGTGATAAGAAACGATGTAGCGCGTTTGGTACCGGGCCGTGACATCACACCGAGATCGTTATCAGGTAATTGATTTCAGCCCATGCAATGTATCTTACCTGTATGTACGTACAGGTATGAACATACAAATGCACAAGTGTGTTTATGTTTTACGTCATATAGATGATTATTGCCAACCTTTGGGTGGTGACTGTCGTTGAGGGGTGCGAGCCCCTATTACCTCATACGAGTGATGTCCCCACATTGCCAATCTAACCGAACATGCAATTTCAATTTTCAAAAAAAAAAAAAGTCTCAAATGATTCCTCAGCCTCTAATTAAGTTAGAGAGCTTTGATTTGTAATAATCGAAAGCGAATGAAATTTTAAACATTTCCATATAATTTTCTAATTATCTTTAGCTATTTGACAACAAATAAACGAAAAAAACGCAAAATCAGTGGGAGATTTGCCATATTTTGAAATCTAGAAACTTCTCCTCCTTCCCTCGATGATTCCTCAGTCGCTATTTAAGCAAGTGAGCTGAAAATGGTATCTCTGAAAAGAGGAAAAAATTTACCTGAATTTAGTTTACGTTTAATTTTTTAACCATCTTGAATAATTTTAAAATATAAAAATGAAAAAAAAAACATAATTTATGAAAGAAACCTCTCTTCTTTCACTCGATGATTCCTCAGCCCCTATTTATGCTAGAAATCTGGGATTAGTACTGCTAGAAAGAGAAAAAAATTTACTTGAAACTAATTTCCTTATAATTTGTTAACTGTTCTTAGCTGTTTGAAAATAAACGAACAAAAAAAAAGGCGAAATAATGAAAAATTTGCCTTTTTGTGTTTTATCGGCTATAATTTCCAAAATTTATTTCCTTTGTGAGATTTTTTTTTTATCAGGAGTAGGAGTTGTTGCTACACTTTTTTTTGTGCAATAGTTGCAAAGAGTGTGCTGTGCGACAAGTGCTTGTGGGCTATTTTAACTCGTGTCAAGTTTACATCACTCGCCTTTCGCTCGTCTGCAAATTCTTCACACTCCGTAAGAAAATAGCCCACATTACGCACTCGTCACACAATATACTATTTCCGTTTTTAGGGTTTTTGCACCGAGTGAAACAAGACCCTATTAAAATCTCCATATTTGTTATTCTTATTATTCTTTATTTTTATTTTTCAGCCAGCTCCATGTTTTGTTTTTCATACGCGAAAATAAAATTTATTCGTCATTACTACGTCGTTATGTTTGACCAATTTTTTTTTAATGTTTTTCACTCAGTTTTGATGCGATATCCGCTGACGTATCTAATTTAATAAAACCCTGTTGTCTCATCGTGTCACGAAGTAGCTTTTTATATTATTTTCTAACACTCGCACAATTCACTTTTATCATTTCATCGAGAACTTCGAGATTCAACTGTAATTTCATTGCTATACAAGTTTTGTCAAAATACTGATAATTGCAGAAGGTATCTACGTGTAACCGAAACATAGGACATCGCGTATATTTTCTACGAACATCTTGTATAGTATTTTGGTTAAAACAAAAAGTAATAACGTGTTTCGTACTTCAAATCAAAACAATTTCATGTGGATTTCGAATTGGATGTAAGAGGCTCTTTTAGGGATTTACTTTAGTCAATAATTGTGGACCATATGATAGTTCGGGTCAAGGAAACTTTCACACCACTTTACATTATCGGTTTTTGTCTTCGTATTCTTTCTATTCACCTTTTTCTTCTAATTATCTTTTCTGCTCTGTATTCTACTCCCGGCTTGTGCCTGTATTCTTTCATTTGACAATACAAAATTATTTCTGTTTTACTTTGTTTCTGCTTCTATTTATTTTCACTCTTTTTCCCACAATTAGCCCCAATAAAAAACACGTGTAAGGTATTTTTCGTTATCCTCTTCATACTTCTTATTCTATTTCAAATTTTTGAAATAACTTTAAAATACTTCCACTCCCGTCTTTATCTGATTTTATTTTCGTTCTCCGAAATATCGCAGAATTTCAAGGTAGTTTCATATCTTTTGTGACTCTCTCTTCTACATCCCATCTAATTCCTTTAATATATAAAATCCATTGTTTTGGAGTATTCTCTCTCAGTTTTTAGTTCTTTCTATTCTATTTACTCAGATCTTCATTTCGTTCAGTCGTACTAATATTATCATGTTACAGTTTGTTTTGTTGATTTAATACAGTTTCTTACTGTTCAGTTCTATTCAGTTCTGTTTAGTTCTGTTTAGTTCTGTTCAGTTCTGTTCAGTTCTGTTCAATATCATGTTCTTATTGTTTAGTTTTTCTGTCCAACTCAGTATGTTATTCACTTCTCCAGTTTTTGAATTCAGTTCTGTAAATTATCCAAAATAATTAAGAATCTTTAGTAATTTTTTGTTGTATTATCTGATGTTTGGACTTGCTGACTTTCTTCAATGAAAAATATTGTGATGATTGTGTAAAACTTTCATGAAATTGGGTGACTCTATGATCGAGTTTACATCCTCGATTTAATTCTCGGTTGTGGGTAAAAACAAAGTGAAATATTAATTTGTGACAAGTCAAATTTTTTAATGGTCAATAAAATTGACATTTACCGAAATATCCCCATGTCGATGCCAACCTTTTAATATCTTGGTTACTGATACATCCAGGTTTTTCGAATTTGAAACAAAAAGAAAACGGATACTGCACCCCATTAAATTTTATAAAAAAACAAAATTGCTTTTTGAAATTGAAAGAAAACATAGTTTTTCCTGAAATAAAAAGTACGTGTCCTAAAAATTAAATTGACTTCCCTGAATATTTTTGGTTCAGTTCTTGTGATTTTCCTGATTTTGGTGATTTTGAAAGTGTTATAAAAATTGAAATCACTGAATTTTCTGGTCCGAAATTCAAAAATAACAAAATCAAACTGCTTCCTCGTCCAATTATCAATAATCTGTGCTATCGGGTATTCAGTCTAGTGTCATAAATCCATGTTTCATGTAACAGTGTCAACAAATATGTAAAAATTCACTACCTACATCTAATCGAACTTACAAAAATCGTTGGTAACAAAATAATTAAAATATACCTGAACATGGATATACCTAATTGTTCTTAGATATTAAGATATGTTGACATTCGTATCTTCTACCAATAATAAACTATATTTTAGATTACCTTTATAGTTTCGTTTCTGTTATGTTCTTAATTCATTTTTCTTCTTATAGGCTGAAATAAAATAAAAAAGTGTTGAGCAATTAACGACGTGCTGTATTTGGAATAAAGTTGAGTATGGAAATCCAATTTTACATTTGTGGTTCAAAAATTAAAAATGGTTAGCCGGAGACGGGGACTTAAAAGTGTCCTGGATTTTTGACTTATTCTGGAAAATATGATTTTGAAAATCTTTGGGCTTATGAAAGTGGTTAAATGCGTTTGTATTGGGATGGAACGGTGGAGTTACGTTTATCATAGGGTACCGCCTTCCTCATACCACACAGCTTCAAAATTTTTACATTTCTCGATGCGATAAAAATTCTCAAAAAGTTTCGATTACCTACCAATCGAGTATGAAAATGTAATTCTGTCAGCTCACGCTTAGAGGAATTTTCCAGGGGAAGATGGCCAAACCTGTGAGTTTTCGGGCAAACAAATATATTACGTCACCATCTTAGAGCCATCCTTGAAATTTTTGGAGGTATTTTTTTTTGGTAAGACAATAATTTTCAGTCATTGACAGATGCCCAGATGGCGGATGAGGTGCAGGCAAATAAGCCTCAGTTTGGGAAAATTATGAAAAAAAAACCGTAATTCTCATTCTATCTCAAATTTGATACTAAAATGAATGTGTTGAAATATTTTATGTCAATCAGACGCCAGGTCCGGACATTATATTAAGCCAGTCTTATGCCATTTTATGGAAATTTCATCGTTAGCATGATAGATTCAGTCCGTACCGGTAGCTACCTAGCTAATGTACTTATCTGCGAATGGGGATGAAATTTATTGCAAAGACAGGCTCCATAATGTGGATAAATGAGTTGAGTGCCTCAAGTTCGACTCTGATTAATTTTCAATTTTGTTCTCAAGTTGGCTATTAGTGATTTCGTGTGATTTTCATCATCAGATCACTATGACGCTAACGTTTCAGTAGTCCAAAAGGCTACTGGCTACATGGCTTTTGTCCTCCATGAAATAAAATAACTTCATTATAAACTTGCCTATGGTTTCTATTTCTATTGTGTAGGTTCCTACGTTTGCATAATTTATGCCGGATGCTTCTTCAGAATCCAAACAAATAATCATTATTTTCTGCGCGAGTAAATAAAATGACTTTGCACTCTAACTCATTTTGCCCTTCAGCCTGTAACTGATATCATTAGGTATAAAGTACAAACCGAAAAACTGATAGCACTCTTAACCTAAGAAAAATATATGCAACGAATACGCTTAATTATGTCAACTTGGTCAACCTGAGCCTTGGTAGAAATGCTACGTGCCTTATTTATTAACGATGTATCTTGCTTTAGCCTAGATCAGGAATGATTAAACTTTTTGAATCATGGAACAGATTATTGGCGAATGAGAACAACACCTCGGCCGCAGACTTTTACCCCCAAGTAAGTGGGAAATTATTGACGTATTTCAAAAACTATGGAAATTAAACAGCATAACTTCCAACATCAATTTTCGGCACCCCCCAAAAAAAAGTTCTTGTAGAAAAATACCGAGAAAAGCTTCTTTCTGTGTTTTTTCTTCTACAAGGTAGGAGTGAAATAATTATAAAATCTGATTCAATATCCCCAAAAATTGACAAAAATTAAAAATGAACGAAACTTGATAGATAAGGTGAGTCCCTAAGTATCTATTTTACTCATTTCCAACTATAGCTTTTAATATTTTACCCTAAATAGCCCATCGTTTTATTGAAAAATGAATCCGAATCATTTATTTTGAAAGAAAACATACACAAAATATTAAAAAGAAGCTAAGGCGTAGCCAGTATTTCTTCAAGAGGAGGACAAAACAATTTTATGACCTTTTTATTCAGGTTTTTGAAAACAATTTACGTATAAAATTAGTCTTGCACTGAGAACCATAGGTGAGGTAGGCTCATTTTTCATCTCATGACTCTAAGAAAATGTTTGTACTATTAGCTGAAATAAATTCATATATACAGGGTGTCCAAAAATCGTATCCCAAGCCAAATAGATCTTGTAGATCGAGAGAAGCAAAAAAGTTTATGGCCATATCCTATCTTTAGCGTTATTGTTTCAGAGATACAGGCTTTCTTAGGAGCGCGTCGAATAGATTGCGTATTCATTTATTTGAAGGCAAAATTTACAAACAATGGTAATACACATCGTGAAAATGGTTGCGGGTTCGAATCAAGGGAGCGGAAGGTTTATTTGTTTCAGAATTATTTTTAAATGAACTGTAAACCTGTCAAAATTTTAACAAATTTTTTCCGATTTTAAATAAATTTAACTGTACGTATTGAAGATAGGGACCTAGTCAAAAGAATATCTTTTAATGTACTCGATGAGTGAAATAAGATGCCTTCGTTGAAAGTAAAATTAGAAAGATTTTTTAAACTTCCTCATTTGATTGAACTAAGAGAATTTTGAAAATTTGAGAGTCTTTTACCTCCGGAGAAACCAATTTCAAAACCCATATTAATAAGAACTCTTGCTTCTTTCGATGAGTTCTTCAAGACCCATTTTGCTTGGAAAACGATTTTTGGACATCTTATATATACACATGTACGTTGAATTCGATACAAGTCGCAATTTTTATCCAATTGTCTTGAAATTTGGTTCACTTATTTAGATCAACACAAAGAAGAACCCCATTGTTTTTGGTCCAGATAATTTTTATGGTTCATCTATTACATCCTATTATGTTGCTTTATTAGGGCCTAAACCGTTTTAAAACGGAAAATTTTCAACCAATAGGCACGATATTTGGTACAGCGTTGAATAATGTATTATTACATTTCATCATTCTGCAAAATTTTGTATCAATCGGGTGTAGGGTTCATCCTTAAAGATAATTTTAAAAAATCCTGAACTAATGTTAAAAAAAAAAAAATTCCAGATGAACAAAAATGGTGGTTCCAAGCAGACTTGCTTTATTATATTAGCAAAGCAATCACTTAGTAACTTGCGTACGTTTTTATAACTTCTCAATACACTTCATTCTTTCTCTTCATAATAAATTTTATTGACACTTCATTTTCAACGCAATTTTCACCCAGCATTCTTCCAAATTCTTTTAATATTTTGATTTTATTATTTTATTTATTTATTTATTTATTTATTTATTTATTTATTTATTCATTTTTTAATTTTTTGGTGAAAAAAACCCACATTTTTTAGCATAACTTGCTGAGCTAGAGTTTTTTTTTGTGGTTATCATTTTTGGAAAATTTAAGAAATTTAGCATCAATGGAACCAGCTGTAGCCTATTTATTATTAAAAGTTTTTCCAAATTTGAAAAGTGACAAGGAAAAAAAGATTCAAAGGGGCAATTGCCCCTTTAGCCCCCTTGACTGGGTCCTTGAAAATAAGCGATAATTATTTAAATTAGTTCTTTTTTTGACGTTTATACTTCCTCCAAATACTCGAGAAATTATTTGGAATAAATAGCCTTTTATGATTACTTTTGATTAATTACTCGTAGTTAAAATTCCATATTGCTCACATACTTACGGTGAACCTTGACTTGTTTGATAGAAGGCAATCTCTCGATAATTAAAACACAATAAACGGACAGTAGTTATTCATAAATACCTATAATACATCAACTTCAACAATATACCTATAAATTATAAAGTAAGTAAACAAGCTCACTCGAGAACAAACACTTTGATCAATAGTAGAAGTGTGAGTTTATCTTAATAAACTAGATATTGTGTAATGAACTGAGTATAGCTATAAAACCGATATTTCAACATAAGATAAAAAATTTAAACTGCTTGGAAATGATACATTACGTGATAAATGTGTGTTTGGGTGGCTCTACGCTTGCGTTAGCATTATAAAAAAGGACGTGAATATTAACGCAATAGCATCCATTTTCAACATTTTAAGCATTATTTTCAAGCGAAATTTCCTTATGCTGGGTAGTAAATTAAAAATGGTCATGCAAAGAAGAGGGCTTCTGTAAACAATAGAAACTGAAACCATTTGAAAAAAGGTTGTTTACTGCATACAAAAAAAAAGTTAATCGTTAGGTACCTTTTCGTACTTTTTCAAACTCAGATCTCACAACAGCAGCAAAATCTGTTTGTGGGATCCATTTCTCTGATCCAGGTTTAGAGGAAAAAATTTAACATTGGTTTGGCAGTCTGGTTACAATGTCAATGTTATAGATGAATAGAAACTTCGATGGAATAACGATTTAAGTAAATTTATTCTTCTTTCCAGTAGTACTAACCCCAGCTTTGTATCTTAAGTAGCGGCTGAAAAATCATTGATTGAAAGAGCGGAGGTATCTTGTCTTCAAAAACTGTATATATTCTATTAATTTCCGCTTTTTTTGTTCGTTTATTTTCGTGTTACAAAAGACGATTAAAACATTAAATGAGAAGCAACTTTGAGCTAATTTTCTCTTCTTTTCAGAAATGCCGACACCAACTCACTATACTTATCTAGCTGAAACAATAGCTAAGGAATCATGGAGTGAATGAGAATAGCTTTCTAGATTCCAAAAACCGGCGAATTTTATATTAATCAGCATTTTTTTCGTTTTTGTACTTTAAAACATCGAAAGGTAATTAAAAAATTGGATGGAAATTTTGTAAATTTTATTTTCTTTCCAACAATAACCGCAACTCTGTAGCTTAAATCTAGGCTTCGGAACTATTAAGTGAAATGAGAGATGTTTGTTTCAAAGTTGAAACGTTGGGTTCAATTGCATTGGCAACTTGACAATCAGTTTTTCACGAAATCCGTATATCTGTTTTTGGGTGGGTTTTGTGAATATAGGTTTTGAATTATGGCAAAAAGTGAGTCATTTGTCGTTTATCTTGATACCTAGATACCTATCTAGTATTTAAATCCGTTAGTGTCGGCTATATTTAAAGATTATTTTAGGAAATAAGGTACAACCATAAGGAGCACTTATTAGCGTGCATTGTCAGTTTCAGCAGAGCTTTGTTTCAGGTGTACCACCGTTGACCGCTGCTGTGAATCATTCAACCTCGCATCTGAAGAATTATTACGATGATTGTAATAAGTAATACCTACATATTTTTAGTTTTTTTCTAATTTAGTTTGTACAGTCATCTCCATTATTATATTTATTTAAATTGCACATTTTTTGAATTCGATATTAATTTCCACGTTTGAACAGAAGTCGGAATTATTAAACTGTTCGAACCTGAAAATCCTTAAATACTTGGGTGTTTCATTAGCCACCCATAAATTGAACTTGTTGTCGAACTTGAACTTTCCAAAACGTGACTTTCAAAAGTCACATTCGAAAGTGTGAAATACATATCCCACTGTTTCCAAGGAAGTCACGTGTTTCTACGGTAGAAGATTAAACAATATTATTTGTGCAACGCCTTTGCGCATTTCTGGACCCACATTGCTCAACTACCTACCCAAATACTCCCGGCCTAACAACAGTCGGTGAACTTCATTTTGCTGATCCAACAAAAATATGGATAACCAAAGAATGGTGTGTGCTCAAGAAAGAGGTCACTTCGTCGAATGTACGTGAACCTTTGCTGCTCCACGTTAAGACATTTGGATGTTTAGCCGGTCCTTGGGGTGGTTTGAGTGGAGAAGCTCTGCAAAAAATATTATATAAATATACTACTACTTTACTAGAAGAATATCGGTGATACAGGTGATTTTTAAACGAAGAAAATTTACTTTTTCTTGTGAAGCTTGCTGCGCAAGAGTTTTTATTTTTTAGCCTTTTTTGAATGAGATAAAATTCTATAAAATCGTTATTGAAAAATTATTAAAACATGTCTCAAATACCAATTTCAACATGTTTTCTATACCCATAGCTGTTATCGGTAAGTATTTTTGTGCGTTGCACATTATGTTATAAAACTGATGCCATGTTACAGTGGATGAAGTTGTCTCGCGCGTCATTTTGAAAAACATTGTCACATTGAAAAATCATGTCATCTATATATGTAAAAGAGAATGTATGTTTGTTTGTCTTTTATGCATTACTACACCATTCATCCGATGGGCACAAAATTTTCAAAAGTTGTTGAGTACTCCAGCGAAGGTTTCTGGCATAATACAAAAAGAAAATTTCAAAAAGTTGCCCGAAAAATTCCCGAAATATGTATTTTATTCAATATCGATATATCAAAAAACAATATTGCATCGATCTGATGAAGAACATCAATACATCGCAAAACATATCGATGTTTGTTGTATAGATACCTATGCGATAACAGTGACTGTGAGTTTGCTTCTAATTCTGTTGCATAGGATATAGTAATATTTTAATTCAATATTTAACTGACAACTAAAGGATGTCGAGGTGAGGTTTTCTTATGAAATACGGTTATTAATAATTTCACGAATTCTGAATCTTGATTAATTTAAGAGCGACAAATCGAAAAGAATTCGTAGTTTTCAGAGATCGCAGCAACGCGGGATGGGTCAGCTAGTTTATGGATAAATGTTACGTTGCATAACAAATGCGACGAGATTGTGACTGAAACATTTTTATATCCTTGGCAACTGAGTAAATTCAAAAATCCATTAGAATCTTTTAGAGTTTTTTTGACAATAATTTTGTTTGAATTCCAACTATCGTAATATATATTATGTAGGTACTTGGAGATTTTGAATACAAAAAATAATGCATATTTTATGATTTATGGTTGCAACTAGCCTCATAAAAGATACTGTATCTATAGGTACTTATTGTTACCTGCCTACCTTTTACCTCAAAAATAAATAAAATTATTAATTACCCTCGATTTTCTTGCGGTGAATAATATTAAAGCAATTAAGTAAGGTGCATTCCTAGCACCTAACTACATAACGTATTACGAAGGTGTACGTCTACATATTTTGTATATTAATTTCAAATTTTTAAAAGCGTGAGCCATATTTTTGCCGCAGATCGTAAATAAGGATTTTAGTCATTACGAACCGAATTTTATGATAACAATTTATTATTGTAATTAGGTAATATTTGCGTCGTTTCTTCGGCTCGGGTACTTTATTTATATTTTTAATGGCTTGAATAGCGTAGGTGTCTGCTATAAATAATGAGAGCAAACGTCCGATCCTTTACAGAATAAACCTTTCGGTCAATGACGGTGTTTCTTTCAATTTGCAACAATTGTCGTCAAATTTTTCCAACCAGGCCAATGGCTGCCTTCAACGAGACAACCACCTTATTGCTTTTGCTGGTTGTGTGCGCAATGAACGTCGCGAGCAGCGGAGCGACCAATCGTTGGATGCGTGTTCCAGCCTGCGACCAGGTCTGCAGTCGAAGCAATCCTGAAAAGGACTCGTGCTGCACAGCCCACGGTCATGTGGCGTACGTCGATTGTTCCGGCGGACAAATGAGTTGTTATTAGAGAAATTAGCAACCTATAAGGTATCGTATTTCACAATTTTTAAATACTTTTTCTTTATTAGAACAAAGTGGAAAAAAACAAAAACAAATAAATGTTATAGTTTTGAAAAACATAATAAAACTGCTGGTCAAGTATCGCAACGTGGTATTTACGTAAGTACCTTCAGATTAATATGTTTTTCTTTTAGAATCGATGAGATAAGAAAACTTTCGGACTACTTGTTATAAACCATAATTGGGATTGGTACACACCACTCACACAAATAGAAATAAAATGAAAAAACATAGTAAAAAGAACATCAAAAAATTGAACAACTTTAAAAAAAATAAAGTGGAAAGAGAAAAATAATCCTTTTAAAATTTCTTCAGCAAGATGTACTGAAATTACCAAAGTCTGCTGTAAATAAAAAGTTTTAGATTAAAAATAGTTGGAATTGACATTAGTTACCAGCCTCAATACCTAATTATGATAAAGGAAAGCAGCGTCGACTTCACTAATTCCAGTGGATGGAGCCGAAGAAATTTTAAAAGGATTATTTTTCTCTGGCAAAACTGCGGGTAAGCATCCAATTAGTAAAAAAAAAAGAAAAAGAAAAAAAAAATTGAAATTATTTTTTTCCAAATAATTGACACCATTAGCGTAATTGGTAACTATAATCATTATCTATCAATTTTCTCAAAATTCATAACACGAAACCGTATCAAATAGATAACATCATCGAGCCTTTCTTATTCATAACCTACATATTAAATTTTACCAGATCACTAAGCAACAATAATCTCAGAACACGTAAAAACATTCTGTGCTATTATAATTGGTCGGCAAACCAAGACAAGTGTGCCTTCCTATTGTGATTTAATTATTATGTTTGGTGCAAATATCATCCGAGTGAAATTAATTAGATTTGAGTATTTCCCATAGGGTCCTACATAGTTAATAGATGCTACCTACTTAGTAGGTCTCAGCTACTTTTGGTTTTGAATGATCACATTTCGATCTTTCTGCTTTACTCGTCTTGAAAACAGTCATTAATATTTATGATCCTCGGATGTCTTTCTGCAAAGAATTCCATAGAGGTTCGTAATTGCACTGGTGTTGGTTTCTGTCGACAACCATTCTCCTATTTAAAAAAAAAAAAAGTCTTTCCACCGTATGTTTTCTATTCTAAGAAAGCAATAACATTATCTTCCCCTAATTTTTTTGCATTCATCTCGCAACAACGTGGTCCCATCGCAAACTGTGTAAAAGTTAGGCTATTTTATATGGCCGAATGCAAGATGGATACTCGAGTAATTCTTATATCTTTTTCATTATCAATTGTGCCTATATAATTATACCTATAAATATGCGATTGTACATTTATATTAACTTTGTGAAGGTACGCAATTCGTAAATCACTGTTGATACTCAAGTACCTTTTTGGCACAGCTTAAAATATTATTTTACACAGCATAGTAGTGGAATTAAGTGCTTTATTTACACTTGCTACGGAATGACGTTGTGTGCAATTTGCCACCCTGTTATGGGATTAGAAAGTGGATCAAAATATACCCACACGTATCTATTTTTATGTTAACATGATATATGTTCAACCCTGTAGTGAGAGCTGGGCTATTTGTAAAGTAGATTATGAAATTATATCTAGATAACTGAAGTGCTCGTATGTGTCTCTGTTTTTAGTTTCAGGTGTTCCGGTTTTTTACAGCTGTTGTGAATCCCACATTTGTATCCGCAGAATTTCTCTAATGATTATATAATGTTAACAATACCATCTAAGTTATTATATTCATTCTAATTACAAATTTTTACAATTCGATTTGAATATAATATATTATTCTTATAGTTTTTAACCTTAAGCGTATTGTAGGTATTCATACATACAATGTATATAGGCTACAAGAAGATAAAGTAACAATAATAAAGCATGCGAAGCAACCTCTCCAACCCCCCTCTGCATGAGAAGAGTCCATAATTTTTGACGTCGATAATTTTTATTTTCAATTGAAAAAAACCTCCGTGTTATGTATATTCAACTATGTGAATTGCTAGTGAACACAATGGCGCGTGTAATTTTCGACCTATATGAATTAAATTTTGTACAAAAATCAAGTCTTTACCGCAGATAACCCTTATAAAATTTGAAGATAATTTATTAAGAATTTGTTCATATAAAGTCAATTTTTATGCCATCTTAGGGCAATTTATTTTCAAAATGGAGGTTGCAATTATCTTCTAATAATTTTAAAATTTGTAACATAAAAGTAGTTTTTATTAAATAGATAAATCTTTTTTATAATGGTATAATTGTTACAAAAACAATACCTACATGACTTTACATAACAATGAGTTAGTGTGTTATTTTCTTAATGTATTTGAGTATAAGCCTCGAAGCACCACTCTGTGCCACTTCGGCTTTTGCCAACTCTGGATCCCTATATTGGAATCTAAAGTCAAAGTAGTCACCTTCTGGTGGCCCATCCGTCAAATACGTTGATTTCGGGATAATGAGCAGTTTTTTAACATTGAGAAGATACACAATGAAAGGTTTCGAAATCAATTTCATAAAAACCGTGAGTGGTAAAAAGCTTAAATTTTTAGAAAACATCTACATAATCTATCTGAAGATTTCCTAAAATTTTGACTGAAATTGTACATTTATTTCTCGAGATATTGCTGGAATTCAGTTCAAATCCTGTGATTTTAATGATAAGAATTCAGTCAAGTTGGGAAATATAAACAGAATTTTGGCGATATCTCTAAAAATAAAGGTATAATTTAGGCCAAAATTTCAAATAATCTTCAGATAACCCATGTAGATATCTCTTAAAAATTTCAACTTTCTACAACTCACAGTTTTGTGTAATTGCTTTCAATAACTTTGATTTTGTATGTTTTCCATATTAAAAACTGCTCATTATCCCGAAATCAAAAGCGATTGTGGCGCAGTCTAGCGGAGGCTTTATATCTCAATAGGTAACACTCTAGAATTCATTGTTTTGGTGGAAAGCTAGAAACATTTTTTCCATGTCTGTGTGTGGCTGTGTGGGTATAATGACACATGTGTATCGAATATGAAGGAATAATTGGCGAAATAATATCTGAGAAATAATTTTGTGAAATAATTAACGGCTTGTACGTTCATTATAGTGATTCACAAAAGTTTTGTTCTCTCTATAGGTAGGTACTACTGAAAGTAAGAGAATTAATAATTATTACGATGGTACATCAGACTTGTAAGTAAGGGTAAGAGTTTGAGTTATTCGAAGGAGGTGTCATATGAGATATTCATGTGATTGGATGTTAAAGGCAAATGTAATCGCGAGTTGACCAGTAGAATAGGAAATATTATCAATTTTTCGAGAATTCAACCATCATCTCAGAAAACAGATAAGTTTACGCAGTAATTATCATATACGGCTTACAGTATTGTTTCTGTTATTTTCACACAATAATTTCTAAGTGGAAAAAACTGAATTCATGTTGCGTATTACATTATTTTTTCATAAATATGAATTTTTTGCACCTCTGGTTCACAATAGCACATTTTCTAAATTCATTTTAGAACCCTGAAAGTTAGTCTTTTTGAGTCGGAGGACTACTTTTTGGCAGTAGGACCGAAAAATTTGAAAAAATGAACACATTTAATTATTTTTTGGTCTAAAGACCATATAGCGAAATTTTAGATCCGGTCCTAGGACTGAAAACTCAGTGTTGGCAATGAAACATCATGAAAATCTTGTTTGAAATAACAAAATTTATTATTTATTTTGAGTAAAACCTGCAATCTTTCCCTCAATAATTTCTCTGCTGCTATCGAAGCTAGAAAGTTGAGGTTAGTATTGCTGGAAATAAGAGAAAATTTACTCCAATTTACCATCTATATCTTATTTTTTTATTGTCAATTACTTCTTCATAATTGAAGAATACAAAATAGCTAATTAATGGAGAATTTGAAGTTTTTTAAATTAGGTACCTATTGTTTATTTCAAAAACTAATAGTTGTAAAAAAAAATTTACAGTTATAGCTCCCCCTACCTTTTAATGACAAATCAATTTTTATCATCAAATTTCACTAAAAACGAAGTCATTTTCAGTTAATAGCTAGTGAAAATATTAGAAGAAAACTCAAAACCGTTTTCTCACGATAACATTTTCCCTTTCAGTTTGACAGTGCAAACTATTCCATATTAAAATGAAATCCATAAATTTCCCTAAAACAAAAAAGTTCTCATAATTATTCTTATAGGATCAACAGTAACGTCGCGGATGCATGAAGTGCGGTGTGCACCAATGAGGAATTTTGTTTTACGCTCGCCTGTAACGCGTGTTGCGAACTCCATTCGGCCAAAAAAATTGAAAAATAAAAAAATAAAAAAACTATCTCCTTTGGTACAGAATGACGTACCATTCCTTAAATCTCGGCTAATTTTTGCATTCTGTCGGAGCATTTAACAGCATTCAAACTGGATTTATTTGTCTCACACGAGAATGTCTATATTAGCAAAGCCTAAAATGATATTAATTCCTTCGAACTGTCCAAGAGCCTAAAAAAAGGAAGCCCAGGAGGCTTGAATTCCTCCCAAAAAATTATTGGTCCTAATTTAGCTACCTCTCAAAGAAAAGAAAACGCGTTCAAATTATCACGTTGAAATTTTCCAAAGATACGGTCTCTCATTTCCGTAGGTACTCGTTTCTTCTTATAACACCTTTACATTTCCTCTTAAATGGCTGCTACACAAGGGCGTAGCCAAGGGGGGTAAAGAAAGCGATTTCCCCGTGGCCTAATTTTTTTTTTG
Organism: Ericerus pela; assembly: GCA_011428145.1. NCBI lineage: Eukaryota > Metazoa > Arthropoda > Insecta > Hemiptera > Coccidae > Ericerus > Ericerus pela. The sequence goes on along the minus strand of WOFM01000108.1, from coordinate 1,928,750 downwards.
CTCGTAACTTTTAAAATTTGAAAAAAAATTTAGTAATAAACATGCGACAGCAAGTCCCATAGACGCTAAATTTTTCAAGTTTTCTAAATTTCAAGAGTGACGAGCAAACAAAAAAAAATGAGTCATCAAGTAATCTTTTTGCCTCCGCCTTGAAGAAATGCCGGCTATGCTCCTGACCCTACAATTATCTTCAACTCTTTGTTGGCCCTTCAAAAATTATTTTCTAGTCACGTTCTCGGTAAATTATAATATTAAACTGATACATCGTTATAGGTACCAACTGAAAAATATTGGGCGACAAAATAATAACAGCCTGATCAGATTAATGAAAATGGAATCGGAAGAATGTTGCACGAATGATATTACGAACATTCACCACAAATGAAGTATGTATTTCAATATTTATACTTCTCACACTTTCACTGAAACAGCGTGTGCAGCCTATGACATTAACTGCATTTTGGTCTTTCACGGCAACATAATACACACCTGTAGGTATGTGTAAACTTTTGAGGCGAAGGTATTTTGGGGTATGGTGATCATGCTCGAAAAAACTATACTTAATAAAATTTCATTTCCTCACAGTCGTGCAATAACTTAGGCAGATTTTGAGAAATCATCATTATTTTCTGAACGAACAAGATAATGAAGGCATTGCGATTTCAAGTAGGTAACTAATTACTAATTTTGCTCTGCACTCCACCGCTGATATTATTCGGGAACAAAGTACCAACTGAAAAGCTGATAATCACTCATGATTCCAAAAACATGGCTAATCAAATCAATATCAGTTCGGGGAATAGAACTTTGCCAGAAAAGTCATAAACCTTATCTTTAAACATTAACAAACGATCTTCCTTTGGCGCAAACGTATTTCAACAGTCGTTTTCTTTTTCTGAGAATTAACTCATACTCATTGACTGTTTTTTCTGCTTTTCTCCCAGAATCAACCGATTTATTTCTGAAGAATTTTCAACGTCGTATTAAGAATTTCACTGATAAATTATCTGATAAATTAAAAAAAACAAATTAATGACGGCAATAATAGATCTAGGTGGATTGCAGAAATACTTTCTTTGTGTACTGACTCGAGTACATACCTGATATCTGTGCCAACTTTCATAAACCATGTACTTTTAGTCTGGAGGATAATTATAACCACTTATACGTATGGCTTTTTTTGTGTTTTCATTTACAAAACTTTTTTCCCATAGCTGGGTATTTCTCCAAAAACAGTGACTACGTAGGTAACTGATGAATATCTCAACAACTAGTAAGCTTACCCCAAAACTGTTTACATGGTTGAATAGAGAATAAAAAACTGCATCAGAATCAATATTAACCCATAGCATGTTAATTCAATTAAAAAATAAAACTAGAGAAAAGGGCCTAAAAATTTCATCGTCGTGGATGTAACCACTACCAGTTTAAATTATAAATTTTGTGATTCCTCACGTAAAAATGATAAGATACAATATCACATAATGTGTGTTGATCATATTTGGCAACACTGATTGCGATTTATTCATAAGAAAGGAGAATTAAGATGACGTGAGTCAGTGTAACCAAGTTCTTTTTGCCTCCATCGTGGTGAATTTTTGATAAGCTGGTAAATTTTTACAATCTTGCTCTGAAATTTATGAAGTGGTAAAACTGATGTGTGATTGAGATGAGAATAGGTTCCAGTTATTATCGCAAAAATTTAGTGATTAAAAAAAAAATTCTGAAACTTTTGCGAAATTTATTTTATCTACAAAAATCATGTTCGTCGTGTATGACGTTTTTCAGTTTTTTCAGTTGGAACTATTAATGCATTCGGTTTAGGAAAAAAGAAACCTTAATATGATGTACTTATCATTTTCTTAATAAAGAATAATGAATGAGCCAAAATTCAAAAAAATCCTACAAAATTGGCTGAGCAGAATCAAAAATGACGTGAAAGCTATGCCAAGAATAAAGTTGCTGGTGATTTACACAAGTCCAAATGCAGTGCCAAAAAAATTCGTAAACAAAGAAGAAATTGGCATTTAGCTAAACAAAAACAGAAGGAGAAAAAAACCATAAATGTTGAGCAAGTAACACCATCAGAAATTTCTCCAGTTTGGATATCAGCACAAGCTATTTCTGGAGCATGATGGCGTAATAAGCGGAGAGCCAAATATCATTATCATATTTCGAGGCTGACAAAGCAGAACCATCAACTCACAACAAAATTAAACAGATAGGTACAAAATGAAGAATTACCATTTGTGTTTGAAAATGAAACTCACATCAGTCTCCAAGTAGAAGATTAAATCTTGAATTGGAGAAACAAGGGATTCAAGTATCGCCTAAAATGAAGCGACAATTGCTTTTTGATGATGCTTTACTGGAAGATTTGAATACTAGTTATTCGTTGACCGTGAAAAACAATCACCAAAAAGTTTTTGGTTCTATACTTAAATTTCGTTATGTTAAAAAATATGGGTTCATGAGTTTCACAAAGCCCTTTTTTCCATAGCGTTTACATATTGTGCTTTGAAAATAGTGATTGGTTTAAAAAAGAAAAAATTTCTACTTGTACAGAAATGTGTGCATCAATTTTTTGAAAATGATGATGTGTCGACCTTGGCTTAGGGGAAAAAGGACTACATTATATGGAAGAAATGCAAGAAGCAAAAATGGTATTATAATAACTCACTAAATTTCTTGCATCAAAAATTCTGTGACCAAAATGAGTTTTTAATCAGTATTTAGCATTTTGTAAACTACGTCCATTCTGGGTTGTAATGAAAGATGTACATGAGAGAGATACTTGCCTCTGTGTCAAGCATGAAAATGTTGAAATGATGGTTAAGCAGTTGAAAAAATCAAATATTATAACATACTTTGACATCCAGTGACTGATAGAAGAAGACTTATGTTGTGCACCAGTGAAGGAAGATTGCTTATTTTGGAAGTGTATGTCTCGTTTTGAAAAAACAATCAACCTCTCAGAATTTGATGGAGCTGAAAAAACGTATTATTACAAGAAAAAATTAAGAACATCAAAATTATAGCCATATCCATGACTGAAATAAAGGATGTCTATAAAATGCTGGAGACAGGTCTGACGTGTGCCAGTACTGTAAAAAGTAATTTGATGAAAATAAAATTTTTTACTTGGTTTGGTAAATCATATTTCTGTGACACTAAAAACTTTAAGGACGGGTATTCTGCTAATGCTCAAATCACACACACTTTTATTGGAGTACACTTAAGTATGATTTATGAGTGGAAAGCCCCCTAAAAGTTTTTTGTGTGGCACTTTTTTGCCTTATCAAACACAGCCCATATTAAAAACTTTTGAACCTTCTTGTCTCAAACAGGTTCAATGCGGTGTCATCAAGTCAGATAGAGTAAGGAAAGTGCAGATATTCTATAATTTTAATTCATTATCTTACTTTGATTGTACTTACGAAGAATGTTGCCATTATCGTCTAACTCGAGTGAACTATGGTGAGTGAAAAGTGATTGGGAAAAATGTGGAATACAGAAAAAATGATTTTGTAGTATTAAAAAAATTAGGTAGGTAATTTATATTTTTGTCTGATACAGTAAATTATTGCTATAAAATAACCGAAATTAAAATTATCAGTGTTTCCTTATATAATTTCTGCTTTGAATAAAAAAATTGTGCTGAAAGAAAAAACAACTAATGTGATAATTCCTACTATTCTGAAAGTTGGTGATTGAGTAGTTGTAAAATTCTATCTGTAAAAACAAAAAGGAGTGAAGAAGTACTTGAGCCGAATTCTAAATGTTGTCAATGGAGACAGTTTCAATATTTCTTTTTTAAAAAGCAAATTCACAAAGCAATATTTAGGATATGTCTATGTTTATGTACAAATTCCTGACGAAGAATATTGTTGTCTTGAGCAAATTTTGTATAAAGTAGACCCACCTGTAATGTTCCAAAGAGCATTGAAATTTTCTGTTCATGCTAATAATCTGTAATTTCTCTATAAAAATAAGTTTTCAAGATTTTCAATGATATTATAATAATTTTTTAATTAATTATACAATGAATTTTGTTTGACTTCAATGATTGATGATGTTTCCAATGAAAGTTTACCTATTCTTATCAGTTGACCAATGTAATAAAAATTTAAGCATATTTTTTGCGTGGTATTTAGTAATTTTATTATTATAATTTTGAGTATTGTACATAGTAAGTTCCTTGGTTGTGTTTAAAAAATTCCTTTATCATCGATAAAAATTCTATCGTTTTGGATAAAATAAATTTTACCCCCTCCTCCAATGGATAAGCTGTATGCCAAATATTACTAGTATATTTTATCGAGAATACAGAAATCATTCCATAAAAAAAATAGTGCAAAACAATTTTTTTTTCACTTCTTCCAAAAATTTCCTGGTTTTTGGAGAACCACCCAGCTACTTCATAACCTATATTATTAGTGCAGCATTGATATTGAACATACAACACTGTTATACAGTCTATGTAGGTATTTGTTGCAATGGTAGAACTGGGGCCACAATTTAGAGAAAAGCACCAATCTAGAGTAGTAGATCACAAATATGTATATCCTTCAAATACTACCTACATAAATATGGATGCAATGTAAAATGCAAAAGTCCAGGTGAAAGGTGCAGCCACAGTAGTGAAGAAATTAGAAGAATGCAAATTCATTGATTTTCGTACAATTTTTTCTCCCATTTAGTTGTGACTAATTTCATTTCACTTTTTATTTTTTCATTCTGTCATGTAGCTAAATGGGTTCTATTAAAAAAAAAAAAAAAAAAAAAAAAAAAAAAAAAAAAAAGAAGCCAAAATCAGAAAATTAACAATCAACATATACGATTTTCATAATATCCACTCGCAACAAATGCACCTGGCAACATACGAGAAATCGCTCTTCTCGGTTGCAAAAAATAATAGGCTTGTATGGTGCAGCAAGGCAGTGACTTACATTTTTCTCATCCAGAGAATGTTGGACAAAATTTACATATGGCGATGATTCCGCAGAAAGAGAGTCGTGAAAAAACTTTTTTTTTTTTGTGAAAATTCATGTAGCGCGCAAAAAATTATTATGTCCTACCTGCCTACGTAGTGCTTATTATTGTGAAAGTATACATTTTTCTGCACGCATTTAGTGAAGTAACCGCCATTGTCGCGATGTTCTCGACCAGAGGTCATATGCGTGGATTTTCCGCATCGAGTATGAACCGAATTCGATAAAGGTAATTATGATTAGCAATGGAGTCGTTCTTTATCACATCGAGTCTTTTAATTTATATTTTAATGCTTTATATAGCGTATAAATAGTGAGAACAAACATTCGATGATCGTTAACAGAATAAAATTTGCTGTCAAACGAGTGCGTTTCTCCGAGTGAAGTAGCCAACTATCTACTATCTGTAAATCTATCTGTCATCGTCGTCGTCGAATTCTTCCAACAACTACGATGGCTGCTATCAACAAGACAACAACCTTCTTGCTGTTGCTGGTCGCGTGTGCAATGGTCATCAGCACCACCGAAGCAGTCAATAACTGGGTGAGCATTCCAGCCTGCAACAAGGTATGCAATCGAAGCAAACCTGAAAAGGACTCGTGCTGCAGAGCCCACGGTCAAGGAATGCACGCTAATTGCTACAACGGAATGCAGTGTTATCGCCGTTAGTGATTAGGTATTTGTATGCGCAATATTTTTGTTTATTGGAAAAAAGTGGTAGAAAACAAAAACATCGAAGGCTAAACATAATATTACCAGGACCGCATATTAACGCTTAGGTACGCATTGTTAGGGGGTATAATTTGCCGAGTAAACGAATTGGTTAATTTTTATGGGAGCTGCATAAATAAAATAATTATTTCCAAACAAAAACATAAACCTATTTTAATGAGAAAGAGAATGGCTTATCAGTATTATTGAAGCTGATTGTCAGTTCAACGTAGGTACCTAATTTCTACGGGTCTTTATCGGTGTAAATATTTGCTGTGTTACATCGAAGATTTATCAAGTTTTTACTAAACATTATAATTTTATTATTTTGCTATTTCACTCATTATTCTGAACGATAAGTCATAGCAAAAACAAAGATTTTTTTGATATGGCGCAAAGTAAAACATTTTCAACTTTTTCGTAGAAACCAAAAACAAAATTGTGGTCCTAGTGTTCAATTTAAAAAGGTGTAGTATTATAACTTTAACGAAGTTCTTCGATTTACCATTGTAGAACTGAAAGAAATTACTTTTCGTCTAAAAGAAGCAAATTTTCCTTTAAAAAAAAGAAAATAAAAATTTATTTGATTAGAGAAGTGTAATAAAATTAAATTTACTGAAGTACAATACTTAATTGAAAAAAAAAAATGGTCTTCGCAAACAGTATTGGGAATTTTTTTATTCGTTTCAGCGAGTAAGTTGTAGTGAAATTCTCTCTTCTGAAAATATCATTTTTTGTATATCATATTCCTTTCTTTTCATCAAAATTCATTTAACCGTTGTTTTTGACTCAAAAGTTTTTTGAGTTTTCACTACTCAGAACTGACACTGAACGAAAACAATAAAGTAGAACAGAAAAATAACTTTCGATGAAACTAATCCTGGGCTAAAACTTCAAGTCGGACACTTTTTCACTCTAGAAAACACACAATTGCAGTTTTTTTTTGTCTATTATTGTTGGAACATAAAGATTTGATTAAGTATAAGTACTAGTTGGCAACACTGCTCTGATATACACCATAATACTAGGTCTTTCTTAATTCGTTATTCTTTTCTATTTTTCGTAGTATTATGGAGCGAACATCTCTCTGTAATTCTCTTATTAATAAATCTTTATTACTTGGTGTAGTATATGAGTGTTTTCTTTACAATACCTACCGGTGTATTTAATTATCTCTAACTGGAGTATAATATTTCGTCCACTATTTTTTCATTTTTACTCTACATTGAAGTTCTACAAACCCCCTAAGTTCAATAGTTACTTACTTGAGGACATGAAAGGTGAGTTGATTGTTTTATTCAAAAAAATTACCTCACCTCTCCCTCCTAACCCACATTACTATAATAAACATACTACAATTTTTCCCAAATGTATTCGAAATTTGTTTTTTTTTTTCTTGTTTTTTATTTTTATTATGTCGGTCAGTTTCATGTCTTATTTAATATTTGATTTTGTGTACAAATTCCTAGTTATGTGTTATTTTATGGAGCATATGGATCGCGCAGTAATTTTCCAGGTCCATCGTGGAAAATTTAAATTTATGAATGAAATAGAAAGACATGTGCCTTTTTATTTAATTTTAAAAAATGTGTGAGTTTCACCTGGCTATATTCATAAAGAATTCATGGGTAAAGATAAAAATATCTGAATGTAATTCTCGTTGTGTAACACATACGAACAAGAATTACAATCGTAAGATCACTGTAAGACTTATGAGTTACGCGTAGACCGAGTGCTAACATGTTTACACATCAAAAAAATAAAGTAAAGTAAAAAAATAATACCCTGTATTCAAACCCATAAAAAAAAATAACTAAAAATGATCTAGGCTGTCTTAGATTAATCTCACAGCTACGCTTTCAGCTTTTTATAGCAATATTAATGATATTTTACTCGACTAGTTCACAAAATGAGTGATTGTAAATGAGTTGCAAATTTACAGCTTGAGCCACATGCAACTGTGCTGGAATGCTGTAATCGCAACAAGTCGAATTTTACGGGTGGCAAAATTTGAATATCAATATAGCGCTTGCGTAGTTAATAGGTAATTAGGTACCTACCATAAAGAGTGTAATGAGTGATCAATCCTAGATCATCTTGTAAGATAGATGGATTTCAGTGCCGAGTCTTGCTCATCTTTCCTTCTCCAATCAGACAATATTGTAATTTTCTCAAGCAAACCTAAAACAGAAAGTTATACATTGTTCACTATCCATCCCATATGGTACCCACTGCACCCCATGTGTAACCTCGTCAGTTAATAGTGATATTTCTCATAATGTTTGTTTTATTTACCACAAAAAGCGACCTTGGGGTGACAGTGTTGAAACCAAGTTGAAAAATACATGTTTTATTTTCCATGAAAGATTCGAAAGTGTTACCTCGAAGTGACACAATCCTTTTCCTACTCGAGGGAGGGGGTTGGTGTCTTCTTGTTTACAGTCTGATTTTAGTTTCCAAATGTGAACAAATAGTGAACGCGGGTAAACATCGTTGTGTGTTTTATTTGTCAGGCTGATTTTCAAACAGTTCTAGACACCGAGGCTGATACTAAGTTCATTATCGAGACACCAAAACAAACCCGATTAATGTAAAATATCGACACAGGGTTTACCTTTTGTAACAAATAAATCAAACCTATTTTTGTAACTGGCCAGCACTAAAGTGATTTTGTGTGCTATATTCACCCACAATACACTACGGTATTGCGTGAGTATAAACAGCAACTGCAGCTGTAGACGTGAAAGTAGGTGAAGTCACACTCACAGGTCTCCGTTTTTCTTTTATCTTTATATTTGTTCAACTTAGTCAGGGTCTGCCTGGCTATTTGTAGATTAAGCTAAGAAATTAGATGCAAATATAGTGCTCATAGATGTTCCTGTTTTCAGTTTCAGTTGTTCCAGTGTTAACAGCTGCTGTGAAGACCACCTTTGCATCCGAAGAATTCTCTACCATTATATTATATTTTTAATACCAACTTAATTCAATTATTCCAACCACATATCTCTGTTATTATATTCATTCTTAATAAACAACCTTACCGTTCGATGGTAATTTCATTTCATTACTAAGCCTGTCATTTTTACCTTACACTTTACCTAAAATTTACACCAGAGTTGGAATCGTTAAACACTGAAGTTATTCGAACTGAATATTCTTAATTCGTTTGATGTTTGATTTGCAACAACGAATGTACCTCGCGTTGAACCTTATCCTCTCGAAACGAAGCTTCAGAATATAACATTATAAATTATGAAGTACCTATGTAGATAGACTCCATAATTATCAATCACCTGTATGGTTAAATACGTTAATTTGACATTCCTGCTTCTCTGTGCATCTCTAAGCTATATTATGCATATGTAGACTGTCGATTTCTTACCAACTACCTACGCTAAAAATATTTTTTCCATGGTTCAGAGAGAAGTCAGTAAGTCTATGCAATAGGAATCGGAATTTATGCGAGGTACGTGTACCCACCTACGTAAGTAATAAGTTTCAGATGTGTAAAAATTTGTTGAGGAGAATTTGATTCTCAACGTGCCGAAAGAAAATAGAGTTGGTTATAATTACCATGAGACATACAGTATCACAACGAATGTACGTCTAGTGTCTAATTACTACTCGTATATCATTTTGTAAACTTTGATCCCTTATTTTGATTATATTTACACGAATAAAACAGCAGGTAAAAAAGACGTAAGTTTCCAGATATTAAATTAGACCTAAATAAAGCCTAGAGGTTGCATGTCCACATCAAGCACAAGGGCGTACACAGCTCTATCGTAGAAAAAGATCCACATCTTTTCCACCTTCTCTTCCCACCACCTCCTTACCCCCACAACAACAAAATCTCCACCCAAAAATTTACACACTGTTTTTTAGTTCAAACTTTTTTCGGAACTAAGTGGGGGCTCCAGATCCTTAAGAGATCCTCTTTATACACGCCCTTGATCAGAAAAATATTGGAACTCTTAAAATAGAGTTTTTAAGTTATCGAAAAAAAACAACAAAAAGAACTTACTACCGTTAAGATAGCCCTTATTATGACTGCAATTTCAGTTGGAACATTGATATAGGTTTTCTTTTCACGTCAAAAAAAATTCAAAGAATGCTAAAATAACTACCTCAATTTTATAAAATTTGCCTTCTATAATACATATTATAATAAATAATAATAATGTTAAAATAATGAAGGTTCCCAGCTACCAGCATCCTTTATTGTTGCTGCATATTTCGTTCATATACGACAAGAGTGGCGCCTGTAATGAGCAGTTATGCAACCATACAATCACCAAACAAAAATACTCCAATAGCCTAATTTAATATGTTTTCAAAAAATTAACTTATGAAATGAAACTAATTTTACCCACTTTTGATTTGAAGAAAGTAATACCTTGAGACCTTAGAGTTAAAAATAATGTTATAATTATGAGGGGTTGAACCATTCGAGACGTGGCATATTATTGATATCGTGCGAGCATCCATTTGATTGTATTCATTAATTTGAACTAATGATAAGAAAGAAAATACGTAATTATACTTTCTAATCTTATTTTTTCATTCAAATTTAAATACCCAGCCATCGAAATTGGGATGTTATACCTACGTTATCAAATGAGCACCTATGCACTTAATACGATGCACTAGTATTAAAGGACTTATGACTAAATCATATAATTGTGAAGAGGCGAGCCTGATACTTGATTGTATATCTATGACAAACCAATATTAACAATTGCTGCCATGGTTCATTTCAACTCAAAAGGAAAAAAAGTTGCGAGTAATTTAATGAGACCACATATTATTTGTGTCACTGTGTAGCAGTGTCCCTACGCAGTGACACACCTTTTGTTTCACAGTGACACATAAGCTAAAAAATATTTTATTCTTTGAAAAATAAAGATTTACATTTTATAACAAAAAATGAAATATTAATGGAAAATAATTTTCGAAAGTAAAATGAAAATCTCAGAGCTAAATCAAATTAATGTAAGGGGTTGCGACACTATTGGAAATTCAGCTCATTAAAAAAAATTTTTTTTTTTTATGAGGAATCAACTTGTACTACTAAGTATACACTTCGCACACAATATTCTTTTTCAAAATCTATATATCTAATGTTGTCGATGAAAGGAAATATAAATTTTTTGACATGAGAGCTCATTCTTCTCTAAAATTTCATTTGAAATTTGCCTTTTGCCTCATTGGAGTTGACAATTTTCCCAATGTAATGCCATATCAAACTTGATCATATAAAAATCACATTATTTGAAAACAAATTTTTTTTCCTTAAATTCATTTTTAGAAAAACTCCGTGGATCTTATGAGTCGCTGAAATAAAGGATTCATTCTCACTAACTCTGTATTAGGCTCATCAAATACTATGCCAACCAATTTCTCCTGATTCTTTTTAACAAAAGAAAAAATCAACTATTTTGAAATTCTTCCAACTATATAGGCTTAATTGCAAATTTCCGTTTTTTCTTCTCAATTTCTGTAGTTGATGTAAGAATTGTAGTGACATCTGAAAGTGAAATTATTTTTATATTCCATAGGAATTTAATATTTGTCACTGTGTACCGACATTGAGTGTGTCAACCAGTATTAATGTTTCCCGATGAAATTTTGAAATATGCGTAGAAAAATTATATTATTCACTTTAAAAACTTTATACGTCTTCTTAAAGCCAATCCAATAAGTTAAATTTGGATACAAAATTTACTTATCTTTATGTATTTTGGAAAAAGTATGAATAAAAACTAAATATGGCATTATTTCTACTTTTACTGTGGGAAAAAACATTTTTTATCATCAGTCACGAAATATTCCCTCGATTTTCATGAATAATAGGTGGATTGTGCGTTTTGATGAGACCAATGATGGACTACATATCAATTTCATTTAGGTAAAGCTAAGTTACAGCAGGAATAATGTTAAATGTGTCAGTGTGTACTGCTTACCCTGGGCGTATCTATGCATAATTACAGGCCCAGGGACATTCATGACAGCTTAATTTTTTCGGATGATGCACGTTAAAAAAATGAAACCGTTCCCAGAGTTTATATCACCAACAATGTAAGAAAAAGGATATTTAAGTAAAAAAACCAAAAAACCAAAAAAAACAAGCAGATCGTTCAAATCGGTGCCTACACAAGTATGATTAACTTATTGTCAAAGTGGCGCTTACCTTTCAAAAATTTAAACCTGCAACCTGTTCACCATAGTCTACGTTGGTTTTCGAGTTCGCCGTCTTATTTTAGGACATTAACTACCTAAGTACCTATAGGTAGGTATACCGTAACAGAACCTTGAATTTGAATCAAATATCAGCGTGACGCTTAACTGGAAGAAGTAGAAGCTACCTCTTAATAAAGTCTACTTTGATAAGCTTATAAATATCATCATATTTTTTGCGAAAAGTAGCCTAATCTACAAATTATGATTTGATAACCTTGAGAAACTGGGATCTGAAAATCCGAGTAAATATTACGTTACCTATTAACTAGGTAGGTGCTCTTTTACTTACTGGTTACTTGTTTGTTTTCTGTGATCACCATTCAGATCGTACAAGTTTTCAAGTAAGTATACAGATATAGTTTTTAGCGTTAAAGGTAAGTTTATGATTCTATTTCACAATATAGTTTCGAGTATAATGTTCGTACATTTACAATTTTGTGAACATGTGACCCACACACTGCGCTTATGCAACAAAAATTATTTGAAAGTAATATTAATCGACGATGCCATTAACCAGTTTTATTCGCCTTTTCTGTAAGCAATAACTAACAGCCTCCATTATCACCGTTCTATATGCATTCGGATTTAATATTGACCAAAGATACGATCTACATTGTTTTATTAGAATCAAGCCTATGCCGGTACCTTTTAGTGGCATCACAGAGTATGAAATAAATTACAGAGAGCAAGCCATACGAAAAGTGGCTTCATTTTCAAGGCGAAATATCCCTATCCCTGAAGTACATTACAAGTTCAATTTCATTTTTGTCTACTTATATAATTCTAATTCGTTGTAGTGGTAGGAGATTAAGTTGTTTGTTTAACGAATAAAATAATATCGTTGTCACACACCTCAGCACGCCTCTGGTAGTAAGACAATGGTTTAGCATTGCCTCAGCCCAGTATCTCCAGTTATGTCAAGTCCCCTGCGCATCTCTAGTGCGCACGGGACTTGTGGGCGTAGCCATGACACTGGGGGTGGTGTTCCTCGGTGGCCTTCGGTGCCCACCTCCGAAGAATCCCCTGAGATCTAGAATAAAGATTAGACATATATGTTATATTAGTTGTTACTTTATTATAAAAAACAAAGAACATAAAAACATGAAAAATAGGTATTTACAGAAAATTATAAATAAAATAGGAACAAAGTTTTTATTTTCTTTTCTGGCGTTACAGCGTAACTGAACGTGACAAAAACGAAACTTTCGACGAAAGTTCATTTCAACCACCAGACGCTGCTTTGTTGAGAGGAGAGAACAAATTATTGGCCGTAATCACAGATTCTGCAAGGGAATATTTGGGAATTAACGTGTCGTAAAAAACATCAATGATGCTAAGTAGTGCACTCTGCCACCTATTTCCCTTAGCCTTTTATAAAGCACAAGACAGTAATAGTGGGTGCCAAAAAATCTTAGTTATACGTTTTTTAGGAGTATAATGTCCAATTATGGCATACCCTAAAGTCAGTAATTTGGCTTGTCAGACCAGTCTATTTTTTTTTTTTGCCATAATCAGGGGGAATCTATCGGAGGTACGATACTATGTATCTGGTTTCTCGACATTTCTGTCATCTAACTCCAACGGAGCCAAGAACTTAAGAGGTCTTGTAGATGTTTGCTTACTTGAGAATTCTATTTTTGCGTGACAAACTTGACCGTCACGAGATTCCTCTAAATCAATGATTTTTGCAAATTGGTAAACTCCCAGTTTGGATGTGTAGTCCAAAACGTGTACTATATCGTTTACTTTTGGTACAAAAGGTACCGTGCGCCCTGGGTTAGAGAGTGCCCACAAATCCCACGCGCACTAGCAATGCGCAGGGGACTTGACATGACTGAAGATACTGGGCTGAGGTGACGCTAAACAGTTGTCTTACTACCAGAGGCGCGTGCTGAGGTGTGTGACAACGATATTATTTTATTCGTCCTTGTGACGTTAAATGAACAACTTAAACTCCTACCACTACATAAATTTCGATTAAGACGAATTATTAAATTCGAGGTCCAGTGAAAAACACTTTGCTCTGCTACCACGTGGTGGTAGGAGTTTAAGTTGTTCGTTTAACGTCGTAGGGAGGAATAAAATAATATCGTTGTCACACACCTCAGCAAGCGCCTCTGGTAGTAAGACAACTGTTTAGCGTCGCCTCATCCCAGTATCTCCAGTCATGTCAAGTCCCCTGCGCATCGCTAGTGCGCATGGAACTCGTGGGCATATCCATGACACTCATATCTGTTGTGAATTCTGAATTTGCAGTTTTATTCACTTATATTTATTCATTTATTAATTCGATTATTTCGAAAACATTTTCACATTTATTGCTAAAAGGCCCAAATAGGGCAAGAAATTTGAATTTGATACCTAAGGAGTGGGGATAGACGCTACAAAACTGATATAATTCTCTTAACAGCATTCAGAGTCACATGCCCTCTCTAATACAGGTATTTAATTCTCTGTGGATGGCATATTATGTTCTACATTAAAAACAAAGCTCCAGCAAAGTTATATTTTGCTAGAAAACCCAGTTTGCCGATTTTCATCTACCAGATTAAATGAACAATAAAAATAAAACCAAAAATTAATACAATGCAGAAAACACTTTCGAAACCCCTTGCGTCGTAAATACGAAAAAGATACATCGAGCAACACAGGCGACGTGTTTTCATGCATCAATTTTTTTTTTCATTTATCTTCCAGTGTTCTTAGAAACTTCTGAACCAATAGGCACTAAACTTCAGTCAGATCTGATCCCAGATGAGGGCTCCCTTTCGTGAAAATTTCAGCTCAGTCCTTTCCGTAGTTTTCACAAAAGCGTGAACAAAAAATAAAATAAAAAATTATATCAAAATGATAAAATGGTGTCGGTTGTTTTCTTTCGCCATGAAATGGAAAATTTTTATCATCCCCACCCCTAATCCTTCGATGAGGACGCAATTTTAACACCCCGTTTGGTAGCAAACAACGTAAAAAGTATTTCAATTTATTAGAAGCTGCGAACACGAGCCAATGCATATTAGTTGTCGAGTATCGGCTGCGCATACAAATCATAAAGAATGTTCGAATGGTATTTGTTTGATTATAAAAATAAATTGAGTATTTTGCCTAGCTACTATTTATGTTGTTATTTTGCATCGAGTCGAAGGATCGTGACATGATTGTCAATTATATTTTCTCTTTTTTATTTCACTTTCAAGGCTTTCACGGTGGATAAATAGGCTAAAGCTGTTAAATTTTACCAGAAAACAATTTTTGCAGTATTCTGTTTTGGAAGATGAGAATGGAAAATACATTTTTCAGTTTTTTGTTATAATTTTTCGTCAGTCTTGATGTATCAACGTTTGAAAACGAACTTCTACCGCAAGTTATAGGCTGAGTTGAATAAGAAAAGAATTACACCACTCTGATAATATTTATCTCATTTCTCAGCGCCTACCTAATAATAAGAATAATTACAGACTATATTTTACGATCAATGGTAAAAGTGACTGACAAAAAAGAGTGCTCTGAAATTTACGTAGGTACTTATTTTTCCGCAACTGACGTGAAAAATATTTCAATTCTACAGGTAATTGTGTATGCAGCTATTGACATCAGTGTATTAAGTGTTGTTTATTCTAACATTGCAGGTGTTACTCTTATATTAATTTTGATTGTGTTTCGTGAAAAAATACGATTTCTTTGATCTCCTTCCAAGTTTTAGTAAAATATCTGATCATCTGAAATATTCTAAAATTCTGATTATTGTTAACTTGTGGTGGAAATGAATGTTTATAAGAGTTTTACATTCGACTACATACTTACAACGATAGTATGTATTATGACTAATTACATAATTACGATTTTTCTTAAAAAAATATTTTACTTTTTCGACTTTTATTCTCATCTGAGATTGAAACATTGAAGACATTGTAAATTTCGGTAAGTCCATTGAATGTCCCTTCGTAGTGATGGAAAAAATAACTGTTTTTAACCCTCTTCATTCTTCTAAATTTTTTAAAAGTGTTCTTTCAACTCATTGGATGATTTACATCATTATAGTTGTTTTTGCGCCAATCATTAATTACGACAGTTTTGAATATTAAAATAGGGGCAACCTCTCTGCAACCACACAGAATTTCAACACTCATTATAGCGAATTTCGTCATCCAGCAACAAATTGATATTTTTGACGAAGAACACCTGATTTCGTAAACAGTTCTGAAACGACTACAGCCAGAAGACGAGTGTACGTAAAATTGTTTCGGTTAGTCAAAATGAATGGAATTCAGTTTTGTTATTTATGGTTCTCAATTTGCGTTATATTATGGTAGCTGGAAGAGAGACAATGGAACTGTCGTGTGAAGTAAAATAATTGTTCCACAAAGTCGGTATCCCTCCCTCGTCGTGCACAAGGGTGCGGATAGTTCCTCCGTAAGAGGGGTTTTCATCTTTTGTGCTGTCTCTTCTGACCTCTGTCTCCCACCACAACATCACCATCATTGAGAAAAACGCACTATTTTCGTATGTCCAGGTTTTTCCAGCGAAGGAAGGTCGCGACCGCTAGTATCTCTCCCGTCCCTTATCTACACTCTATGGTCACAAAACAATCTTTCAGACATGGGTCAGAATTTTGTTCCAGAAGACCACAGTCGAGTCGCTGTAAAGTAACAGTCACCATCTTTTGACCTTACTGCGGTACAACAATCAATCTAACTTGTTTCTCACAGTAGTGTCACGAATAGGTCACAAGTGGTTCCATATAATACCACAGGGCTATTACGTTTACTTCGTTATTACGCATATGCGGATAGAATTTGTGACAGAATTGTAGCCCCCATTCTCTCAATAGTTCGTTATATTATCTTCGCATCTTCCAATAGCAGAGACTTCCGAAAAAAACATAATAAAGTAAAACATTTTTTTTTTAAATATTATAATTACGTACTTACCTACGCATAATTTACGTTACATCCAATACATGTCTACTCGTCGTGAAACTAACAATAGAATATAAAGGGATTGCCCCATTCGCTTTACATGGCGTCGTCAAAGCACCGTAATTTTTTTGGAATCGAATTGCGGTGCGACAGTCTGCGTCACTTGTTGGGTACATCGGCATCATTAGTAAAATAATAGCCGCCTTCTGTTTCATCTTTCGATGTAAAATCGAAAAATTAGCCTTTTTTCAGCTAGGTGTAACATTTGATTTGTAACAAAAGGTAAGGAAATCACTTTGACGATAATTTCGTACTTTTTGTGCGGAGATGCGTCTTACCATAGCGTCTCTTGGAAAGAGGTCCAGTCAGATGTAGTCTGGATACAACATACCGACTCTGTATCAACTTCACCAACATAAAGATAGGCCCTTGGATTAGTTAGTAAGGTTTAGATCACCGAATCGAAATTTTTCACGTATGGCAGACTTTTGATTTTACTTTTTTTTTTTACGTGTGTTCCTAGGTAGGTATAGGCGTGTTAAATTATTGTAACGTCGTGTTGTAATCTCGCTTCGTTTCCCCGTGGTTGGTGTACCTAACTGAAATTGGGGCGGGGGCCGCAAATTATTGAAATATGATAAATAAAAACAAATAATAAAATAATAATACCGTCCTGCGTGTCGGCTACACTCGTTTATTACTTAAGCTTTTTCTTATTTTTTGAAAATTCCTGATTCGAGTATTAAAATCACGCCTAATTATCAATTCATACCTACTCGTATCCGGCACAACAAATCGAGAATTTTCATTTTCACAGCGAAATATTTAAAATACGAGAAAAACAGTCAAAACGTGGTAATTATGGTTTGAAAGACGGCAAAATTGATAGCCTAATTTATCAAAATATATAAAGTATCAACACCGCTGCGATAACGTTGCCGTAGTACGACCTTCAAAATTAATTACGTTAGGTAACCCCGATTGTGAAAATTTACAGCGAAAGGGGAGAGAGTAGGGTCGGATAAGAGCCAAAACTGAAATTGACTTATTGCGTCTAGAAAGTTTTCACCGAATGTCATTTTCGTGCCTAAGTGCGTTGAGTACGTCAAACAACAATCGACTGAGCCAGCAAGATAGACATACTCGGCGCTTTTGTGGCTTGGTTGAGAGTCTACCGCCACACTTGGTACACCGCACCAACGGCTGCATATAATTATCTGTTTCGACATTGTCGCTATTGACCCTCCAGAACAAGTCCAACTTCCCCATCAGATTCGTGTCGTTCTGTGGCGACATACACAGTCTATGTGGACACCGGACATTTGCTCGATTTCAGTCATCAGTGAGTGGCATGTTTTATTCCTTCGTCAGCAATTAATAACTGAGCCGAGGTGGAAGGACACCGAGATTCTCTCCACCGCATATTGTCTCAAATTTAACTATTATTTTGGCTTTATCCGTTCCGTTCGGGACAGCCTCTTCGTTAAATGCGCCGCTGGACTAACGACTAGGTATGGGCGCGCTCTTCCTCCACCTTTCCTTTTGGTAAAAAATTAAAATTATACAGCCTGAATGATAACCTAATATTGTAACTACCGATTTTTTACGTATCGCTTTTTTCGCCTGTTCGCTAAATTGTTTTTTTCCCCCCTCAATCTCCTTCTCCTCGTAGCATTGTTCACTTTCAATTTTCTGGCGTCTCCTGGCTGAAAGCCCAGTCGGTCGGTACGTTAAGATGGCCATGATTCTAATATTGCAATGGAATAAGTTAGTCTTTCGGCATATTTATTGGAATTGGAGTGCAGCTTCTACGTTTTGTAAAATAATGTAAGTATATGTGCATTATTTCCTTCAAATCTTGCCCTAAGATTTTCTCACACATCTTCAGCGTTCGGCTTCGGCCTGTTGCTGTTATATCATCCGCATTTTTCAACTTTCACCCTCGTTTGTAGGAATACCTATCATGCACGGTTGCGCACACACTGCATTAGTTATGTAGAACCTCGAAGAATTTCATTAAGAGTTCTGCGCCATCTGCGCACTTTGGTCGCCAAAAAACATCCGCGGATACCCGTTCCCAGTCGCATAATCAGTGAAAAGGATAATTGTATGCGAGAATTGAGTGCGGTTGGTTTCAATGAAACTCTGTTAAGCTTGAAGTTGGGTAAATTCACACATGATGTCGGAGTTTACTTTCATTTTGCGAACCCATTTTCAATGTTCTGTGCGAGTAAAGCAACTTGATCCGCGCCTAATCTATCAGATCTGAAACCATGCCCGTTTCCTACGTAAGAACTTGACGTTGGTAACTGAAAATTGAGATTTTTCATTTGGCCTACTTTTAGCAACGTTAACGTATCTAAATAACCCATTCACACCTCGTTTGTAATACTTACATAGTAATTTTATACGTTCGACGAACGTAGAAATAAATAAATAAAAAAATAGTCGAATTAGCAATTAAGTACCTGTAGGGATTAGTCGCGTATAGTGATCACGGAGGAGCGTTCAAATAATATTTTGAAGACTGATTTTTTCTAAATTGAAGATTATACCTATTTACAATTTAAGGAATTCGATGAGTAAAATCCTTTTGAAAGCGTTCAGTCGTGTTTCACCGAGTATAGTTACCTACCTAAGTATTTGCAGAAAATATACCGAATAAAATTTTTTATCGTTTCATAATTCGCCAGCCGTTGGACTTGAAACTAATTAAAGAGAAAAATAACGAAAATTCCATTATTTTTGTTATTCATTCGGAATTAATAAGACGTGGAAAATACTTTATTTCAATCTCAACCATCGCAGTATTTTTAGAAAATTACATCCCACGGAACAGAATAAATTTGTACTCAGATGGGTTACGAGAGAAGCAAGTGCAAAATTTAGAAAATACATTTTTCAGTAAAATTGAAATATTAGCTTTAAATCAATCGGTAATTGTCTTATTCCAAGAATCAAAAAAAATTATGCAGCATGCAATCATCTAACCAGAATTTTTACGACTGTAAAACGTGTACCAACGTCCATATGGTTTATGTTATTTTATATTTTAAGTATTCGCCACAACTACATCATGAAATAAAAATGAAAAATTAATATTTTCGTTATGTCATAGTTTGAATATTAGAGCTCATGAAGAGGATATTCAACTTAACAACAAGAGAACATACCTAGTGGAGTTTTTGCTATTTTTAAGCAAGAGCATTTAAATTGGTATCCATCGAAGCTCATAAATGAAGCTATGAAACTACCTGTGAAACTGAAGAATAAAAAAATTTTAATCCTACATTTGCAAGCAGAATGGGTAAAAAAGGCGTGAATTTGCGGCATCTGAAATCATGGGTAACCAACATAATTATACTCGGGAAATTAATTCGGATGGTATTGTCAAGGTCTGTGCGGTATGTGACCGATAATTCACAGTAACAATAAACATCGTATATAACGGAGAAGAGCGAGGGAGTAGATACATGTTCTAACAATATCCCATGAGGCTCCTAGCCTAACTTACTTACCACCGTCTAATGGCGGTACATTTGACGTATGTAGAATGCCAAAATCTAAGCCATCTCATTTGATACCATTTGTAAATAGAAAGAGTAAACTCGCATAAAATGTATTTGAATAAGTGATTACACTCTTCGTTGATATTTGAATCCATTTTATTTGCATCTGACATCGATCAAACTTGCTAACACATGGTCCCCTAAAATGACATTAAAGATCTGTTAACCCATGGATGTTACCAAAATCAAATCAGGCACATGAATTCTGCAATCCTGGTAAACTACTACATGAACTCTTGTTACTATTCACTGAGTTTACGTTAAACAATTCGTATTTTTCTACGAACTTAGACACTTTTTAACCTATGTGATTTTCTCCAGTTGCCAATTAAAAACAGACTGAGTCATCGCTATGTAGACCAAAACGAGTTTGCCTCCAAAAAGATAAGCGAAGAAGAGACGTCATTTTGAGGAACTATAGATAAAGACGTTGCCAACTAAATATTGTAAACAATCCAGGAACATATTATATTCACGATAGAATATTCGCCATCATTTTCTCTTAAATTGAAATAAACTTAATAATTTACTGGCCAGGTAAATTATACTAGCGAACAGAATATTACTACTAACAGGTTCAAAACCTTGTTTGTAAAACTGATGATTTTGAGAGTGAATTGGCAAAATTTTCGATATATCTGTCTTTATCAGACGACATTGTTATTAAATACCTAGATGGGTATTCATATTCTTTTTTTCTTTGGAATACATTAGCCTACAATCCATTTAGTTGGTATTTTCCTAATATTCTAACATCTCAACAACGTGAATGAATCATCCAAAATATGAAAATCTACAAGGACGAATTAGTAAGGAATACATCAAAAAACTATTTTCACCTTCCTTTGAAAAAATAAAAAATGAAAAACAACTGATGAACAAAATTAAAAGAAGAAGAAAATTAAAAATTATATTTAATATCTATTAATTTTTGGCAGGTTTTCATTAATTATTCCCTTTGTACTTCATAATTGGACTTGATAGTACAGGTAATCTGTACGATATAGGTGAATTAGTGTATACCTTATGCAGTACACAAAACCTACACTGTATAATATAGGTATCTACATATGCATAGGCTTACAAATGCTTCGTTCCTAACGCAAATGAACCCCTAGAATGGAGGTTCAGCTGTATTCTACCTATATCTATGGTATTGTAGTTTGCACATGTATTATTAAATCGGATTTGCAATAATCATAAAAATCTAGTGGGTAAAGAATTATAAATGAGAAGATGTGGCCGACAACATTATGATGGTGATACCATTAAAAAACTTTGAACGAATTCACTCTCAGTTGTTTTTTCCTCTAAACGACATACCTAATTATGCCAAAAAACGCAGGTCAAAAATAGGTAGCTACAGTTGATTTAAAATTTTTTTTAAATGGTGATATTATACGAAGATAGAATATTATAAACAATGTTGCACCTAATAATTTTTTTCAAAACTTGGGATAAATTTAAATCGTTATTAAGGACACATTTCCAGAGAATTTTCTGAACGTGTTTACATAGAACAAAAATAAATGTTTTTTTCCTCGTTATAATATTAATTTATTTACCTACCCAGGTAGGTACTGTTATTATTTACTCTACGCGAGTAAGTAATGATTAATGAATAGATGATTATGTCCAAGAGTAACATTGGTTTTTAAAAGTCGCGATCAGCTACCTAATTTTTAATCATTCACTAATGAGCGTCTGAGCGATGATTAATGATTACATTTTCAGAGACGGACCCTGTGGTGTATCGTGGTAGCACATGAAACATCCACAGATTTCTTGCAGCATGCAAACTTTTGTTATCTCCAACCAACCTACACCCTTATCTATCGCCGTGAGTCAGAAATAAATTTTTAGTTCGGTGATCTCAAAATTTCGAAACGTGGGTAAAAATACTTTTTATAAGCGGCACGAGTGAACAATTATCATTACTCGCGAATAATTATCGGTAATTCATATAGATATTCGAGCGATGCCCAACACTGGAAGGCAAATAGATGATAGCTACAACAAAGCAATGGAGTATTAGACCAGAGTGATTCGGGAAGAATGAAAACATGACGGCATGTCCCGCATTCTACGGCAAACTAATATTAAGAACTTTTGAATTCTGAGATGTAATCGATTCCTTTTTTGAAATTTTTTAAACTGAAATAGGACACCCTTAAATATTTATTTTCAATTAATCGGCAATAAACCTTGAAGATTCTATCATTGCTATGTTACTAAAATCATATTAGCGAATAACTTTTAACTATAATATTGCTAAGATATGAATAAGCCATATGGTCAAAAATATAAGTTACACTTTTCTCAAAAAATAATATTGTAGCGCGTACCCACACTTAAAAACAAGTATAAACTTTGAGGATTTTTTTTTTTTTTTTTCAACCCGAGTACCAAAATATGCGACAAAACTTTGGTGAGGAAAAATAAATTCTCGAGTCACGAGGTATACCCACTCACATGAAGCAGGAGACATAGCTGCTCAGTATAATCCTGAATTCCTGGTAAAATATGCAAACCCAACAGGGCGAATGGACACGTTATGCTGATATAAATTTGTGAAACGTGGTCAGTTTTACCTACTTTTTTATGGTTATCCTGTCGATGAAATCATCGATATATGATTTTTGAAAAGAACAGTACCATTATTCTAATTAGAGTAGAAATCAGTAATAAGCCATTAAAAAATGCTGTACCTATACTTGCTTAACATTAAAAGGCAGTATCTCACATTAGTCATTCGCGATTTTCTGAAAACTAATTTTTTGAGTTTTCCCATTCCAGTTTCAGAAAAAGTTGATCGAAGGCTGAGTAATATCATCTCACATTCTCATTCCGCTTCAAGCGGTTTTTCAAGCAGTCAGTTTTCATTATAAGCGTTGAACGTCGACAATTTTTGCAGTTTTTTAATAATTAGAAAATAAAATGAGTGCTACTTCACACACAATTATGTTACGTATTTATGTTCACCAACGTAGAAATTCATTGTTTGCGAGCAGATGTCCTGTAAGTTAGTCAAATTAGATTATAAAAAGTGCGTTTCGATGAATAAAATTAAGAGAAATTTTTTTTTGAGAGAGAATCCATTAATTTTAAGTAGGTACCCTTTTTGAAGATACTTATTGAAAATTCTCCAAAATTTGACTACGGTTTCGCTTCTAAAAATCCACTTTTTTTGCCCCCTACAGTTTGTTAGCGATTCTTCTCGAAATAACGATATAAAATATTGTTCTAGCAAACGATATAGTAAATAAAATTTTCAACCAAAAAGGTGTCTGAACATGCTCTCTCACATTCCGTAAATAGTAATATAAAATGACTTCAAAATTTTCACACAGGTATCACTACTGAAGATGATTGTATTAATGTGAGACATCCAAAGACCAACAGTCTTACCACGTTACGTTACCATACATTTTATTAGTCTCAAACATATACTTATAAGTAACAGGAATTAGCTCACAAATATTAAGATTGTTTGTTTACCTCAAAGATCTACGAAAACAGATTCAGTCATCAACATTCAGCTAACAATACCCGATCTATGTAAGATAGGGATGCCTCATTCAACGATTCCAATTGAATACATAATGGTGACATGAAGATTTTAACATGCCAGTGGTGAACATTTTCCATGTAAAAGTAGCCATTTCCCATAAACACTAAAGTGTTTACAGATTATACAGTTTTAGTTCGACCTTTCAGGTCATTCAATTTCCTGGTTTGGAAACCTTGTTTAACGCTACAAAACTGAATTTAACTATCCCAGTAGTAGAAATCATCTTGTCCGATTTTGTGACTGAAAGACCGGAAGTGGTCTCAACAATTTTTCATTAATTGAGATTGTTGATTCACTGTTCACATGGATGACTCGATGAAGAACATAAATACTTATTAAACAATCTAACATGCACGACTCAATATTTTTCAAATTTGACAACTGTAAGTCACTCTTGTATATTATTAACTCTGTGATAACGAGCTGTGGCCTATCCATTTCTTCCTTGTTAATAAAAACATTAGCTCGTTTCACTGAAGGCTACTTGGCTGGTTCTGATTGGCTGGTAATGTATACTGTTTTTGCTGGCCTGTTTTTCTCTCGACTCGCTAGTCTTTAACTTGTGACTCTCACTCTACCGATTAGACTCTTTCGACATATTTTTTATCCATATCACTCGAGGTGTTGGTTTTCAATTTCAGACTCCACAAATGATACAGTCTCCCTTACACGTACTAGCATACCCTATCAAGCTAATAAACCTATCATATATCTAATATGTATACATACAAAATTTTATTTTTATGTCCATGTTAGTGTGGAGGTATATGTGTGTTTATATGTCTGTGTGCAAAACCGTAACTTTAGAACCACCAAGTAGAACAAGTTGAAATTTTTTGTGCATATTTGCGTTATGTTAAGGGAGGCTTTAAGCTAACTCAAAAGTCCGTAGCGTATCTAAGGGAAAAGTTACGGATACTACCTCCTCACTTTAAGAAAGTTTCAAGACTTTTTTCTGGAAATAAATTGCACTCGATGATATTGGCATGGGGCTAACGATATGATTATTCGTACATACTCATCGTAATTCATTTCCAAAAATTTCAAGACTCTATACGTTTACCCTTTTGTAAAAAGTGTAGGTGAATGTTCCGTCCCGTTTCTGCGGACGATTCAGTTCGTCTACAGAAACTTGTCGAACAAATTATAGACAACTATTATTCCTAATTCTCGGAATAATAGCTGTCTATATTTCACCTAGCTTCTCACGATCAGACACCACCAGATATGCTGACAATAATGTGTCATCATATTTGGCGGATGTTCTGTATCACGCCACCTTTTTGGTCGGCCATATTTGATTGAAACAATGAAAACGAAAGTAATGTCGTATCTTCATTTCGAAGACATGATCATTCCTAAACCTACAGTCAAGTAGAAACGTTAGGGTTCATACTAGCTGTTATGGACATTAGGTTTCACTAGTATTAAGAAATAATATTAAGTATAATTTTGAAGTGTTTGTAATAATCAAAGTGAAATATTAAATAAAAAGATAATATAAAAGAAATTATCTTATTTGTTGAGGTAATTTAAAACTATTGAATTACTCACGCAACAGTGAAAAAATTTGTATAATTTTTATCATAGATATTACCGTAAGTATAAAATGTAGTTTACGCTGCATAGTAAATGTACGTAGCGCAGTCAAATGTGTGTTTGACTCGTGAAATGCGATGTGCTCGGTCTCCTGAATAACTGATGAAACTGATGGAAATTCTTCACAGTGAGTTTATACATAATACCTACATCAGTATACTCTACCAAGCTGATAGGCCTACCATGAAAACATTTTAGTTTTGTGTGGACGTGAGTTTGTTTGCAACACTTTAGAATCACTCGATAGTACCGGTTGAAATTTTCTACGCACATTTATGTAATCACAAGAACGGTTTTGACTTGGCTTCATCCAGCACAGTATACTTTCTGTAATGATAAGTGCAAACACTGGAGTGATTTTGTGCAATTTATATGACATTTACGAAAACATGTCAAGACATGTTTTTTGTAGAAAATTTATTTTACTATATTATTCGTTTGAACGATGTTTTTTAATCGTAATTAGAAGAAGAGTAAACCATCAAAAACCTGTTGGGGAGCACAAAAAGTCGATTTTAATGAGATGAAGCCGCTGTCAGATTTTGGTCGATTTTCAATACGTACAAAAAAGCACTTCAAACCATCGGATTCCGGAAAAAAAAAAAAAATTCCTGAATTTATTCGGGTAAAATATCTAATTTTACTGGCCTACTTATCGATATTAAAAATGATTAACGTTTTCTAATTAATTTTCGCAGTAGTA
This sequence comes from Ericerus pela, assembly GCA_011428145.1. NCBI lineage: Eukaryota > Metazoa > Arthropoda > Insecta > Hemiptera > Coccidae > Ericerus > Ericerus pela. The sequence goes on along the minus strand of WOFM01000108.1, from coordinate 1,902,450 downwards.
GGTATTTTTACGAAATAATACGTACGAGGAGTAACGTTAAGTATAATTATTCAAATTACTCCGAGAACAGTTCTTCAGCAATGGCTAAGAATGACTGAACTCTGTTCCAGTACATTCTGTTTCTGAACTTCATACGTAGCTTTTCGAGGATAAACTCTGTAAAAAGATAATGAACACCACGTACTTGCAATGTGTTCGAGTCATAAAACTTTATTAATTCGGTGCGATTCAACGTGCGCTATAAACAACAAAAATATGTAACTTATAATCGTCTGACCCTCCCCCCCCCCCCACAAAAAAACGAAAACATAAACCAAAAAAAAAACAAAAAACAAAAACAAAAACATTTTTACATCTTCTACAGTAGTATTATTAGAACACAACCGAATAATAGGCAGAGCTGTTCGAGAGCAGGCTGGACAGACCCGACGACACTTGCAAACTCGACGTAAGTATGGCTGTAGATTGGTACGAAAAAAGGTATCAGATCTGTTGGTAGATACGACGAACGCATTCTGTATATGTGTGTGTCGTATATATATGCGTGTGTGTGTGTGTGTATATATATATATATATATATATATATATATATATATATATGAATGCGAGTCAGATACTCCGTCAGTGTACTTATGTGGGTGCGATACGAAAATGCGGTGACGGTGGTGGTGGTGGTGGTGGAGGTGGTGTCCGTGCTGGAGTGCCAGTGCTGAGGCGAGACGAGCGGTGAAATGGACGAGCAGCTGCGTCAGCTACGTAATCTTTCGCGCATTATAATTGTAGGCCTATGCGGCTGATGGGGGCATCGTGCGTTCGGCCATGTGCGCCAGTTGAGCGCGGCTCGCGTGCACCTATACAGGGTGGGCAGAGCCGTTGGCGCACCGCCGCCCCTTGTGGCGCTCGTCCGTCGGTTACCCTCGCCGCTGCCACCGCCGCCGCCCTCTTTTTCAGCACGCATCGAGTGGCAGCAGCAAAACCGAACGAAAGTTGGCGGCCATTTTGCCGTTGAGCCGCTTGACGGAGACAATGGCGATGGGATGGCCGCTGCAGTCGTTCGTCGCGTACAGTTCGGCGCATTCGGCGTCCACGGTGACGGTGCGCACGCCCGGCCACGGCGCCCGGAACCGCGTGCATTCTTCCCGCCGCATGTGCAGCCTGCGGCACTCCTCGACTACGGTCTCGCCGTCGATGTCCGGACACACGTCGAAAGGGCTGCTGCCGGCGGCCGTGGTACGCGACGGCCGGAGCGCCGCCGAGTCGGGCCGCAGGCCGGCGCCGATCGCCGCCGACACCGCACACAGCGCCACCAAAAACGAGCACGCGATTCGGCTGCGCCGCATTTCACGTACTGCGATCGTCCGAAACGCACGTCTCACTCGGCAGGCTATTTGCTACACTTATTGGGTATGGACTTACTTACCCACTTACTCGCTTATTCACTTACGACTCGCACGTAGCTGACTCAGCCGGGAATATAATAATAACAATATATTACGGCTATTTGTAGTATGAAAAAAAAAAAACAAAAAAAAAAAACAAAAAACAAAACAAAAAACAAAACAAAAAACAAACAATATCCAGATAGGTAGGTACGGTACTAATGTTGATAATGGGTATTAATACTTATGTTAGTGCGAAAGATGGCCATAGGTAAACGAGTCACGTCGAAAAATGACACAGTCGGACACACGTATCGATCTTATCTGCGTTTAACAGCGTGCAAAGTAATCGCGCTCCATGGTTTGGGGGGGCTGAGGGTGAGGCTGAGGGTGAGGACAATGAGTACGCAAAAAACGCGGAAATACTGCAGGTATGACTGTGTATTATTTTCACGTCTGCTGCTGCCGCTGTTGCTGCCACCGTACCAGATTTACGAGATGAGCGCGAAGAAAAGTCATATTTTCAAACGTTAGTAATATTTCATAACCGAGTGGGTAATCTTTTTTTCGAATTTAATACGCCGTTCAAGGTTGCGACGAGTGTGTCAAAGTGAAAAACATACACGCGCACACGCGCACACGCGCACACGCACGCACGCACTCACACACACCCACACACGGGCAGAAAATCATTCGCGAAATGATTATCGCAATTTAATTAGGAAGGTAGGTAGGTACCAACAGAGATATTTATACGAATAACAATATTTTAATGTTCACTTCGCGTGAGCGGATGAGTACGTGTGCGTACGCACGCGAGGAACTGCATTCGTTTTGCACCTTTTCGAGTCGATGCATGCTCACTTACTGCGTAGGAGAGGAGTGCAAAAGCGAAGAAGAAGAAAAAAAGATACGAGACAAATATTGGACGCGAACGAATATCGTGAAATGATTTATTAGCGAATGGTTAACGAATGCGGAGTGAGCTTAATTAACGACTGCACGCCAAAATTAGTACTCAACGAGCAGAATAGAGCGAAAAATATTCCAATCCAAAAATAATCGGTGTCGATGTGATATTATATTCTCTGTACGCTCCCAAGCTGGTCGAGCGAATGAGTAGTTTTTTAAAAAAGTTTCGAGAAACTTTCGGATACTGGTAGATTCACAAGCATTGGAGAGTAATTTTCCAATTATTTAATAGTGTGAGACCGAAATCTGTCGTCAGAGCATAATACAAAAAACTAAAAAACACGATTTTGAGAAAAAAAAAAACAAAAAAAAAAAACAGTAAAATACTGATATCGTGGTTCAAGAGCATTTTTTTGTATTTGATTTCGAAACTGATTCGAACCCGCAAACCTTTTTATATCGACGCCTCAGTTTATTATAATCGCAGACACCCAAAAAAGGAAATGATCTAGCGCTAAAATTTTGCAACTATTCAAAAGACCAACTTCACTGAGCCAAGTTTATTTGTTCGATGACTTTTTCTTTTAACTCGATTAAATTAACGTCAGAAGAAATCATCTCCTGGGGCTCCTCGTGTGGGGAGGTGTCTCACCCACTGCCCGTCGACTCGATCCTAGTTGGAAAAATTAGCAACGACCTCTGTTTTTATTTCATTTTTCTCGAAAATTTTTCCGTTTTTCCAAAGTTGGCCATTTTTCTGTCAAAAAATCGGCTAAATTTTTCACCCCCTATGGCTGAACTGTTTCGAAAAGCCAAAGAGCATTTCTCCTATAGGTACTCTAAAAGATGCGTATGAAAAAAGAAGTAAAAATTTATGATACTGCCTACTGCCCACATCCGTTCGTACTACTCAATGCCGATTAACCGAGCTATATACTTGTAGGTGAGTAGCTTTACACCAAAAAGTGAAAAACCATATTTCAAAGTAGGTAAATACCCGAATTCGAAATTCATTAATGAAATTCAACGATGGTAGTCGATGTTGAATATTATTAACTAATCTATGATTCGAAATTCAATATGAGACATTTTGTATCCGTTGTGTTTAGCGTTAATCACAAAATGTTATGATAGTACCTATAGGCAGATTGAAAATCTACAAAAAACGTTCGTTCCGGGTGAATTTTTCATCGTTGAGTGTCACCACTTACCGCTGCTGGATAGCTTCAGATGCTCACATTTGTACTCGATGAATTTTCTCAAACTTGAGACCTATTTAGATCGTATTCTCGCACCCAATAACCACTATGCTGTAAATTTCAGCCACATTGTAGGTATAGTTATCCAAATCGAGTTTACATTCGTATACATACGAACGTATACGTATACAATTATGTACCTATTGCTCGTATTGTTGCATAGCATAATATTAATGTTAAAAACGAATGAATAAAAAGGCCATACCTACTCGATAACAATCTTTCGTAATTTGTTTTCATATCCGATGATCTGGCTGTAAGGAATGTGGAAATTAGAAAATAAGGACGCCGGCTTTGCCGGGGAGCACTCTGTTTTCAGAAATATTAATAAAAAGTTGCTAACGTCGAATAAGGAGACATAAGTTCGTCCGAGACAGATACAAAACAGCAACGTTCGTACAATACCTTATAATTAATTACCTAGTAGGCGGTGATTAATTTCCTCCGTGGTTACACCATTAGAGGATGAGAAAAAAAGAAAATGAATTGATAATCACCGGTGTCGGTATCGGCAACTCGCGTCAATCCGCTCAAAAAGCCAGACTCGGGAGAAGTCTGTAGTAAAATTATTCTGTGGGTACAGACAGCAACAGTTAGAATTCTCTTAGAATAGAAAGGGCCACTTCCGAAAGGCACATTCGCAGATCCAATCTTCCAAAAAACTAATTATCACTCAAACTTCAACTATACAGTAGGGTTGATACGAACTGCACCCTCTAAATCTACCAAAATTCGATTCTTCGCTTTTTCTCCAAAAATTTCAATTTTGTAATAAAAATAGCTGTGTAAAAAATTGACGAGTACAAAATTCCCAGAAAAAAAGTTTCTTGCAATTTTTGTCCGACGCCCTCTTCTTCTCCAGAAAGTCATAAAAACAAACATTCTTCGGATAATGTGTTCAACAGCATTATAATTATGCGAAAACTCGCAATTATCATACAATTACGATAATTAGTAAACCCGGTACATATTTGTTTCCCATTTGCCCATCTTCTATAATTCCTTATCATCCCCTCCGCCTTCATAGTTTTTCTTCACGAGAACGAGTTAACTGTGAAGGTGAAGGGGGTGACAATAGAATAGGTAGGTGGGTGGAAGTGTAGCGTTGATTCGTGAACACGGGTGCGCTGTGAAATCGGAGGGGATGATAAGGAGTTCAGGGGTTGTGGAATGAAGGTGAACGGGTAGCAAATATTATATTGGTTTTAGATATTAATTATCTGAAAATTATGATATTTGCCGTTATATTTCACATAATTATAATGCTATTTAACATACGCGTTGAAGAATGGTTGTTTTCAAAACTTTCTGGAGGGAATGGGAGGCGTTGGAAAATGCGGAATGCACGGAACTTCCTTCGTGGAAAACTTCATGATAGACAATTTTTTTTAAACAAACTCAATTTCGGAGGATGATCAACCGCCCAAAAAAAAATTTCAAGAGTCCTACTGGGTGCAACTTTTACTGTATTACCGTAGAGGACCCACACAATAACCTTATAATAGCAAAAGTTTTTTGATTTCTTTTTTTTTACTCTCATTTTGATACCTATTTGACTGGATTTACAACACACTAATCGCGAGATTTATATTTTGTGAACATGCAAAATTTTCAAGAATAAAATTACCTGGTAACGTGAAATATTTTCAATTTATTTGATACTTAGTGACTTTTGTTATACTTTGAATAAAATAAAATTTTAGTGGAAATTGGTGAAAATTAAATACTGTAAAATGAAAATTAAATTTAATTGAAATTTTTCTTGATTTTCAGTGTTGCCAAAATTACTTGATTCGTAGTAAACTTCGCCATTAGTTGTGAAAATTTATTCAATTTTCTATGATGTACTTAATTGCAATATATTGATTCGAGATTTTTTGGTGTTTATTGCAAATCTGAAAAAAGAAAAAATTCCAAATAAATGAAACCTGTTAATAGAGTGCTAGAATACCAACGAAAAATTCACCCTTCTTAATATATCTTTTTTCATGTTGTGACGCGATTTCTAAAATGCTAATTTGAAAATCTGAAATAAAAAATTGTAAAATTAGTCTAAATCTAAAAAACATTTAGCTACAGCGAATTTTTGTGATATTGACAGAATTAATCAATTTCTTTTCTGTGGAATAAAATTTAAAATTCTTTATTCACTCTCTATGTAGCTTCCTGAAGTGGTCATCATGTTTTAAAGGGTCGATGGCGTTTCATAAGCTAAATTCCGCATCGAAGAAATGTGTTTGTTATGGTATAATTACGTGTACACCAATATTCATGTTCCTGCACTTGAAGGTACGTGCCCTTCGTAGTAAGGATAATTAACAAAGCCCGTGTGAGTTATTTTTAAGGTATTGTTTGATTTTTTTAAAACTATGTGCACACAAGGTACCCCCATTCTTTGTAACTGATAGGTGATAATGGTAGGTTAATGCCTGATTCACATTTCGCTAGTTTTGTAGCTGCTAGCCAACTATTTAGGGTATTATTCTGTTAACAGTTAAAGTCGATTCGCTGTTTTCAGCCATTTAATTTAAGTTTAGCTTGGCAAATGGTCATCCAAGAATCTCATTAGAATTTCTCATGATAATCTGCCAAGTTGAAGTTGACTTTAAAAGGTTTAGAGAGAAAGTAACTTTAACTGTTAACAAAACATAGTACCTCAAGTAGCTGGCTAGTAGCACGAAAATTAGCCATGTGTGAATCAAACTTAAGAAAGCTGCAGCAGGGGTAGCAAGGTGTAAGGAAAAAATTTCATCGAAAAATTTTAATCCAAACTGACAACACAGTTGCCCAGAACAGGGACGTAGATGTCGGAATCTTAGGACTTACTAGACAAACACGTTTTGGCTTTAATTTTGCATAGCATAAATAAGTAATATTGCGAGTGTATGTTTCTAGTGAAAAGGAACTTCTGTCAGGACGAAGCTGTCCTCCTATGCATGCCACACTCTTACCGAGCGCTTTGCCTTTTAGAAATAAATCCCCGTAAGACCGAGTACCTATTCATTTCGTGAATTAACCGATTCCAGATTTAAAATACCATACGTATCAATATAAACATTGAAGAAATGGTAGGCTCAGTTCTGATCGAGGTTAGAGTAGAAACTTACGACTGGATTAACAGATCAAATTATAAAATCGAAACGAACTAATGCTGTTGGCGTACCTATGCTTCGCAGGGTAGAAGTATAACTTCTGCTGCACCATCAAAAATACATTCGACTACGAGTACGTATCGCTCAATGGCTCGATAACATACTTACCAAGGAATCTGGGGCCTCGAGGGATCCAACAAGTAGCAGCCGGCGCATAACAATAAAAAGGACAACGGCGGTGGCATTGGATAAACGAGCCATTGGTTTCGCGTGTTGGTGCTGTCGAATGTCGAATCGAATGTCGGCGACGTGCCAAAAGTTGTGCCTCGACCGATGACCCAATTTACAAAAGGTAATCACTATTCTTGCGCCGAAAGAGCATCACTTAGCTGTGGCAAAGAATATCCATTTTCATTTATGCGTCAGTCAACGACACTTCTCAACGCAGCTACCTGTTCGCTCCTTTCTCTAATGCCTGGCTCATTCGCTTTTGAATGTAGACTACATGTAGGTGCACGTGCCATTAATTGGCGTATACAGTCGGTTGCTTCGGGACACCCCGTATTCGTGTTCTGGTATACATAATATTGCATGACGTATACGTACCTACCTATATAACTATTTTACATTCGTGTTCATGGACACATCCACCTGCACTCAAATAATGCTTCCATAACCAGTTGAGGAATAATTAAGAACAAACGTACGTCAGGTAGGTATATGTCATAGTATATAAATTTTATGAGGCAAATTATTTCGACAAAAAGTAAAATGAGGAACAAAATAAAAAATAAAAGAAAAAAACTGAAAGGGAAAAAAAACAGTGTTTAAGATGTCCGGCCGTGATAAAATTCGACGAAAATTTATTCGATTTTAGAAGGAAAAACGAATAGACGAGTTTAGGTATAATATGTAAGTCCAAGGTAAAGCATTCGAGGCAGCAGAGACCTAAAAGCTGGAAGGAGTTCCGTATTTTTGCCGTTGCGACGCAAATTGCTCTGCGAATTCGCGTGTCTCAGTTCGGGGTAAAACATCGTACGCTTTGCCAAATAATATTGTTAATAATAATAATAATAATAATAATAATAATAACAATCATAATAATAATAATAATAATAATAATAATAATAATAATCGTTATGATTAGAAATAAATTATAGTTCGCATCCGAAAGTTCGAAAGAAAAAAAAAAAAAATAGAATTGAGCGGAAATTGATTAAGTATACTAAATGAAACAAAAATGCGAGCCATTTCGTTGAGCGCAGTATTTGTGACCGCCGTCTCAGTTTTTGTGTTTGTGAGTGCATATCCGACAGCTGATAATGAACAAGTGCAAAGGCTCGAAAATTCCTTATCCGAATTGTACGATATTACTCCGGACGAGGTAAGTGTATGCACGCCATCTATCGAAGTGTCGACCAAAGAAATCGATGGTTTTTGTTTTTATTTATTTTTTTTTGTTTTTTTTTTCGTAAGTATAGGTAGGTAAGTATCTAACTGAATAGCTGACGAAATTTTATCTAAATTTTTCAATAAATTCTCTCTAATTTGTTACTACTCACTTCGCAAATTTGTAGTAAAAGGTTGAAGTTTGCGCAACGTCGTCATTAGGTGACTGGGTAAAAGTGCACTTGACCCAATTAGGGTGTCTACTAGAAGTTTTGACGCGCGTAAGTGCACTGATATACGTTACTACAAAAGAAAGAGTGCCACAATATGGCTGAATATTACACAATAAAGTTACACTCGAGTCACTCACCCCGCCATCACCGAATGCTTTGTCGCGTTGAACGAAACAAATGTTGACCTTACTCCGCTCGTAGGTACCTCTTTTATTTGAAAAATCGTGATTTTCAAAATTTTCTACTATTATCCCTTTTTCTCAAAGATCGGAATTTCATTTCGAATTAAAAGCACACATAGGGTATCACATCGTAATCGTGAATGGTTGACAGCTTGCATCTGAACCAGTATCCAAGTTTACAAACTAATCTGCTGGATGGAGTGCATTCTGTGGCATAGCCACGATCGATCATCAGGGCAGAGGGCATACTGTAGTTAGGAAACAACATTCAGACAAAAATTTGATATTTTCATCTCATCCAATTTTTTAGAAATCATTAGCAAAAGGGTCAGAAGAGGACAATCACTCGAAAGAATTTTTTTAGCGGCTGTATCAAAGTTTAAAAGGGTATAGGCAATTATTGAAAAAAAAAAAAGGCGTGCAAGGGTCCCTCCTCACATATTTAATGTGTAAACATTCAGCTGAATGCCGCCAGCTTGCCACAGATGTCTGCTTGTGAGTGTGTGTGTGTGTGTGTGTGTGTGTTATTAGACAAACAGAATTTGAAACTGGACAGTGCACCTTGCAGTTTTTTAATGCAATCTCAACTTTTTCGTATCTAATATTTTTTTACACCCGCGATGAAGCGGACTAGAGAGCAAGAATGTTTACACATTTAAAAAAAAAGAAAAAAAAACAAAACAAAATAACAAACAAATGTAGAATATAGTAGGCAGGCCTGTTAGTGGCAGTAAAGCTGTGTTTGACATGAAAAAGAAGAGCTAAACTCGGAGCCAAATGCACGAACGATGCTTGAGCAACAACCGATACTACGTAAGTTCTGATGTGAATGATACAAACTTGCAGAAAGTAAATAAATAACCAAGTTTTAGGCAGTCATCAGTTGTTACTCAGGGATCATTTAATCGTTAATGGAAGCCACCCTGAAAGTGTGAGTTTTGGACAACTCTGTCAGAAGTTATAGTTCTGTAAAGTGAAAAGCTCAAAAATTTTATAGCCCAATAAAAGCGAATAGAAATAACTTCATTTTTTATCAGCAGGAAATTATAAAATACATTAGACAAGCATCAGTCACATCTTTATGTGAAGAAAACTTTTCTCAGGAAGACGGGTACACAAACTACTCGTTAAGTTGGTTAGCTTGATCAGGAAATTTGGTACGTTTTGCAGAAAAAGAAAAACATTTTTTTACGAGGTTTTTTTGTAAAATTAAACAATTATTCACGGAGTTAGCTCAACACCTTTTTAAATTAAATATTATATCTATTATTGGGAAGTTCTAGAAATTCCACAATTTTTTCCATATCGAACAGGTATAATATAAGTATGACAAATGGACAAATATGGTTCATTAAAAGAAAAAAATGAACCCTTTGCTAAAAAAAAAACAAACAAACAAAATAATAGTAGAATTCCGTGATGCACATTTTTGATAAAAGCCTCTCTCTCTCTCTCTCTCTCTCTCACCCACTCTTTCTTTCTCTTCTTTTTTTCATTTTTTTCTTTCCTTTTTTCTTCGTTCTTTGTTGGTCTTTTTCATAATTATTCAATAAGAATATATTTCTCAACATTTTGTAATGATTTCAACCGAAATTTACCCCTAATAAGCTACACATAATAGCGTTACCAGAAAACAATTTATAGAAGGGTCAATAAAGGTATGAGAAAATTCGTAGGAAAGCACTTGAGGGGTGAAGTATGGTGGTTATCAGCAGAATTTATTAGTAATAAGAGATAAGGTGGTTCTATAATTTCAAAATGATTACTTAAATAAAGTTTTAGGGGTGTAAAATTGGGGTTACTCGATTTTTTGGGGAGGCCCAGCTTCCCTTGTATCCCCTTTAAAACGCGAAGAAAGAAGTTTCATTTCGAAATCATACTTATTTTCATTTGAAGAAAAAATGAGAGTACCTATGTACTTTGAGCTTCGTTATAATGGGGATTCTAACCCCGCCAGTAACAACCCCTGGCTACGACATCCACATTGGAAACATATCGATTAACGAACCCTTACGGACTAATCCAGAAGAGAGTAACGAAGAATGCCGTGTCGAAGCTGATGAGCTTCGTTATTTTAACTGTAAGTTTCTGCACCTTGACCTTATAACAAGTTCACGTTATCTGACGGTTTTATTGCATCGACATGCTGGTTCACCTTCCAAGTCCATACTTGGAGCACTCCCTCTTGCTATCCTCTAGTTCTGCTCTACATTGCCGTGACTTTTATCTCGTACGATAAAGATGAGGAAGTCAAAAGAGAAGCGAAAGTCACCTCGGTGCCAAATTCAGTGATAGATATTGTTGTTTGTCGGTAGGCACGTAACCATTCAGATATGCCTACATGCAGAATATAGGTACCAAGTACATGTATAATGAGAACAAAATAAACAAAATATACACTACCTCAACATTATGATATTGTTGTAATTTTCATTCGATCGAGGTAAGTTTAGTATTTTATGAAATTTTTACAACATTCTAACAGAGCCCTAGGCAAATTTGATACCTCTCTCTCACAACATTTGATTCAATCATTCTACAAGGTCAAGCCTATGATTAAATAAAAACTACCTATACGAAAGCAACCAAGCAAAAAACTCTTTCTCAACCAAAATTATTCCTAAACGTAGGTACCTATCTTTTTCTTGTAAAAGTTTTCTTAATTTTTAACAATAATTTAGTAAATTAGGTAACCTTGAAAGATACGTTCAACTGGCGACTATACAAGCCAACATTTCTGAAATAATATGCAATAAGAAGATACTGATTCTCGTTATAGCAATATGTAATACGAGTTATTGCCAAAATTTGTTTAGTAATTTAAACTACATCGGACTCGGTCTGGGTCGACTGTTATCAGCCAACAGCAACGAGACTAACAGAATAATAAGTGATTTTATCCACATATCGGTTGTTGTTTTGTTAATGACAGTTGGAACAAGTATAGTTACTTATTCGTCGATGTTCGTATTCGAATTTCAAAATTCGTCCAGACTGCTTTATGGCTCCTCAACTGTTTTGAGAAACGAATAAGTAGTTGATCGACCTTGAAGGCGTATTTACGATTTAGCGTCCCTCCCTCGGCGAAAAGAAAAAATAAATCTTATGATCTTAAAAAACACCGACGAAACTTCGTTAGATCACATTTTGTTCCCTTAATTCTGACCACCAATTTACGATTAGCAACCGATGAGACCCAAAAATCTTGAATCGTCAGTTGACTATAAACTTGTACCTCTCCTAAATAGACCTCTAAATCAAGTGTTGTAAACTTTCGTAGTCTTTGGTCGGTTCGCTTCGGTAACGTGGATCAAGAGTAGGGACAAATGATGACTGAAGATGTTGCTGCAAGCAGCAATAAACACTAGTGACGAAGGCTTTAGGTAATAACATTTTAACTGTTATTGAAGTTTTTTTACCTCTATGTCGGTTGTTGGGAACAAATTATTGAAATTGAAATGTGAAAAAGTGTTAAATTTTATATCAAAAAAAAAAAAATCAAAAATAAGCAGTAAGATTATAGCCGAAATTTGAGGAAGATAACGTAAGTTTTATTTTTCTTGAATTTTGATACAGATGAAGGAGAGTCTGAGGTTTCTCTTTCATACAACGCAACTGTCCCAGCCGCTTAAATGGAAGTCCTCTTTTGTAATTCAAAAAGTACCGCTTAAATACTCTTTTTGTTTACCCTTTTCATCATTAAAACTTGTCTCTAGAAAGTACGAGTATTTCAGTCGACTCCACCTAATTCTAACCTTGTGTGGTTATTCTATTTTTGACCCACAACTGGTTTGACTCGTACAATAAGATACTTGTATTTCATATTCCAAATGGCAAGGAAATGCTTGGGAGAGAGTTCGACGTTGCAATTAATTTGATCAACGACAGTTCTGAAATAAATTGTTTAAACCTAACGATATCGAAATACGCGACAAGAGTTGACCCCAATAGTTGACCCCAAGAGTTGACCCACAACTAATAACAGTAGCCTATTGAAAATTTTAGGGAGCTGTATCTTTACCAAGGTCGATGGGTGTCTTTTGGCAGCAGAATAATTATGATATTGGCTTTGATTAGCATTAGTCTCATTGACCTATACGTACGTGTATGGAAGTGACTCCCAAATGAGGTTCAAATGAATTTAATTCAGAAAAATCAGACCCGAAAAGTAATTTTGGCTGAAAAATTTTCTAATATTATTGGAGATGATAGAGAATTTCAGCATTTGATTTTGGCAATATACGATACCTGCCTATGTTTTTTGCTGACGTTTGCTCCCCTCGCTTTTCGTTATCATGGTCTTGTATCCACACTAACGTCGACTCCCATGTATTTGAATTCTTTTTTTTTTTGGCTTTGGCAATGACGCTACATCGGAATTGAAAATTTGTCTGAAAAAGTTTCTACCTAACTTTAAACCTATGTAATAGTTTCGAAGACAGCCTGCTTAAAAATAAAGAAAAAATCTCTAGCATGGTATAACTTAACTATGGACGATCTGGTTTGCTATTTCATTCATATAAATTTATAATCTCTACAACGTAAGTTTATAATTTTTTTTAAATTTCCTTAAAAAATAGAACTAAATTTACATTATTTTATGGAATATTCTTATATGAGGCTTTTCTGAATTTCCTGAGAAAATTGGTGTTCAGTTTTACAAAGACAAACGTTGAACTTTCAACTTAGGAACAAAAAATTCGTTCAATTTAGCAGTAACATTATGTAGGTACTTCTTGGAAAAATTCAAAAATAATTTTACATTGCCTAGAAGCTCAACGACCCAATAAACCTCAATTCAAAAGACAAGAATGAACTGCAAGAAAACGATCGAAATTCGTCGATATTTGTGACAAACATAACATTAATCTATCGAATATTTTATCGCTAGAGTCAAAGTCGTTTTTTATCGGTTTTTTGAAATTTTTGTCCGATATGGATGCATATTTTTACTAATAACCCTGGAAAACATGCACTATCGATATTTTATTGACATCCAATTTGCTTCCTTTTCGTTTTTTGCAGAAAATACGAAAGCAATATTCGTGAAATTCTAACCAGATTTTCTCCTGTACGGAAAAATAAAATATAAATTTTTTTCCATCGAAATTTCAATCCTGTTGTTATTGTAGTTTTCTTGAAAATCTTGAAAAACAAGTTTTCTATGAATGTTTTGTTTTTCATTCTTCTAGAAAACATCGAAACCAATAGGCACAAAACTCTTTTCAGACCTGTTCTCATATGAGGAGTACCTATCTTTCCTCAAACTTTCAGCCTTATCTTTCGGATAGAATGGTGCAATAAATGCATTATAAAGTTGAAGAGGTGTACTGTATACACAGACTTAGGTCCATTTCTCCAGCCCCCATTCCAAATTTTGAAATGAAAACTTGTGGTCTAATTGTGCTCATTTTGTGCTAATTTGTGCCATTAATTTCAGAATTAGTGCTCATATTTTTCTTCAGATATGAACAAAAGAGTTTGGGGGGCTGGAGAAATGGACCTCATAGGTTTCCGATAACTGCACTAATGTATAGTTTTAAAAGCTGTAAAAAAGAATGCGGAAAAAATTAACGAAATTTACCTAAACGATGAACTTCTTAATACATTGAAATGATAATTTTTTTTTTTTTTGAACTTTTGTATGAGTATGAGTCATATTCCAGAACATCTTTTTCCCAGATTGAAAGCACGTAAGTGATAATTTCCCCATTCGTAAGTACTGACATCACAGATGAGAAATTACTTCAGCTGTTTTCTAAATTTAGGACTGTAGGGATCACCGAGAATAATGGTCCTAATATACCTACAAATTACTTTCATTTTTGAATTTTTTGTTACAAATCTAGTGATTTTTGACAAGGAAATAAATGCACCAACTCAACAATCTGAAAACGTAATTTATCAAAAAACTGAATTAATGTAAAAAAGACGGAAATATGTTTTTCAATTCCAAAATATTTACTAAATAAAAATAACCTTCATAATTTCATTAAACACAAATTCTGATTATAAAAAAATTAAAAAACAAAACAAAAGGTATTAAAAAAATAAAAAATTTAGTATTATCCACTGAACAGGTACTACCATCTATCAACATCCAATTTAATAGTAAATTTTGTTTTTGGGCTTTGTTGTCGGAGTCTGACACCCGTATTCTAGAACGTCTATTAAACCCACTTAAGTCGGACTTAAGTACCCGTTTAACCAGGTTTATCCAATAATTATACGTGGTAGTCACAGATAAAACCTAACTTAATTGTCTGATCTTTACTAAAGTATTCTCCTAGAATACGGGGTATATTGTTTGATTGGAAAGATGCAGTTGTTGAAGAAAATCGTTTTTCAGTTCCAGAATTTTAAAATTCTCGATTTATTCTATCGTATTTTTCATAGGTACGCAAAGTATTCCATATTAATATTTAGACTGATGCCACTTAATGTCATTTTGAAGGTAATCACTAAGTACTAATCGCGAATCACATCATGAAATTAATGTTTGATTTTGGCATATACATTACCTTTAATTTTCATTATCTTTCCATTCTCATATTGACCAGTATTTCATATTTTTATTCTTTTATTTTGTTATGCCTGTACCAACTCTGTTTATGTTCAGCAGTGCGAGACGTCAGAATCACATTTAGATGTGGTGATTAGATGAGAAGAGAGGAAAATGTATCGATGCACATTGTTATACAGTGATACGCATCATTTTGTAGAGTAAACAAACATCGCGTTTCCAGCAGACAAGAGTGAATATGGTTTATGACGTCACGCACTTCTTAGAATGAATAAAATACATAGCATTATGAGCCGAATGCAAGAGCGATACTTAAGCAATTCTTACATTTTTTCCATTAACAATTATATCTATACATAAACATATATAGATATAACTATGTTAAGATAAGTAATTCTCAAGTTGCTCTTGAAACTTAAGTCTCATTCTTGCATTCGGGCCCAAGCCTTTGTGTGTCCATATTTATCATTTCGGTCGAAAAATTCCTCAATACTGTGAATTTAAACATTTTCAATATTAAAAGCTCCATAATTTTTCCCCATTTAATGGAGGCCTTATTTCTGTGAGGGCCCCACTTCCCTTCCCTCAATCCGGCCCTTATGGTAGATTTTCTATGAAATTTGAACCGACAAATCCATAATTATTTTCCCGTTAATTCAACAACTACTGGTTTCGTTATCTTCAATGCAAGACATTTTTTCACATTTAGGTATCCGCAGTTATTTAAGAATAGATGGCTTAAAAAATCTTTATTACAACTAGTCCACCAAAAAAAATTGTTTGACATGATACTGAGGGAAATTTGGTATAGTTACAGGAAAGAAAAGTAAATGCATGCATAAAAAATGTCTTCAAAGAAGTTTAATTCGATATCGCAGCCATTATTTTGCTTCGGGTCCAAACTTGAAATTAAACTCCTGGAAAATTAAGATTTGTCGACTGCCTATTTCAGCATTTCATCGGACTGAAGAATATCCTTCTCAACGTCCTTGATTCACATCTTTATCGAAAAATAAGAAAAAAAAAAGTATTTGAGTAATATTTTGCATAAATTAATTACTATCGCAATAATAACAGCATTCGCCAACACCTGTTCTTTCTCCTTTTTCACACGCGATAAATAATGATTATTTTTTGCCGAAAATGTAGGTCTTGCTTTCGTTCTTTAGGAGGACACCTCTCCAAATCTTCCATTCCTTGGCGAAAATATGCGTTTAAATCTTACGACTATCTACGTCAGTGAATAAACATATTATTCTACACGATGGCAATAAGAAGGCATATTATGAAACTTGAAAAAGGAATAATTATTTTTGTGAGGAATAAACTGAAAATCAGTCGATAACAAAATATGGGTCATATTCGGCACCCGCCTATGAATTGTACGAAGACTGAAAATATTATTGAGAACGTTTTTGCTCCTAACCCTAATAGGTTGTTGTAGTCAGACTCGCGTAGTCTCTTCGACTTATGATACCAGTAGGTAATGTCGTCGTTAACTGAAAATAATGCATTAAACGTGAATACCTGTGGTAGGTACCTACCTACAACGCTGCAATAATCAACTAATAACTAAACCAGAAAACGTAATATTCTTCATATTGGAGTAGGTATCTCTATAAATTCTTTTTTCAATTTCTAGTCGCTGATTTAAGAGTTTCCACTCGTTCAGCTAAAATTAAAAATGGTTCGCGTACACCACTCGGACGCGTTGTATGATTACACAACCGTTTCCGCATTCGATGAGCCGACTTAACTTTGCGATATTCCTAAACAGTGCATCAGCTTCGATGTACAATACTTACTACCTACCTAAATCGTTCGGATGAATTTATTCGTACTAATAGCCAAATTAAGGTAGGTAGGTATCTTCTCTACCTATCCTCAAGTGGGTGGGTAGATCGCCGTGTGAAGAATAATACCATTCGGCATACGACCGATTCTCAAATAAAAAGAAAAACTCCGAAATAAAAAAATGCTAACTGTTTGGAGTGATGGGATAAGCGGATAAGCGAAGTGTTCGTGAGTCGAAGTAAGTCCCTCCCCTCGCATTAACCCCATCAAACAGCACAGTCGTCGTGACTGGTGGATTGTGATTCGAAATGGTTCTATCATTGTATGAAGGGAATTGTTGCGCGAAAAGAAATAACATCTACCGTCCATAAAAACGAGAAAATTCTTTATTCGACATTTTTCAAAGATTAACAAACAAACCTTCATTTTTCAATCAGCCGTTCATAAGCACATAATTATTGTATCCAAATTTGCAGGTCTAAACGGGAGCCTACGGCGAATGCGACGTGCAGCCTATGTTTTTCAGACGAAAATAACGTTAATACCTGTAATATTCTGTATCGGTTTTTGTTTTTTCTTCAATGTCAAGTCGAATGAAAAAATAAATTAAATCAGGATTAAGGTTTCCTCAGCAGACGAGTATAGGTAAAAGTGTTGGTGTGCCTGCACCTGAGTTGGTACGTAGGTACGAATAAATTACTTCCGCAGCGAGGAGAAATTTCGTGCTAATGTTGGCGTTAATGGCTCGTGTCGTAGAAACGGTTGAAAACGATGACCTAGACATATTCTGTTAGTAAATTTTGCTGTTGCAGTTGCCAACAAAAAATGGCTACACGTATACTTACGTTGGTCAAATGAACGATTCGAACCTAAAATCAAGGTATTCCGCTAGATATGACAAAAATAAAATAAAAATTTCGAAGAATGAAGAAAAAACGATAATGTTAAGTACGATTTTCACCTTGTTAATTCGCTGTGACCGTGATTAAAGCTTAAATGGCGGATGTGAATGATATAGGTGCCTACATTGGTGGAATTTTTGTTTCACAGACGCAAGATTCCATTTTGGCCGGCGAAACAACAACACGACGAAGAATTAAACGATCAGACATCATAGGCTTTATACGACAAATTTGTCCTCCATTAGCTGACGTAAGTACAATGTTTTTCAATCAGTGACATTTTTTATAAATTGCTCGAATGCGCAAAATGCTTTAAAATTTAAAACAGGCTAATTATGGATAATTATACTAATTTAAGCTAAAGTAACAGTGGCAGATTCACGGCGTTATTTTGGGAAGAGAAATGACAAAAAATTTTACGAGTGAAGATTTTTTTTTTTTTTGCTGTTCAGCTAATTTTTAATGGTCTTTATTCGACTAGACGCTGGAGGGTACAGATTTTTTCTGACGTTCGTTTGGATTTCGAAAATTTTGCAAGTTTATATGACACGAATGTTGGTTTTAGTGTTCATGTAATTCGTTGATACTTTTACTGGAATCGTATTACTACCAAATAACAACGAATTACTTACCTACCTTTGAAAAGATTATTAAATTAATAATGGTTTTTTAATTTTTATTTCGCAATCTAAACAGAATTTCAGCAACATTTCGAAAACCAAACCTTCAATTTCAGCCAGATTGTCACAGAATATTCTAAAATACTTCGATGTCTCTGCAAAATATCAGCTCACAATAGTCTCTACAACCAACAGTTCTCTCGCAGTTCCTCTCCATAATTATCCAGAATTCCAAAACAGTTTCTCTCAGTTCCAAAGATAATCACCGAGAAGACCAATAAAGTTCATATTTCGCAACAGTTGATAATGAAAATTTAATTCTTGGAAAGTAATAATTTATTCGAGAAACTGCAATACCTACGAAATACGATGAATTAATTAAACATTAATTTAATCATATTTTCAAAGATAATTTGTGTTTAATATAATTCAGTGAATGAAACTATAAAATGCATTAACCTTTAACTATATTGTCAAATACATGAACACCATAGGACTAACATTCATAGGTGTGATTGATTAGTAACACCAGCTACCTATAATCTAGCTAATCCACCTGCATGTAAAATATGGTTGAACATAAATTGTTGGAAAAATTGAAAAACCATTACGGCTAACTTATTAGAAAAATTTGAATAATTTCATACAATTCTATTTTATAGACAAAAAGACAAAAGTAAAAACTATTTTTCTACGGCTGTAGAAAAGAAACTGTGATAACTGATGAAAACTTGTAAAATTTTTGAAAACCAAATTTAACAAACATCAGAAAATATCTTTACCGTGTAGCGTCTCATAGTCTTTACCGAATTTTGTGGCCATACTTTCATATTTTTCGCTTGGATTTTCCTATTCTCTAATTTTTTTTTAACTTTGAAATTTTCCTCCAAGATCCACCACTGTAAAATAATATCGAATTTATTTGAAGAAAACAATTTGTGCGGAAAGTAAAATTTTGAGAGGTAAAATTACGCTCTTCCTGAATATGGAGGCCAGCGAAATTGAAATTCTACTCAGTTAAGTCAGAGAGGTCATGGATAAAGTTGGGTCCCAGGGGTTCGGATTCGGTCAGTCCAAAGAAACGGACTAACATCTGAAAATAGTTTGTCTTTGTGAGTGGTTGTGGAGTTATGGCAGGGAGGAGGAGAGACAGCAAAGAAAACGTCGACCCGTCACACCCCTTAAAATGGATTTATCTACGCCCTTCGTGGGATTCCCGGTCATTTTCCCGAATTCCATTCCCCAAATTGTCATTTTCCCAACAAAACTTTTTGTCAAATGGTTACTACTCGAACTGAAATCAACATTTTTTTCGAATTTTCATTTTCCCAGAGGAAATTTTTCTTTGAATGGTCGTTCTTCCAAAAAATATTTTTTATGAATGGTAATTTTCCAAAAAGATGAAGAAAATAAGACTACAAAAAGGAAAAATGTAGTAGGAATGTCCAAAATTTTTATTTTTGAGATTTTTTCCGTATTTCCATCTTGCAGGCCTTGAAATTTGCTGCAAGAAAAAATATAGGGTGTTTTGGTTCTCTTCACTCGATTATTAGCGGGTATTCTAATTAATTTTATGATACTCACTGAGTGAGATTGAATGACCGATTTTGTTTTTTATTTTTTGTTTTTGTCATCTGCGTTGTGAAGGTAATTACGAAGTATTGAAAATGAAAAAAATTTCAAAAAACCAAATGGTAGTGGAAGATAAATTCCACGTGAAAGTCTTTCTGAAAGTGAATACAGGAAATTAGTTCTATGGGAGAAAGATCCGTTTAAATAGTTGTTGCAGAAAAATTCTGTCAGGAAAGTAGGTGGTCGGAAAAATGACCATTGTGGGGAATGGTATTTGAGAAAATAGTCTGGCATCCCTTCTTGGAAATGACACATATTTCAATGGTTAGATTTTTTACCGAAAGATTTTCTTGAGTTCTACTAAAGAATAAAAGACCCATTTAGTACAAAAACGTAAGCTTAATATGGTGTCATATCTTCAGGCTTGTGAAACACGTCCAAAAAGAGTGAATTCGCAGGCAGGCATTTGATTTTTCTCTGCAATAAAAAAAGAAGTCGTTAAAAAATTCACATACATAAGGTACAATAAAAATAACCCCATAAATTCTCGAATAATGAAGATATGTCCTGGAAAAAGGCGAAATACAGTATGGTCTTCATGGCGAAACGATTAAAGAAAAAGTGCTACCTCTAAAGTTTTAGCGCTGAACAATATAACAGGTTTTGTTAAAAGCTGGTTCTCAGTTTAACCATACTGTTTCTTTGTCAGATATATGGAGCGGAAAAACATAGAACTCTAATACCCTGAATAGAACAGTTGAAATAGGTAATGTTTTCAAAGTCGATTTTAAGGGAAGATCTGAGGTACAATCACTCCATAACTAAAAACAAAGAGGTCAATTAAAAACACAATTATTATAGGTTTTTCAAATTTTACTCCGAGGAAAAATGTGAAAAATTGTTAATTTCTCTACGAAAAATTTAGAAATATTCAATCCTCCCTAAGAAGAAATCCTGAAACCGGCCCCGAATGTTCATTGTTAGAAAAGGCTCGTGTTGGGTACAAATGCGTTCATAAATCTTTGTAGGAGAACTTCGTAAGAGAACCATCACATCAAGTCGGGCCAGCAAATTCAGGTCTTCTAGAAACTAGAAGTTCTTCTCTAGTTCTATCGTAGGCGGATTTTTGTAAAATTTCTTAGAAGGGCAATGAAGAAAATTTTTTTACTTTCTGAAATGTTTTGGTATGATTGAATTTCTGGAAAGCGAGAAAATTTTTTGGCTCAACCTACTCTCAGCTTAACTCAAATTATAATTATGTATTATTTAATAACAGCTGAACTTGACAAAAGGAACGGTAAACCGAAAATTAACAGGTAACAATAAGAAATTACTGCTTACAGTTGATAATAAACTTGTAATCATTCAACAACACCAGGTATGTTTTATTTACCAAACAGTGTTGACACCGAGTTGATTCTAGGGTTGCTATTCCACCCTTGCAAGATGAATTGCACCAATTGGAGAATGGAAACAGTTCAAATGTGGTGGAATAGCTTCCCTTGGCGTTCCCACAGTGTCGTTTTTTCTCAGAAAATAAAATAAATCTCCTGTTTGATGTTTAGGTACCTATGTAAAGGCGGGTTCACATTTGTATCATTTTGCCGTGCCGTATCATCGGTGAGCATAATGATACGATACGCACAGATGATATGACTCTCATTTTGTGAGGCATTGCCTGAATACCAACATTATTGTCTGGGTAAGGACTGTATCGTCTTATTGTACCAATTTTTTTATACGGTACGGGGTTACGGACCTTGTACCCATTGGGACGATATGATGATTGGATATGTCTAAATGATACTAAAACCCACCTCAACATTTGTCTAATTATTTTAATTACTAACGGAGCACGTTACGTGGCATTGCTTCGAAGAATGAAAAAGGATTACCAGAGGCTGTTTTTTCTTTGAATATTCTGAGTGGGTGCAACACACGTTTACGGGGCTGTAATTGCATCCCTTGCAACATCACAAAATCCGCCTACGAGTTCTGCCCTAGCAAATCGAATAAGCTATTCGCAAAACTAGTCATGCACTAATAAAAAAAATAAAAAAAAAAAAAAAAAAAAAACTTAAATAGCCTAATAGTAACGATAGAATAATTTTATTTTGTAATGAAGGTTACTTCTCGACAACACTACCACTACGTATTATCGTCTTATGTTGGCAGTTCATCAACAATATCTTCCAGCGGGTGAAAAAATTGGCGTTCCAAGTGGTCGGCAAATTGCTGTTCCAAAATAATGGCCCGAAAAAGGCCGGCGGAGAGAAACCTCGAGTGAAAATCAATCTTCCCACTTACCCGGCAGACGAAGAAGACGAAGACACCACCAGCACCGAATCGGTTGCCAGCACGGAAACTGGCGGCTCATCGTCGTCGTCGCCTCCGCCGCCGCCGCCGCCACCGTCGCCGTCGCCGCCGCCGCCTTCGCCAGCCGACAGTTCATCGTCGACAGAGAGCTCCTCTTCGGAGAGCAGCCAATCGAAACCCTCAGCCCTAGAGGGTTCCTCCGCACCATCCGACCCAACCGCCCCACCGGAGACGACGTCGTCCGCAGCGGAGACCACATCCTCGTCCACAGAAACGCATTCGAATTCCATTTCGACAAAGTAAAATCACGTGCTCATTTACAAAACGTTATAATTCGTACGTTCAATTCAATAGCCTCAACTATTTGCTAAAACCTAAAACGCGACATTACCCCATCGACAAATGTACAGCCACTGCAAACACTTGGACAGCCTTTGGGGCTGCTTCCGTAACGGCAGATGGACACTTTTTCGAAAAACGTAGTTTCAGTGATACGAAAAGTGCCGAGTAAAATGATACACGTGCAAAGCTCTTGGTAAAAATGCGTTCCAACTGAAATAAAAAACATATCCCTCCCGTCGCGTGTTTACGACTAATTTAATCAAATAATAATAATAATAATAATAAATGCGTTCCTCTAATTATAAATAAGTAACTGATTTGTGAGCTCGAAGAAGCCACGCCTATGTGACTTGTTCAATTTTCTTTCAACTTTTTATTAAAATAGACCGAGTATTCGGACCCATGAGAGGGAGCGAGTACGTTTCTCATTTCATAGTTTTCTAAGCATTTTGGCACTATTTTGAAAATTCATTTTGTTTTTATGCATACTCTTTTGCGTTGAGTCCATTACCAGGCGTAATTTTGATCAAATAGTTTTGAAATTTGAAACACATATTTAAACTCACTCGAAAAAGAACCGTATTGTTTTTAGTCCGGATGGGGAACATGGTCCGTCTCGTAGGTCAGTTTATATTCATATTTTATTGAACAACGTACAGGTAGCAATTTTTAATTGTTAAACCTGAAATTTGATATACGTATGTACTTTAAGTCAAGAATAGTATCTACCAATTTTGGTGCTGATACGCTTTACGGTACGTCTGATAGGGGCGATTTTTTTGCAGTTTTAGCAAATTAATGGTTCTAAAAGGAGTAACATTCAAGCTATAGTTACAAAATTTGGTACAGGCATTGATTTAAAATATACCTAACATGATTCCAAATTTGGTTCTTGTTGGTATTATGGTTCATTCCCTGGGGCTGTTGGAGCTGCTAATTTTTAATGTCATTTCAATAAAAGTTGCAATTCTTTTTCAATAGTCAAAAAATTTGGTACAAAAAGTACCTCCCACACAGGGACCGGACCTATCAACTTTGATTTTGATTGGTCAATTTGTTCCCAACTTATTAACTATTCAGTTCTGAAAATGGTCCTAAAAAATTCAGTTTCAAGTCTTCATTGAGAAAACCACTCGTTTTAACCTAAAAACAATATAATCACGGAGAAAAATTAATTTTCATCCACCCACCACTCGCTGCAGTACACTACATTTGAACACGGACACTAAAATCTCCTCTAATAATTTTTGTAACCGGAACTTCAACAACTGCCCTATACTTCGTTTTGTAATATGAGAAATTTTTTTCTCATATAAGTGTTGTTGTTTTTTCATTTTTTTTTTTTTATTTCATATTGTGGCGACGGGTGGTCGATGACGAACGAGTGTGTATTACACACTCGTCGACCACCTAGCGGGCCAGTGAGGTAAAACCCACAAACTATCTTTTTGTGCTCACGGCTGTACATTTCGTCTGTGCAGCTAAACTTGTTTACTGGGCTCGGCCCGCACACACTACTCACAGTACACGCAACCAACCATTATTGGTATTTGTGTGGTGTTGTGTACACTCATAAACACACACCCACAAGACGTAAGTATTTATTTTTGTTGTTGACGTTTCACCGTCAACAGGAGAAGGAACCGTCACCTCCTTCCCCACTGCTTCCAACTAGCTTGGAAACAACAACCAATCGGCTTTCAACAGCTGATTTCCCAAACCACGCCCCTTCTTCAAACTTTGGCATACCCGCCAACAACCGAAGAAGTAACTCAGTCGGCTCTCGTCAGCCGACAGAGAAGGTTCTCCTTCTCCTCTCCTTTCTATCTCCCTATTTTTTCATTTTTCCCTCTCCTCTTCCCAGGCTCGACGTCGGTACGCAAGTACCAACCAGCCATCCCAAAGAGAAACAAACAGTCGGCAATCAGCTGCCGACGAGGAAAGTGAAAACTTACCCTCTCTTTTCAATTACCACCATGGCCTCCAAACTAACCCCGTTGTCCCTCAACGACCTCGTTCTCCTGCTGATGCCTGCGAAGGCCACAGTCAGCAATCCTTCCAAGAGGATGGAGAACTAGCCCAAACCCACAACTGCCATCCACTCAACGCCGCATGCCAGCATGCGTTCGTCAAATGTACCGACAAATTTGGCAATCCCGCAGTCCTCTACGCTTGTAAACTTAGATCCATTCCTCGACAATTACATTCCAGGCGAGGAACTTCCGGTCAACCAGCACCAGCCGGTTGACAGTTCCACGCTGAGGTTGTCACCCATCCTCGGTCATCAATCGCACTGGCAGGAAGCAAATTCTGCCGCAATTGGATGTATCACCTCACCTCCTTTACAAGCTCATCCGCTCCAGTTACTAACAGGCCTTCCACCATTCAACGCCGAGAATGTGCGTCTCTGGCTGCAGCAGATTGAGAATCTTGCTCACACCAGTGGCAATACCAGCGTGTCTCAGCTCTACCTGGCAATCTCCGGCCACTTGCCGACCCAGGTAGCCAACGCTGTGTTGGAATTACTTTACAGTTCCGACAACTCGCTGCACACTTGGTCGAACCTCCGCAACCAAATCCAGCAGGAATTTTCCCCTTCCTCCTACACCCGAATAAGAACTCTGCTGGAGAATACCCATCATCAACCCTCCGAGAGGCCTTCAGCGTACCATCACCGCCTCGTCACCTTAAACGAAGGAAGAGTCAATGACGATGTCCTCCTCAACCTTCTCTTCCAATCCCTCCCAGTCAATATACGCCAGACATTGGCCATGACCAAGCCCGCAACCTCTCAATAGGCAGTGCTCAAAGCTGACGAGGCAATAGCTCTTGAGCAAACCTTTCCGCCAACATCCCCTGCAACCAGCACTATCTCCGCTATCGCAACTCCTGCGGCATCCCCATCGACAGCACCAACGGCTAATTCCTCGGAGTTAGCTACCATTAAACAGCTGCTTCAACAGCTCTTGCCTGGAAAACAGGTGAGTTCTGTTGACCCCCCTAAAGATCCCGCCCCGTTCCCTAAACATAGGCGTTTGCGTTCACGCGACGCCAGGTCCAGAGACAGATCGCGCTCTTGTGACTCTAGCTCCGGTTGTTCGAAACTGCGGATGACGCTACGAGTTATCGATGGTAAGAGACCGGTGAATACCCGCTCTCCCTTCCGTTCACGCAATGGCTACTGTTGGTATCACCAACAGTTTGGGAGGAAATTGCGCAACTGCTCCGACCCCCCATGTTTGTGGTGGGACAAACCCCAAAATCGCGATCGCCGTGATTCCAAATCCCCTACTTGTTTGGGAAACGAGTAAACGAGTCAGTCAAGATGGCACTCCCACTCGTTTTCACCTCAGTCCGTCTATTTGTGGAAGATCTGCTTAGCGAGCATCACTTCCTGGTCAACACTGGCGCGGAGATATTGGCTATACCTCCAACCACTGAAGACTGGAAATGCAACGCTAAGCTCCAAATCTACGTTGCGAACCAAACTCCAATTAGTACTTACGGAGTTAAGCTGGTGCAGGTAGATTTTGGCCTTCGACTCGAATTTAAGTGGGCCTTTATCATCGCCGATATCGCTGATCCCATCATCGGAGCAGACTTCCTTAGCCACTACCAACTGCTTCCCGATGTCAGCGAAGGGCATCTCCTTGATAAGACCACAGGACTTCCCATAGTAGGTAAACCTCGCCCTATAGACTTAACAGCAACACCTTCGCCAGAAAACGTCCTCGAGCCTCAGCCGTCCACCTCTTGTGCTAAGAGTCCCCCAGCTGATGGCAAACTGGCGAAGCATCCCCATTTGAACCAAAAGGCAGGTGGCCACGTGCTCGTGGTCTCTCCTATATGGAACTCAAACGGGACAAAAGACGCGGCAAAATCCGGTCCTAAACCCCCACTCCATCACCTGCTTCCATACAGGAGCCTGCCCCGTCTGTGGTACAGCTCACTGTATTGCAACCGGTGGTACCTCCTGTGTTGCAGAATCAAACACTGCAGCCGAGGGAGCAATTTACCGCCACCGTGCTTGCAGCACATAATGCCCTGTTGCTCGCCCTAGCGACAACACCAATGCCATTTCTCCAAGTTGTGATGCCTCCACCCGGAATTCCCATTCCCCGGCATCTACAACTCTCGGCACTGGTCTACTCTCCGGCCCTGGTTATGCCGCCTTTAATGGCGCCACCAATAACCTACCCGCTGCCCCTCATGAGCATTCCCACATCTCATCCCCAGACTCCGCTCATGAGATCCCAAACTCGAGTGCGCCCCACTCCACAGCCTCGAGCACCCCATACACGTCCTTCCTGTCCCACTCTCCCAGCCAACTTTGGTAAGCCCAAACCAAAGAGACCTGGCAATCCTACTACGTGAACGACATCCGTGAGTATAGTAGTGAACACCGCGCCACACTTAACTGGCGTCACAGGTCACCGTAAGTTTCCTCGGAAACTTACTAGGAAGAGAGTGGTGTGGCAACAGGTGGTCGATGACAAACGAGTGTGTATTACACATTTGTCGACCACCTAGCGGGCCAGTGGGGTAAAACCCACGAACTATCTTTTTGTGCTCACAGCTATACATTTTGTCTGTGCAGCTAAACTTGTTTACTGGGCTCGGCCCGCACACACTACTCGCATTACACGCAACCGACCATTATTGGTATTTGTGTGGTGTTGTGTACACTCATAAACACACACCCACACATATAATCTACAATTCTCGTCACTGCAGGAGAGAAAACCATCGAATAATTTCCGAAAATTGTGCGTGATAGAACTTGGAATAATTTTTAATTTCATAAGAAAATAATAATTTTTGACTCATTCGTAAAATATTTTAAAAACATGATAAGTACATAATCAGTGCATTATTTTATCGCATGCATCGTATTGTTGGGATATTGGCAATTTTTGGCGAAAAATATAAATA
Source organism: Ericerus pela (assembly GCA_011428145.1). Classification (NCBI taxonomy): domain Eukaryota; kingdom Metazoa; phylum Arthropoda; class Insecta; order Hemiptera; family Coccidae; genus Ericerus; species Ericerus pela. The sequence goes on along the minus strand of WOFM01000108.1, from coordinate 1,875,003 downwards.
TTTTATATATAACCCAGGTAGTTTATTAGAAGAATAAAAATCTACTTTTTCTTGCGAAGCTGGCTGCGCTAGTTTTAGTCAAGAAATTCGAGCTAAGGTCGTAAAAATGAAATATAATTTATTACAAATTTTTCAATTCTATAAGTACCGTAGGTATGCTCACCAGTGTCGGGCATATTTTTAAATTCCGAGATTTACTTGCCGTCTGCTTGCTGATTCGTGACTACCAATATAATATGATCAATTATAATCATATCGAATCTTAAATTCGATACTTAAGTTCTTTTCTATAAGCTCCCTCGTTCCATCACTACGAGTATAATCGTTTTCATTATTGTGAAAAACATGTCTCATCATCGCTAGCGCTATAGGAGTTCTGCAGGCTGTGACTTGTTGGGTTTATGGTTTTTCAATAAAGCACAGTTCCCAGTGCAGTGAGCCGAAACAATAAATTAGGTGTTTGAAAAATAAAAAAAAATTTTTACAACACCCACCACAAAAAAAAAGAACTTTTTTGTGCGCCTTTTTTTGGGGGAGTGGGTGTTGCAGAAAATAGTGGCCAAGTGATATGTGTAGGAAGTATGTGATTGCTACTGGAGTGATGGCAACATTTTCACCTTCGGCGGATGCAGCACTTCAAACTCGTAGCAAAATCGCCTAATTTTCGCATTTGTATCATAAACAACACCTACCAATGCTATTTACTCTGATATTAAATGAAATGGAATATTTACTTCATTATTGCGCGTAGGCTAAAAAGTCGATTTTGAAAAACATCTTCGTTATAATGTCAACCTACCGAAAACATAGTCGTTTTTATTTGTTCAAAGGGTACCTAATGAGGCAAATTTCTTCTCGTTGGAAAAAAGTAAGAACTTGGCACGCGCACTAACGAATAAAATTTTTCCAGTGGGTTCTTTTTTTTTTGGGTGGGAAGTTATCACAAATATACCTACTTCGAGTTTCATTAATATAGTAGAATGTTATACTTGTATGGCAAATAAGTTCTCTTACAGACTGCGTACGGAGAAGGTCATATGTTTGGTATGCCTGTCTGCGGAACTAACGGAATTTCGTTCGTTCAGAACAATTGTCTTACTTTATAGGTTTTAATAAAAGAAGTCTCAAAATGTTGTTGACCATTCGGAGAATGTCCTGGGCTATTCACATTTGATAATTAAAAAACTGGAAGGGTGTGACTGAAGAAAAAGTGAATTTAAGATTGAAAAAATTATTGCCATAAATTTGGGCGTATCCACCGATAAGAGCTACTCGTTCTAATTAAGGCGGTCTTTTTTTTTTTTTTAAATTTTCAATAAAATTTATTTCTATTTGTCCTTAATTTTCGGTAATTCGAAGCTCTCTCCTTCACCTCGTAGGTTACCGATAGTGCAAAGTCAATTATTTTTTTCAAAATTTTATGCAAAAATAAAAATATTTTTCTGATTAATTGTCATTCAAAATTATCGACGAGTATTTTTTCACTCTCGACAAATTGTGTTTTTCGACTTTTACTGCTTACACTTACTCGGCACACTTCAGATGTATTGTAAGCTGAAGCCTTAAATGAAAAAACTTCCACGAAATTCACACCCAAGCGATATGACATGGAAAATAATGAAATGAGAAGAAAAAAACAAGCATATTTAAAACCGTAGAGAGGTGCAGAATGGACTGCAAAATAATCCAATCTGAAAATTAATGCAAACTGTGGACTCAGTTACTCAAAAAACACGTTTTTGACGTAACATTTTCATTAATAAAAAATTAAAATAGTAAAAACCCCATTGTTTTTCACAAGTTGAGACGTAAAAGATTTTTAAGATTTTTAATAAAAAAAATAAATAAATAAAAAATAACTTTACAGTAAGTGCCTCAAAATCACAAAAACAAACATACTTAAGAAAACACGGAAATTGCCAAAAGGTTTTTTGAGATAGTGCCATTTTCATAAAATGTGCTCACTGTGACTGAGATTTCCACCCTCGCCTGCAGTGCACATACCTACCGCGCAAAGCTCTGGCCCACTGTCTGCGGCATTGTCTGAACAGAGTCCCATACACTCTGAGTGATCGGTTCTAACGAGCTGAACCACTCAAATGGGGGCGGGGTCATTGATTACCCGCTGCCCAACATCCCGCATATTACTCAAGTTTAAGCGAATGGGTGAACAAATTTTGCTTTTATCACTGAAGGTACTTTTGGCAGCGGTTTTAAGGGGCATGAATATTCGAAGTGACCGCATTCCTCACCGCAAATTTTCTCCCACCCATCACACCCAACCAGTGCACGTATTTGTAATGTGCCACAATAATGTACACGTTTTTCATGCACCCGAAATTTTCATCTACTCGTGTTACATGAAAATGTCGCGAATGTGGGTTATCGATGAAATGGGAACGGCAATAACGAATGCATTTGTCAACGGGGGTAATGAGCGGCTGGAATGAAACGACCTTGAAATTTTACCGCGCATTCACAATTTCGTTCGCCTTTCTTTTCGTTTTGTTGCAGTGAACTGCTGATCGACGATCTGGATCTGAACTACGAGAATTATGACTGCTGAGTACCTATGGCCGCCTAAGTTTACCCATCGTTTTGAAGGTGCAAATGAGAGGGCAAAACGAGACCGCCTAAATCACGCGGCAAAGAAAATAATGCAGCCTCGTTCAGTGCGCCAAGCTTTTTCGTGCATAAACTACCAAGTGGTGTGAAATTAAAACGTTTTTATTAATCTTGTTTGTAGTTATTTTTTCCTCCACATAATTATGATTTACAAATTTTCCAAATCGATGAGAAACACGTTTTGCAAATTAGGCACGAACTTTACACGAATAGCTACTATAGCTTCTATCGGTATTTTGTTGTTTTTTCCACAAACTAGATGAAATATGCTTAACACCTACCTATCTTGGTGAAATTGCAAAACAAAAAAAAAAAAGGAGAGAAAAAGCAATGCAACGGTAATAAAAAACAGATTACAATTCTTACGATCCCATCGAAAATTGTTGCAATTATTACAGCTCTGATAAGTTAATCTCATTTCAGTTGCTGCAGAAAACAGCGAAATGAGGCCCAAAATCAAAAATTGATTTTTAATTTGTGCAATGTTCGTGGCTAGGAAATTAAGTGAGAGGGGGAATTTCAAAACCTAGAGGGGACCAACTATAGTTACTGATAAATGGTAAATAGGTAAGTGAATATAAATATAGAAACGGCAGGCCGGGAGCCACGGGGGCTGAACTCCTCCTCACTCACAGTATCCCTCAGCATACCCATTAGATATTCAAGAATGGTATTTTTTATCCACCACAGTGCAGAGCATCTAAGAATGAGGGAGGAAATGGGGTATAGGGTACCGACAGCACTGTGCCCGGACTTTTTCAAAGGTCTTGGCTGGGCCCAAATTTTGAACAAAGAGGGCATCAGGGCCACTCTGTGTAAGGTTTGTGCGCGTTAAATTCCTCAAGAGTAAATATAAAACATTAAAATACGCATTTTAGGGTATAAAAAACACCTAAAGACTTATTTTCAGTGGGAAAGTTTAAAACTTCCTCACAAAGGTAAATACTTCAGCTGGCAATGAGAGGATCCGTCAGTTTATTCCCCTTAGGCCAGACTTGTTTGCCACGGTGCTTACGTTTATCTTTCCCCTTCAGTACTATGGATGGACATGGCACTGCCAACAAAGTACGTGCCTCACCCCAGTCGCACTCTAACTAAAGCTCACGCAAGGACGACGCAGATTGCTTCGCAAATTCTTAAGACTAGTCTAATCAAGCAGGTATAGTACTTGTTAATGAATAAGAAATTCTTAATACGCGTAGTTAGGAACTACCTAAAAGAATCGCTCTTGCATTCGACCTTAAGGCAATACTCACGTCAGTCATTTTTGACGAAGATGGCGCTTGGCTCATTGCGCATTCAACAGTCAACGGACGACGCGTTTGTATGCAACCCACTAAAGTTAAGGAATAAATAAGAATTTGCACGCGCGTCAGGTACCTACCTATTACATAATATAAATTTTGTCAAGGAAAATATTTCAACAACGATACAAAATCCAATAGTACAAAGATGGACAATGATGTCCGGCCGTGATAAAATTCGTCAAAAATTTATTCGATTTTAGAATGAAAAATGCACAGACGAGTCAAATGGGTGAAAGCATTCGTGGCAGGAACTCAAAAGCCGGACCAAGTTTTTGTTAATTTCGTATTATTTCGAATTTATGATTCTCGTTAAAGGGCGGTAAAACATCGTTCGGTGCATAAAAATATATCCGCTTATAATTTTTATAACGATTAAAAGTTGATAGAGAAACAGTAGCAGCTAAAGGAAAGAAAATGCGAGCTTTATCGTCAAGCCTGATATTTACGACCGCAATCTCAGTTTTTGTGTTGGTGAGTGCATTTCCGACAGATAATGAAGTTGTCGAACAACTCAGATTGGATGAATATAATGAGGTAAGTGCGTAAAAAACACGTTTTATTAAGTATCCGTTGTAATTTTCTGTTCGCCTTATTCCGTATACTTTTTCGAAACCTTATTAAGAACACTGTCCTCGATCTTTGTGAGACGTTTTTAAGCAGAAAAATCAAAAGTCAAGTGCGATGCTCTTCCTGATTAGCGTTCTCCTTTTAGGACCTACTTATACAAAATGAAAATCCTAGAAAAGGCCATCACTGGTTAACATTCGTAGATAAAATCTGTTATTTAAGATAAAACCAATTCCTTTGGCCACCCCAGGTGCTATGAAGATGATTATTTCTTTAATCTATTCGTCCTTGTACGATTTTTATGAAGAAAAATAAAAAATTTTTTGATAAAATCTAACGATAGTTACAGATAGCCTACCTCCAATTTTTAGTGATACGAATGAAGATCTAATAATCATATTAATCAATTCTATAATCTATAAAAAAAAAAAATATTCGTAAAATATAAAAATTAATTTAAAAAATTTATTAAAAGCATTAAATATTCTTTAATTTCCAAAATTAAAATTTTATACATAAACTAAATACTTTTTAAAATTATAAATAATAATAAAAAAAAATAAAACTTAATAATTAAATATAAATTTTTTAATAATAATAAAAAAAAAAAATAGCAGTAAGTAGGTAGGTACCTAATTTAAAGTTTTCTGCCTCACCAACTGATCCAAAAATGCGTATTCCACAGTGACTGACAAAATTGCAGCATAAAAAATTAGAATCTCATTTTAATCGTTGATTGTCGTTTAAAGCACATCAAATGATAGGTAGGTACCGATTGACTACAAATCATCTTCAGTGAATGTAGTTGCTATTCCGCGAGCAGAAAATGAATCAAAAACAAATGATCTGAAACAAGAACAGATTTTGAAAACTGCATTTTTTTGATTTTCGATTCTAGCATTCACAGTTCTTCTCGAGTAAATTATCCTCTACCAGCCCACCACCACCCTTCGTCTTGTACATAAATTTTTATATGAGAAATTGGTAGCCTGGATACGGTTTCTATTTACATTGCTGCCAGCACTGGCACTCCGGTTAAATTTGCAAAAATCCACCTAAGTTTGAAACAATAATTAAATTATTATCACTAATGACCGAACGAATTTTCTGTTTCCAATGGAAAATTTTGATATCTGGTGAGGTAGGAATTCGCTTTGGTTGCTTTTAAGCGATTTGATTTGTGCAGCCGAATGTCTAATTGCATCGATGTTCTTCTCTACGAAACAATCAAAACAAAAGAAGTTAGTATTTTCAGTTTTATTTGAAGATTTTTATCGTCGAAACTGAATACAGTCGCAACGACAACTGAGATAATAGAAATGTGGGGTAGCCTAAGTCTCCGTCCGAAGAGATTCGAGATTCACACACGCTGCTCCTTGTCACTACCTCTCCGACTCACTTCGTATGTTTTCCACTATTTAGTCAATTCTCTTAACGATATTACTCCAAAATTATACAAAAAACCTCTTATCGTTCCATCATCTTTTCAATTTCAAAAATTATAGGCAGGTATCCAAATTTGCAGGTCCAAACGAAAGCCTACGGCCAAAATATCATATCATCGTATCATTTTAACGAAAATAAAGTAATATTCGTTCCTAACTGTATTTTTTTTTTTTTTTCATCTTTCAATGTCAAGGTGAATGGAATAATAAATTAAATCGAGATTAAGGTTTGTTAGGTTGGTGGGTAGGTACTTACGTAATTTTATTATTTCCGTAGTGAGGAGAAATTTCGATTGAACGTTCGCGTTGATGACTTGACGTCATAGAAAAGAGTGAGAAACGTAGACTTAGAGTTGAATACAACATTTTTCCTTTTCCAGCTGTAAAATATGTGAAAGAAACTAAAAAATGGTTAGTTTTGCTAGAATCAAGGTGTACCGCGAGAATGCCGAAAATAAAATCAAAAATGGAAGAATAAAGAAAAAAACTCTAACGTAGCAAGTCACCCAAGAAAATGTAGGTTATTAACCAAAAAAAAAAATTAAAAGTAATAAAACTGAAGAAAAAAAAAAATCAAAATATGAAAAGTATTTAGAAGAATTTGCGGGTGAAAATTACGTTTAAAATGAAATGTCAAGGAAATTCACAATGAAGTGAAAAAATGAAGTGTAAGTACTGCAAAATTATAAAGTACACAGTTTCGCTCATATAGGTCGCCTGATAAAGGCTATGTGCGCATTCGAATTACAACCAAATTGCGACCTGTATCGAATTTAATCTAAATATGTGTGTATATAAAATTATCTGAATTTTAGTCAATATTACCAAAATTTTCTTGCCGTCATGAGATGAAAAACGAACCTACATTCATCTCTAATTCTCCGTTTTAATCTGTCGATTTTCTTTCAAAAAACCTACATAAAAAAGGTCACCTTCTCTTTCAATCTTTACAACAGGAAGTAAAGTTTTATAACAACTTGTGCCAAAGGGGTCTTAACACTCCACTCCCCTCTCTCACACGGCTCCTGAATGTGATTAATGGACTGGACACAATTTTTTGCTTTTACAGACGCGAGATTCCAATTTAATTGATGACACAACCACACGACGAAGAATTAAACGATCAGACTTACTGAAACTGGATGATATCACGCAAAACATCATAAACATTTTAAAACAAATTTGTCCTCCACTGGCTGATGTAAGTATAATGTTTTTCAATACCTGCAAGACACTTTTTCATGCTGTACGAATGATGAAGCACTTAGGTAGCACTTCAGCGCTTTAAAATTGGAGGAACCCATTTACCTGTCTACCTACGTAGGTATATAAAACAGTCACTAATTATTTGGTTCAAAGAAAACTCTCCCTGCTTACAGGCATAAAATATGTCCGAAATAGTGAAAAAATAAATTACTGACATTGTTTCCAAAAACGGGTGAGAACATCGACATAAACCTGCATTTTGATCATTTTGAAGGCTATTACAGCGAACACCTCCCAATCGGGCCACTGGATAATTTTGACTGCCACTTATTTTGGCCAAAACTGCTGGGAACCGATCAGACAAATCCGTTTCCCTGCATATTTTTCCACTTAGTCCGGACAAATTCTCGCATAATGTGAATAAAAAATCCTAAGAACTGTAGTGGGTAGAAGCTTATAATTAGTGTGGTTTAAGGTCCAAGGGACCATATAAAGTTGGTTGGAGTCACACGCCTGCTCTCACAGCCTCGTAACTCACAACTGACGTTGCCTCAACACCAATGTCTCCTCTTCCTAGAGGGAGTACTACGACGCATCGCCTGTGCGCAGGAGACCCGTGGGTGGAGCCACGACACTGGGGGCGGTGTGCGAGGGTAGTCTTTGGAGACTACCTTCTGAAGATGGACCTGAAATCTAAGAAAGATTTGACATGACAAGTACAAACAAAGTTTTTTATTTAATATAAAAATAAAAAAGTACAAACTGTAGGAACAGAAATAAAAAATATTTAACAGAATCCATTAGTCTTCTGAGCAACTGCCGGATGTGGTAGAAGAGGAAGACACATGTTATAATTGGCCATAGATAACAGATTCTGTAAGGAAGAGTGGGAAGTTAGCGAGTTTCAAAACATTGTCAATGTCTTAAAAAGAGTGCATGCGTTGTCACCAATTGCCTGTAATCCTTCATGAGGTACTTGACAACAAGAGTGGGTGCCAAAAAATCAAAAGTATGCCGTTTTTAGGAGCATAGTATTCAATTATGGCGCGCCCTAAAGACAGTAAAAATAAGGTTTTTTGAACCTTTCCTACATATGTCATGTCCAGGTATATCTTAGAAAGGAGAAGGAAAATTATTTATAATTTTGAGTAACCTTCGATTACAGCTGTAGAGGAGCCAAAAATTTCAGTGGTCGAGAGGACTCTTTTTTACTAGAGAATTCAATTTTTGCGTGTCTGATGTTTCCATCATGCGATTTCTTGAGACTAGTGATTCTAGCGAGTTTGTATACGCCAGGTTTAGATGTATAATCTAAAACATGAACTATGTCATTGACCTGTGGTTGGTATGAAACCAAACAATATGCATTGGATAAGGCAGACAAGGGTCTGTCTCGAAGATAAAGTAAATACTCTCTCTTCCAAGATAGCCAAAGTTTAAAAAGGTAATCTTGATCCAATTTCCACATATCTAAGATCTGTTTAGCCATAGGAGTTGATTCCAGTAAAGTCAGATCGTCAGGTAAACTTAGTGTTCCTCAGTTCGCATGTTGAAAATGCGCGGGTGTCAATGTATGTTGACCATTATCATCGGATGATGGGCAAAGAGGTCTGGAATTAATCATGGTTTGAATGTCTTTCAAACTAGCCTGAAAAGTATGGATGTAAATGGAGTTGTGTCCATGAACTCGGTAGAACAATTGTTTTATAATTCCGATGATACGTTCATAAACTCCACCATACCAGGGGTCTTTTGCCAGGATGAAATGCCATTCGATACCTTTCGTATCGAGACTGTCCTTTATTTCTGAGGTTTCAGAAAAAGTTGTCCAGTAATTTGGTAGGTATACCGAAAGCAGCTGAAATTGTGCCGCATTGTCTGACAGAATTCCTTTAGGACTGCCTTTGTCAGCAAAGAATGTCAGAAATGCTATCCAAATTTCTGTCGTCGTTAAAGACGAAATCGAAATTAGATAAACAGCCCTTGTTGATAGACAAGTGAAAATAAGAACCCATTTTTTATAAATGGTAGACGTTGGTGTCGCCAACTAATTTTTCCTTTTTGGTAAGTATTTGTCAATTACAGGAAAAGGTCCAAAAATATCTACACCCGTGTATGAAAAGGGGTGGGTATATGGAATAAGTCTAAAATCTGGCAAGGACGAGTGAGTCGGTTGCTTAAAAGGTTTATTTTCAGATTTTTTGCATAAAATGCAAGACTTTTTGAGAATTTGTGGAAAGACTTTTAAGGCCTTTGGTACAATCAATCCTTCTTTGTCTGGCTGGACGATGATTATCAAAGGTGTCATCTGCTTCCATAGATATTGAGGATGATAATTTTGGTGAGATGCTCAAGGATTCCCTTAAGGTACAAAATACTGGTTTAGAAATTTCTTCCTCAGTATGTTCTGGCAAAGACTCTATGACGTGTAAGTCAGTTTCTGGCCAGAAGGATGAATCTTGGTGGAGCCAAGATGAACCAGTCCACCAAAGTGACTGCATGAGATTGTCTACAGTAGATCCTCTGGATCCAATATCTGCAGGATTTTCTATGGATGGTACGTAGCGATAGTCAACAGATGGAATGGACTTTATTTCATTAACTCTGTTTGCTATGAATTGAGGTAAAATTTTACACTCAAGTAACTGTATCAAGACACATTTACTGTCAGACCATAGAAAGGTACATGAATTTTGGAGATTCATCGGTTTAAGTGTTGCACGTAGACCTCTAGCATCGATTAAGGCGGCTATAAGTTCCAGTTTTGGAATAGTTATGGGTCTCATGGGAGTGACACGAGATTTACCCATAAGGAAACATACAGAATAAGAATTTGAGTCCTTATTATAAAAAGGTACGTAAATTACCATTGAAAATGCAACATTAGATGCATCGGTAAACGCATGTAGTTGGCATGCATCAGGATTATAAGTCCCAATATACAATTGTCTGGGAAGACAATACCTAGTAGAATCCATAAGGTCATTAAGGATATTAGTAGCTACAGGTTGTAGTTTCTCTGGGATTGGCTGATCCCATTTCAATTTTTCAGACCAAAGTATTTTAATAAATGATCTGGATTGTATGAAAGCTGGCGCGAACCAACCAAGAGGGTCATAAAATGAAGACATGACCTTCAAGAAGGATTGTTTTGTCCAACAGGCAGTTAGAGCTTGAGGTGTTGGAATATACATAACATCATTATCCATATCCCAAACTAGTCCTAAAACCTTTATAAGAGGCTTATCCAATGCAAATTTAGGATCAAATTCTTTTCGCATAGGTATACAGTTCGTTCCTCATAGTGCAAGTTGCATTGAAATGTCGTTGAACAGTTTGTTCGATCTATAATATAGATCCTTTACTGCTTGGAAAGTAGGTAAAGATGTTGCCAGATTGTCAATATAAAACTGTTGTAAGAATTTATCGTGGAATTCCTTATCAACGAGTTGGAAGTGATTTAGCAAAATTTCTGCTAAAAGAAATGGTGCCGTTATTATTCCAAACGGAACACGACAAAACCAAAATACTAATAGATTGGTCAAATCCATAGGTTTAGTAGGGTCTTTTATCCAGAAAAAACGAGTGACATCTCTGTCAGCTGGATGTAGGCCTATCTGATGAAAGGCTTTTTTAATATCTACTACTATTTCGTAAGGGTCTTTACAAAAGCCTAGTAAAATCGATATTAAATCTGCTAAGATTATTTTCCCTTTGAACATACAATCATTGAGAGAATGATTAGACTTCTTGGTTTTTGTGGAACCATCAGAAACTACGCGAAGTGGGGTACTTTTTGTAGGATCATATATACCTTTGTGGGGTAAGTAGTGCACTAGCTCAGCTATAGGTTCGATCATTTCCAAGTCTACCAAAGAGTGAAAATACTGGTCGTATAAATGAAAGAATTGGAGATTCTGTATCATTTTTGATAGTTGCTGTGCTAGGCGGCGATATGCTAGACGATAATTGTTTAAAAGTGGTGGAGGGTTGAACCTATGTAGCCATCGTATTTGATAACGATTATTCACAAGAGTAATATCCTTGTAAAACAGTCGAAGCGCTTCAGCTTCCGCTTCCGCTTCAACTAGATTAGTTGTTTCAATACCTAGGGTATCTAACTTCCAAAAATTTTCTACACTTTGTGGAGTGGTAAAAAAGATAGAAGTAAAAGCGTCACTTTCCACCAGAGGGTCGATAGAGCCTCCTAACATATGTGCAAAATCAGTACTGATTAATGTTAGAGTAGGGGAGAGTTGTCTGACGTTTCTCACGAAGGACCACATAAAATCATTACCAATAAGCAAATGTATCGTATGTTCACAGTCAATAATGGAGAATTCAATATGCGAATATTAAAAAAGAATTTTAATTCCTTAAAATCTGGTTGAGATAAATTTTGTGCTATGTAGGGCACAGTGTTTGCCAAAATAAGAACTTTCGTTCCATCAGGTTTTTGGATCTGAAATTGGACTTTAAACGATCGAAAGGTATTCGATGTTGAATTTGCAGCACCTTTAAAATGCAAAGTCTGATACTCATCAGACATATTTTCCTTAAGATAAGTATTTGCATACTCCTGGTATATGTAAGTTTCCTTACTACCAGAATCAAAAAATCCATTAATTTTAATAGAATCGGAAAATTTGGATATGTGAACATACGATTGAAACGTAAGAAAATGAGCAGAAGTATCATTATAGTTAAAAAATGAAAAAGACTCACTCAATATGTGTAATCCGTACTGCTGTTTGGCCTCTTCTTCTTCTACTCCTGATACTTTCGGTACCAGCAATGGATTGTTAGATCCATTTTCAAGCTGTGGAAATAAAGAAAGATCATTATTTATATAAGTATAATTTTCTATAAAAGATTTATGTTGCTGAAACATACTTTTTTCTGGCAAGTACACCTTGTACTCTTTCAGAACTTCCTGCCATGCGTCACATTTATCCCGAGTGATCGGGTACGGTGCATTAGGGCACAGGTTGGGATGATGTCCTCGTCCCAAGCACTCAAACCATCTGCAGTGTTGTGGTGGCAGCACTCTGCAGACGTCTTCATTTTCATTATGCTTGTTAGAGCATCGAACGCAGAGATTTCTGCATTGGAAGAACTGTTTACATTTATCCAACGTATTCACAGAACAGCACAGGAAACTGTGGTGCGGATGGTCGCAAAAGATGCACCTTTTGCGGTAACTTTCAGCACGCTAACGGGGATTAATTTGCCTTTTGGCAGTCTCAGATAGACTGAGCCATCAGCACCTGTAATAACCGAAGAATTTGTTGTTGAGGATTTTGAAGACGATGTGTTAGCATCTGAAGATTTAAAACATTTATTAGACGAGTTTGAATTAGGATGATTAGATTTATCTTTTCCTTTCCTTTTGCCAGTATTTGTAATGGCAAAATTACGTCTGCCTTTAGGCTGATTATTCCTATTTCTATTAGATGTATTGGTATTTCTATTAATATTAGGCTTGTTAGAATTAGATGTTGAATCTACTTTTTTAGGCACGGATGTACTAAGGTCATTAGTAAGTTCTCGAATTTTAATAAATTCACAAATTGCTTCAAACAAATGTTTGACATGCCTTTCGCCTGATCTAATATTATTTTGATAGGACCTGGGAGGAAATTTTTTAACTATTATATTAAAAAGTTGTTCCTCATCTACAGTTTTGCAGACCATACAATAGCGATCTATCATAACAGACACTAAATCAAGTCCATCTAGAATAGATGTGAATACATTGGTTGTTGTAGGAAAAGCTGTAAGTTGTTCCCACAAAGCAGCACGAATTTTAGATTTGTCACCATATCTACTATGGAGAAATTTCAAACGTTGAACGTAACCAATGTCATCGGGAGAAAAATGATTAATTTTTTCAGAGAGAAATTTTGGTAGTGCACCCTGGAGTAAATTTATTTTTTGAGGTATCTCAATGTCACTGCATTTATTTACATAATTATTAAAGCCATTAATAAATCCAGGATATCCCAAAATTTCTCCGTTCCATCTTTCCAGATAGAATTTGGGGGGCTTAAGGTTGGTGAAACCTTTCTCCAACGGATTTTCCATTTGAGATTCCCAACATTTTGGAATATGGCCAAAAGATTGTTTTTGATAATCAGAAATGTTAGTTTCTGTGGAAGGAAGAATTGGTTCAGATAGTCCCAATAGTAGATTGGATTGCGTATTATTATCAATAATAGGCACAGGTGTGAACGAATGTTCTGAGGAATTAAGAGGTAACTCACCTCTGAGTGTTTTAGAAGGGGTTGGGGCCTCAAGTTCCTCAGAACGTCCGTTCGACATCTGGTCGAAAGTACGTTTTTAGATTTACTTCTTTCGATCTGCGGTTGCTTCAGCTTGGCAGGCTGATCTGCACCTTCCTGCTCCACGTAGTCGTCATCTTTCAGATGGCTGGAATGACCACCTGAAGCTTCCAATGTTTCCTTCAGATACAATCTTTCAAATTGTATGATGTTCATCTGAAACTCGTCGTTGATCGATTTTTCCACATCTTTGAGGGATTTCTCCCTGTGACGGTACAAGTTGAAGGATTTATTCAATTCCTCGCAATTTTGAATGAGAGATTTGGCCAGTTCCTTGGCCCGAGTTTCACGTCAAAGTTTCTCTTCGGCCTCCTTCTTCCTCATATTTTCAAATTCCTGTTGAAATGAAGTTGAAGGGGGTGGTGTTGGCATAGGTTCCAAAGCACCAGGTGCATACTTTTTTAGTATTCTGGCCCTTCTTACCAAGAGATCTCTCTTGCAGTTGCTGGAAGCAACCAAAATTTTTCTATCCAGGCCTTTCGGCGGGACTTCCAAGTCTTGGAGACAAGAATTGATGGCTTCGAGTTCCAACAAAATTTTGTTGTAATTTTCACCTTGGACATAAGTTGTCACCAACAACTGTTCAAGTTGTTGCACATACGACTGGCAGTCGTCTACAATCGCCATGAACTCGTAGGTGTCATCAGATATGTCTGAATCCAAAGACCTCAACATAAATGAAATCATCTTACGAGGAGCTGGTTTATCGACGATGGCGTCGGCTCTTTTACGCTGCTCTTCATCAGCAGCTTTTTTCTTTTTTGCTTCATCAGCCAAACGAAACTTATCGGCTTCTTTTTCTAGATGGATTTTATCTTCCACAAGAGCTTTGCAGAGTTTCTCAACTTCCTCAGCCTTTCGGGCTTTGTCGAGATCCATGGTCTTTTGGGCCTTCTCCAGATCAGCAGCCTTTTGGGCTTTATCCAAATCCGCAGCCTTTCGGGCTTTTTCTGCATCAGCAGCCTTTTTTGCTTTTTCAGCATCAGCTACTTTCTTGGCCTCCTTGGCTTTTTCAGCCTCTTTTTTCTTGACCATATTCATGCGAAATTTTTCTTCATGTTCTTTGAACATGCACAGCTGTTCATCATCAGCGGCCTTTTCTTTAGCTTGTTCAGCTAATATTGCAGCTTCTTGCTGTTGTTGTTGTTGGATCTCACAATCCACTTCCTCATGCCATGGGACATTATTAGGATCGAGGAGGAAATCCTCTTCACGAGCGCTGATTTTTGTCAGCCATTTCAATTCTGTTGACAGACAGACATACAAAAAAAAATTTGTCTAGAAATGCAAAATTACATTTGGAAAACGCAAAAAAATTAGTGTATTAGGATATATTATGCGTTAACATAGTGACCTAATTACAAATACTTGTCAATAACACGAACTTCAACACACTAGGGAAGTACAAACATAAAATGTACGTAAAAAAAAATATGCGATTGCATACTCTGATGGTTTAGGCAGAAAAATATTTTTCGTACTTATATACGGAATATAAAATTGCGTACTCTACCATGTATTTTAGGGTTATATCTGTGAGGATATAAATATTTTTGAAAATATTTGTAAGTGTTGTGACATCTGATTACCCGTAGCCTTCACCTCACGTCACCAATACCTTGTATTACCATTACAATAGGGAATGGCTCTCAAATTCTAAGTTTATAATAACGATAAGATAAACGGGAAATACGCCGATTCCCCAACGGAAATAAATTCCCCAAATCTACGAAACATCGAAGACACGTTGATCGGCTATTATTTAACGATATGGTGACGTGTAGAAATACGATATTCGATCATCAGTGAACCAAATCTTATCTCTCTTGACTGTTCACGTTTTTGGCCTAAGAGTGAAGAGTCAGTCTCGTTTTAGACGTGATAGTTTTTCCGTTTGTCGTGAATACGAAATATTATTCACGACAAAATACAGCTCTTTTATATGACATCAAGTCACCTTTTAAATTGTTTTCACCGATACTTTCGAATGTGAACATCAGTAGTAAACCTAAATAACTCGCGATATTATTCCTACAAATTCAAGACGAATATCCGCTCGAGATTTGATGGTTCACCAAACTTCGAGAACCATGAGGCGATATGATGTATAACCTGCACGACCTGATATTAGTTACCATACTTGTAAGTAACCTTTTTGATTGTAATAAAATGTAAACTGTAATAATGGGTCGGCCAACTTATTTATTTCCACTTATGTAAATTCGCCCGACATACTTCGTAGGCCTTGAGAGCTATCGCTGGTATGCTGGTGGCCTAACTGTTTGAGCTGGTTTGTGGTTTCGACTCTACGATTGATCGAGACTTATTGATATACTTCGAATCGTGATATCATTTCCTATACTCGAGATGTACGTTCATTTTCGGACGTCACAGTGTTTACGATCGATTAAAAAATCGGGCGTTACCTTAGGACAAAATTACAATTTTTTATAGATGAATGGTCAATTCGCAAAATTTTTCCAAGTTTTTTGAACTGAAAAAAAATCGGGCGTGACTAGGACGAGAATCCAATTTAATAACATGAATGGGAAATTCAATAAAAATATTCAAAGTGTTAGGGACCCAAAAAAAAATTGGGCGTGACCTTGGGGTGATAAAAGGTTTTTTAATCACAACACTTGAAAATGCAAAATTAATTTAAATAAAATTTACGAAATATATGAGAGTAACCCCATAATAATCATTGGTAAAATGAACACGTAATTAATTAAATTAAATGCAAATAAATGATTTCTCATTCAATAAATATAGGATTTTTCGAATCCATAAGACCTAATTTTGAATTTTTTCGTAATTGTGAGATTACGTTTCGCATAATAATTTTACGTGAAAATAGACACTAATTACTTGGAAAGTAAATAAAAGCACATTCAATATAATACTGAAATATTATAATCCATTAGGACTTACCAATTTTTGTTGACAAAGGATAGATTGGTGTGTGGATTATTGATTCTGGCCACTACACCTGTCGTATTTTGAGGATACGGAGAAGATACGCAATTAATCGCGAGATGAATCTTTTTGGCGAAAAGATGAAAGATCAACGTAATGTTAATTACGGAGAAACGCACAAAATTAATTTTTGAAAAATGATTTCAAGAAGAAAAAAGTTTTTTCAATATGGAGTATTGAATACGTAAGAGATCACGGTGTGGGAACGCACAAAATTTACGCAAAAAATGTAAAATTCGAAAATTTACGTAATAATTCTTGCAAATTATGATAAAGCGTACAAAAATACACAAATTTACATAAAAATTAATTAGAAAACGCATTAATTTATATGCTAAAGCAATTAAAACTCATTAAGGGATGAGCGGTCACATCCTTGCAGCATCGATAATCGGTAAATTGGAATAGGCAGCAAGGTGGAGGTGTTCAGAATTTGCATTCTGCGCATGCGTGAGCATACGACGATGAGAATCGGTTAATGCCTACAATGTGCAACTCGTGTATGTAATTGTAGGGTTGCGTGTATATACACGTAAGTTGTAAATGTGTGAGTGTGATGTATCATTTGCAGGTTACAACAATTTTTGCCATTTTCGTCCTTGAATACGTCGATGTGATACATTGACTCTGTATTTTGTCTATTTTCGGACGAATTTCTGCATTTCTTAATTCGTATTTTTTAATCGTGCGAGTGCAAGAGAGAAAGAGTTAATTATATTTTGTGATATAAATTCTCGTAGGCGCAGCATTTTTCGTGAGAAAAGACGATTAAAATGTGTATAGATAATTGAGATCTAGAAAATTAATTGTTGTCATAACATTTTTCGATGTCATTTATTGACGGGGAATTAATTAGTACGCAGATATTTTTTCAAGGACTTTATTCCGATATCTGGATGCATGAGAAAATACGTAATATGGTCAATATTACATGCTAGGGGCGGCAGAAAAATTAATTTAATAATTTTTTCGCCTGTATTTTCGTGTGTAAGATGAAAAAAGTGTAAAGAGAATGTTTAGTTCTATTTTTTACTGGGGGCGGCGAAAAATATGTTTGCCGCAAAATTTTTTATAGTATTGGAGATACCATGTATTGCGATATGTCATTTATTTTTCGAATAAATATTTTTTCTGTGTTTAGCAGAAATAAAATACGATGTATTTACGGTCAGTAAATAGTCTAACTTATTCAGTTATAGTCGAGAATAATAGGAAATTATTCAGGAAAAAATACAAGTATTTTTTAGTTGAGAGTTATGCTTTGTAGAAGCAATTTTTATAGACGAATTTATTCAATCCACAAAGAATTATTCATTCCTTTTGACCACATACCTAATTGCTCCTGCGACCATGTAGTGGGTAGAAGCTTATAATTAGTGTTGTTTAAGGTCCAAGGGATCATATAAAGTTGGTTGGAGTCACACTCCTGCTCTCACAGCCTCGTAACTCACAACTGACATTACCTCAACACCAATGTCTCCTCTTCCTAGACGGAGTACTCCGGCGCATCGCCTGTTCGCGGGAGACCCGTGGGCGGAGCCACGACAAGAACAACCCAATTGTTTGTCCAAGCTAAATTAAATTTTTAATTAATTTTTGAAGCGAAACTTCCTTGAGGAGGGTAGTAAACTAAAAATGGGCATGCAGCAAAGCACGTGAAATGGATTCCCAGTCATTTCCCTGAATAAAATATCCCAAATGGCTTTCATCACAAATGGCTTTCATTACAAATGGCTTTCTACCCGAATGATTTCACCCCAAATTTTTTGCCCCGAATACGTTTTGCCTGAATTTTTTTACCCAAATTATTATCTGTCTTATAGGGGTTTTTGTGGTTTTTCTCGCCATCACTGCTTTCACCTTTTTCCACAGTTCTACATGGTAAACGAATTATCTTGGTAAAGGATACTTTTTAAATGAATACAACACCAAAGGTTACTTGAATATGTATAAAATTTGTTATAACGATGTTGACTGCCCAGAAGTTCGCAGTGAAGTAACTATTCGACGTAAATCAGAGGTTCTTGAAGACGGATCCACAGACAGTTCCGAAGAGTCGTTGATGGTAAGCAGGGAAAAAGGAATACTTAATAAAACAATTAAAGTAAAACCAAAAATGAAATAAAATAAATCTAACAGAAAATGTTTGATTAACAATTATTCGTAAATACCTATGTGATTTGTGCTTGAATTATACTTCAGTTTGAATTTCTACGTTATTTTCACTCTCAGAATCTTACACAAAAGTATAGGTTAAGAAAACAGGGCGTCCGCCAATTTACCCGAATTTGGGTTTTCTGTTTGGGTAAAAAGAATTCGGGAAAAAAAATTTGGGAAAAAAATATATGGGTAAAAATCTCTTTAGGCAATTGATCATTCGGGGAAATGACTGGAAACCCGTGAAATGAAAAAGAACCTCCATCGCAGTAATGCTTCGATAGAAAAACCAGTTTTCTCGATATTTATGTCAATAGTTTTATGGATACATCGATACTTCATTGCTAGTTTCAGGTTAAGAAATTACAAAAAACAATCGAAAATTATCCATATCTCTAACAAAAATATCGATCTATCGATATTTTATCGCTAAAAACCGCTTTTCTGGAGATTTTTTGTTTCTAGTTTTCTTGAGAAGTGATGAACTAATAGGCACCAAAGTTCCAAGAGATTTGCACCAACATAAGGAAAGTCATCCCGCATATTTAAGCCTGATCCCTTTTGTCATTTTATCATAATCTCGAGAAAAAAAATTTTCAAGGAATTTTTTGGTTTCCAGTTTTCTCAATAACTAATCAACCAATAGACAAAAAACTGCTTTCAGACCTGCTTCAATATAAGAACTATCTTTTGTAAAAATTGCAGCCCTATCCATCCGAAAGTTTCCCTAAAACCATGAACCCAAAATTTTTTCCAGAAATTTTTCTTTTTCAATTTTCTCAAAAACTACTAAAATAATAGGCACCATGCTTCTAAGGAACTTGTACCATCGTAAGGAAAATCTATAATGAAAATTTCAGCCCGATCCCATTTGTCATTTTCTCAGAATCCAAGAAAAACAACTTTTCCAAAAATTTTTTGTTTTCCAGTTTTCTCAGAAACAAATCAATCAATACCTATTTAAAAATTTTCTTTCAGATCTGCTCCAATATAAAAACTATCTCTCGTGAAATTCATACACATATACATATATATAAGAATTAGTTAAAAATGAGAGAATAGTACCAATCGTTTTCTTTTCTCATGAAAAGGATAATTTTCATGACACCCTCCCCTAACCTCATGATGCTAATTTTAATATCCCATTTGCAAGCAAACTGGGTAAAAACGTTACCACTGACCCTCCTTATGAAAGCTAGGCACATTCAGCTCTATTTGATGCATTTCCCTCTTGGCCTTCTCAATACATTCTCATTCGTTTCTTTCTTATCAGTGGAATGAAGGTTGCGTGATTTCATTTTGAGGTTGAAGTGTTCACCAATTGTTGAAAACAATTTTTTAAATTTATATGACTTTCTGCATTTTAATGTTTATACAAAACAGAAAACAAAAAATCACACTCTTAAAAAAACATTCATTCTTCAAAATACAAATTTCAGCGTAACAAGTTTCACTTCTACCATGTTTCTCAGTACACACTCTTTTTTTTTAAATATTATTAGCCTATTACAGCAGCATCTAAATAAAATTGATTTTTCTATTGGTTTGTGTTTTTAAATCAATTGAAGTGAGACATTATCCGCTAATGTGCACAAAATGAAGCTAATTACCTAGAATAATATACAGTACCACACCACATATACCAGCGATGAGATTCTTCTTTCATTTTTCCAAATAATTTTGAGTCTTTTTTGTCCCCCTTTAATCAAGTTTTCGGTTAATCCTGACAAACCTCCTTCAGCCCAATTTGTCCGGATTAAACACCACCCAAATTTTAACTTATACCGACCAAATGAAAGGAGAGGATCATCATAGGTGTGCAAAAGAAATAAAATAAAACAAATATAGTAGCTCAATATTTTATTATGAACAGAGACTTACTTCTTAACACTGCGTCATTATCATCGTATGTTCACAGCTCACAGAAAAAGTTTATGCAGAAATCGTAAAAAAAATAACAGAAGAAGAATTTCGAAAAGCATTCTCTACGATGTCTACAAATGGTGGACAGAAAAACAATGATGAAAATTTGTCTAAACGGAAAATGGAAGCGGACATTCCTAACTCACACACGTTGCAATCACTGGATAATGTTGATTTATCTTAAACGAAGAGCTCATTCTCCACCACCATTCAAAATGAAGTCAGCATTATTGAATAAAAATCATTTAATCATTTATAAAATTTCAAATGTATTCATCCACTACTTTTACATGCGCCAATTTCTGTAGCAATGTATCAGTTTTATAAAACTTCAAACTAATATTTTCAAGTTTGTTATTGGTACTTGTGAATGGGTGATTTTTCAACTCAACCTATTCTCCCAAAAAATTTTTTCCTACCCACAAAAATATGAAAAGTTCACACTTGTTGGTACTTTAATCCAGTTTTAGCCTATCAAGCCTTAACACCATAAGGCTTTCTACCCCATTGACGAATGCAGCTAATGAGTATAAAAATAGATGACTATAGAATAAAATCTCTGATAATGACTGTAGCAATCAAGAATATTGTTTCTCTATTCATGAATATACCATCTTTGAGTAACCAGCCCTTCATCAATAACTTCCATGGGTGAGTCACAAGAATCAGAAACAATTATTCAAGTTATTACCTAATTGTAATTAACGATATTTGAACCTGTAACATTACTGGAACAATACCTACTAATGAGTTGAACCTATTGAAATAAGATTATTACAACACTACTAAAATCTTTATAATTTGATGACCATAATAACAAGAACAAAATGACGCTAAAAATACCATCAACAACGTTAACACTATTTCAATGTATGGCAAGAAGTGGGTGTAGTTATAATTTTAAGGAATATTGGTGATAGTTCAGAGTTGTATAAAAGATTCACAGAATAAATGACATCATATAATGAAGCACAAAAACAGAGAAATAATTAGAAAAGGATGATGTCATAGGACAAGACTTGACTTGCACTGATGATGTAATATTATAGGAGATTGAAATATGGAATATGTTGGAAATTTTTTTTTTAATGTGAGATATATATTATTATACTAGAATAATTTAGAAATGATATAAAATTATCATTAAACAAACTGAACTGGATCTTAGGTGGTACCCCATGTTTGACCAGACAAATGAGTACAACTCATCTCAAGTCAAGGAAAAATATTCTAGCTATTCGTCAGCCCTTAGTGGAAACCTCAGCAGCAGCATTGGTTGCTATGTGGAGATGGGACTTATGGGAAACTTAATCTATAAAACAGGTCAGGAGCACAGAAGGGCTTAGGGGAGGACGATAGTTTAGCACATCACCTTTTGATATATCTTAGTTGGTTTTTGTCATAATTTTTACCAGGTCGAGTTGCCAAAACGTTTCTTATAACACCAAAATTTGAAATTTTTCATCTTTAAAAGAAAATGCTCAAAGAAAATTTCAAAATTTTATAATTTTCAAGACATTTTAAAAATTTTTAAAATTTAACGTGCCAAGTGTGGGATTTGAGCCAGTTCCACAACCGATTCGTCTGTATGAAAAACAATTATTGTTACCGCACTTGGCCACGTCACTGCCAAAAGTAACAGATAAATAACATGTTCTCCAAAATGGCCGATTAAGCGGATATAGCATTTCTGAACAAAAGAGGGCGAATTTGGTTTAAAAAAATTTGGTGTTGTGGAGATAGATGACAAGTTTTGTGTCCACAACCAAATACATAGTAGCAATATTATAAAATGAGAAAGTTCTCTCTTTCTTTTTATCTCTCTCTTTGTCTATTTTTTTGCCTCCTTCTTTCCTACTTTATATCTACCAATGTTCCACAATGTGAGGCTCTCATATTTATGGAACTGAACGATACTGGTTAGTAAGAATCATGATTAGGTGTGCGTTTTTATAAACATTATTTTTTTCTTTTTTTTTTACGGCGGTTCCAAATAATGACCATACTTAGATACCTTGCTACTTACAGTACCTAACCACGTCCATTTCTATTTTGTAGGTATTCCATAGGCTAGATGAGCGAAACTAACGTACCTATTTGTATTGTTGTAATAAAAATTACATCAATACATATTACAACAGTGAAACAACTAATACGTAAATTTAAACTTATTTCACGTACGTAGTAATACTAAATAAAAAAAATGATGGACCGCAGCAGTTTATCAATGAACCAGGCCTAATGAATACATTTGTCAAAATGGTAACATTCGCCTGGATTCTAGAATATAACCACTTCCCTATTTTATAATTTTTTATGTTTGTGTGTTTTTGTTATTTTTGTTTTTTGTTTTTATTGTTTTTCACTTGCAGTAAACTACTGATTTATAATTAGAATTATAAGAACTATAGGTACAACTGCTGAGTACGGAACTACCTGACTGTGGATTTTTTTCACGAATTAAAACGTATTTGTTAGTCTCGATGGTTGTTTCTTCATTCGCATAAATACGATTTTAGACTTTTGCCAATGGATGAGGAACATGTTTGGAAGATTTAGCGCAAATATTGTGCAAATTAAGCTATTTGTTGCTCCAGCAAATTAGGTTATGGTAGCATAAATGTGCGATAGTTACAACTGACTGAAAAAGGGAATCCAACATATAAAACTCAGCAGTATACGAATAAAAATAATTTGAATGTGACTAATAATAAGAAAAAATTGGATTGAAATTCTGACAAGTAGCTAGGTAGGTGATTCTTATCCTCAGAATCAAACTTCAATAATCCTAACCAACTATAGTTACTGTTAAAAGTAGCACCTAAGATACAAACATAGAAAGTCATTACCTACATGCTTTCGGATAGGTAAGCTATTAATTTCAATGATGTATCAACGTCAGAAACTCGTTAGTGTATTGAAAGGATTTTTTTTTTTTTTTGGGCGGGGGATATACCAGGCCAAAATGCTAACTGCTGAGCCACAGATCCAGAGAAATTGCCAACTTTTTTTAAACGGTATTGTTTAAATACAGTGGGTTCGGGGTATCTATACTGAATTACAGAGTCCGCTCAAAGGGTGATGCAACCTCCCCCATAGTCCTAATTGTAATAGTCTCTCGGTCTGGTTGTCTCCCCATCACTGTTTCTCTCTTCCGTTGTTTTTGGCGCTGGTCTAATATTGTGTTCAGTTTTTGGTGGTAGTGATGACTTATTTTATTGGTGGTAGTGTGTGTTTGAGAATTTGTTTGGTTGTTCTGGCTCTTTTAAGCAGGTTTTCTTTTTCATTTTATTTTATCTGTAGTTGTTGGTGGCATTTCTTTTCTTTCCAAACTTAGGCAGTGTTATTGCATCGCATATTTTCTCTCATGTATTTGGTGGAAGCAGGGTGTATGTGTATATAAGTGTAGTATCTGGTGGTTTGGATGAAATATTATTGCAGGTATGGTGGTGACTGATGGCTAATTTTATCTCTATTTCTGCCTCTCTCAATCACTACCTTCACCCACTTCACCACCTTATAAGAAAGAGTTTTTTAAAGAAATCTTTCTACAGGCTATGTGTCGGAGGCAGAGCAAAAATAGAGAAAAAATTTTTCATCAGTCAAACAATCACCACCATACCTGATTATCTGAAATAATACGTCACCCGAACCACTAGCAACCTCACACATACACTTATACACCCCACTACCACCAAATGCACATGAGAAAATAGATGACACGAACAAATTTGATGAGGTTTGTCGAATAGTATCCTAGTTTGCTGACTTTCAAAATATTGAGGAGGTTTCACACTCCCAAACCCCCATTTGGTTCAACCCTGGAGAAATTTCAGAAGAGGTCTTTATGGACAAGTCAGTACAAATTGAGATTTTTTTTCACAACATGAACAAAGGAGACATTTTAATTTTTAATAGAAAGCAAACATTTGACCTGTCATCATCACAGCTATTTTAGATACCAATTAAGAGAGCTATAAAACATAATAAAAATTTTAAAAAATCTCAGAAATATTACATAAATCTCCATTTATTTTAATGTTGTTGCAGTTCAACAGGTACATACATAATTGAGTAATTTTGGGGGTCCGTGTGCAGTGATGGTAAATTGCTCGGAGCTATCGTGTAATAGATTCTCATTCAGCCTTCATAAGAAACAACTTATAGCCTCAGTTCGAATATAGGGCTCACAGATCTTAAACCGCAAAAAACAGAACAAACTTATTAAATTACTGCAATGGTTACCACTGATTGGTTTACTACAGTCAATTACTGGATCAGCCTCTTATTATGATCAATATCGGTAAGTACCTATGTGAAAAATAGACATTCTCTGTGTATTGTTTATCTCCTACTATCATTATATTTTTGGTTTATTTTATTGAAAATTAAGCACTAAAAATAATAAACAAAGAATGAAAAATGAAATTTGGAAGTGAAACTTCCTTGCGCTGGGTAGTGAACTAGAAACGATCAAGCAACAAATCACATGAAATGAAAAAACATTATCGCTTACCAACCTTATTAAAACCAGACTCGTTCAACTATGTTTGATTCATTTCCCTATTTGCCTTCTCTATCAACTGGTGAAAACAATTTTTAAACAGGTTTGCTTAATAAAATCCACTTATTACGCTTGGTGTGGTATTAACCCCCCCCCCGCACTGAGGGCGGGTACATTTTTCGTTTCATGATCTCAAGAAAATGTTGACACTGATAAATCAAATTCGTATTTATAAATATATAGATATAAGTTAATTCCTTGTTCCCACAGTATAGGTCGCAATTTTTGTCCGATAATCATAAAATTTGGTACGTGTAACGTATATTTTCGTCTATTTTGAGAAATGACGAACATATTCGTTCACTCATTTCCAAATACCAAAAACACTGATATTTGTCAACAATTACCTTCCTATTACTCTTCATAAACAACCACCAAATTATTTATATTGAATTTTACATATACAGATATACTTCCTGTATATTTATGACCTGGTTGTACCTGTCCCTCGAGTACTCGACGAGTCAGCACAGCCCTATAATAACAACACCCTACTTCACTTTACCTATCCGACACGTACGTTTTCATACCCTGAACGAGTATATAATCTCTCGATTCAGTTGTATAGTTGTTCAGTTCTGTTCAGTTTAGAGCAGTTCCTCGACAGCTACTTCTCAGTACCTGGAACCTCTCTTGTAGAAGTCTCTGGTGAACAGATAGTCTTGCTTGTTGAATTGTGATTAAATATGTCTTATTATTAACGTAGAAATATTAACTGTGTTGTACAGAATATTGTTTTATTAAATGTGTAAACTCACTCATGTGTTTGAAATATTATTGAGTCTCATAGTGATGTTAAGGTCCACAATAGTACGTGGATGATAAACTTACAATTATTTTAGAAGTATTACTGCTTTTTAAAGTACGTGATATTTCGTGTATGGTGCACCCCCAAAAGAGGTCGTTACCAGGTACATCGCCGCCTCTTTTGGCCGTTACATTATTGGCGCCCAACTGGTCTGCTATTGCGAATCGAACTCTCGCTCTAGTACCTGCTCAACGGAATTGCTGAATTCAAGCTGCTGTTCTGATTCCTCTGGCTCGAAGTACTTTGCTCTAACCTTGAAAACTCTAGTCAAGTACTCAAAGAGAAACGCGTAAGGCGCGCTCTTGAGGAAAGGAAGTAGAGGTTAGCTGTGAGTGGAAAAAAGCTAGTTGTGAAAAAGAAACTCGAACTTCAAAAAAAAAAACAAAGAACATTTATTGTACAAAAGGAAAAGGAATACAAAAGAAAATATATACAGCAAGTTCGGTGGATTGCGGCGACGGATTCTTCAAGCTCCTGTACAAACAAAAGAAGAAAAACAAAGTAACAATTAATATTAATTATAATTCGCGTCCCTCCCTTAAATATAAGAAGTGCTAAATAATTATAAGTCGCGAAAAAATTTATTTTTATGAGTGAAACTTGGGAAAACTTATCCGAACCCAATACTACTAAAACTAATTTAAATTGGCTAATCGATGCTAAAAATTTTGAATTAATTAACGTTTGTCAAAATTTGAATATCAAAGTCGATAAAAAATATTTTTCTCGAATAAAAACCCAAGAGGATATCCTATTAAAAATAAAATCCAGTAAGGAAATACAAAAACTATTAACCCCTGAAAATATAAAAATAATCTTACAAACTACACGAAAAACTCGTGAACAAATTCCCGAATTAGAAAATCCTATAATAAGAAAATATTTTAATCCCCCTCTACTTCAACTCCACTTTTGGAAAATTGGGACAATCCCACACCATTTCCAAGAGTTAAAACTGCTATTAATCTAGTAGATATTACTGAGTGTTTAGAAAAATCTGACGAAGATTTTCTCAGCCCAGAAATTGAAACTAGACTTTTAGAAAATTTAATTCCCCCTATAGAAAATAAAATGTCAGGAAAGGCTGCTGTAAATATCAGACCTTCCTTATATGCAGACACCCCAACTGAGGATATCGTATCATTTTTAAACGGATTTGAAAATGAGGCGGAATCCTTCAATTGGGATGCTAATATGAAATTCAAAAAAATTAAAATTGCATTCTCAGGTCTTGCCAAGCAAATATTTGAGGATAGAATTCAAAATAATCCCGAATGTAATAATTGGCAAAACACTAAACAAAAAATTTTGGAAGTCTTTACGAGGACTAAACCCCAACTGCGCAAAATATTATACGAAAGAAATTACAAAGGTGAAGCTGATTTCTCCGCGTATATTATGTTCGTAAAAAGGATTCTAAAACAAATTGAACCCGATATTACGGAAGAAAAAATTATAGAAAAAATTATGCCTAATCTCCCCGAAAAGGAAAGAGTGTTCTTAATAAAAAAAGAACCTAAAACTATTCAGGAACTTGACAAAGCTTTCTCTAAATATCTCGAATTTAAAGATAAAGCATTCGGACATATAGATCCCCTTTTACGCAAAAAAATTGACCAATTAGAAAAAACGATAGAAGAATTGAAAACCGGAAAAACAGAAAAGAAAACCGAAAAAAATGTTAACGTAAATACAATATCGTCCGACCCGATCTGGAAAGCTGAAATGGAGAAAATGAGCGCTGCAATAGCGAACATTTCAAAATTTCAGGAATCCAGAAAGAATAATAAAAATCCCCAAAATAAAAATAATAATAACGAGCAAAATAATAATAACCAAAATGGTAATAATAATAATAATAATAACTTTAATAATAATAATAATATGAATAATAATAATCAAAACCAAAACCAAAATCAGAATCAAAACAGAAATAATAATAATAATAATAATTATAATAATAATCATAATAATAATAATAATGGTAATGGTAATTGGAACCAGAATCAAAACTGGAACCAAAATAACCAAAATAACCAAAATAATAGAAATTGGAATAATAACCAAAATTTCAATCCTAATTACAAAGGAAGAAATTTTAATCCAAATTTCCGGAGAAATAATTTCCCGAGAAATAATAATGGATATTATCCCAATAGGATTCCAAATTGGAACCAAATGACTCTCCCAAATTGGAACAATGCTCCAGCTTGGTCTGGAATATCATTTAATACTCCCCAAAATCTCCCCTATGTGGCTGCTAATACTCAAATGATTGCCCCTCCGCAAACCATTAATGGCAGCTCCACAACAAAATTATCTCCCAACATCAAACCCCCAGGCTTGCCAGAATAGTTGCTCAAAAAACTAAGTGTCCCCCTTACAGGTGATCTGTCAGCTGTAAGGGATGTTGAGAACAAGGAATCGAAATTAGTTAACAATGTGAGTGAGGAGAAGTTTCAAAGCAAAGGGTACTGCAGAACCCAATGTAAATTTCACCTTCCATTTGCCATTTGTGGTAAACAAATACTTAGCTTAGTCGATCCAGGTTCAGAACAGACACTTATCGATGAAAAAGTTTTAAAGAAAGTCAATTTTACGGAACCAATTCTACCAACTAAAGTAAGATTTCGTGGTGCGGATAGTCAACCTCTTGAGGTCATAGGAGTAACCAATGTGATTTTTTCCATTGATCATTGTATTTACCCACATCCCACCTACGTTGTTCGAAATTTAGTAGAACCGGTCATACTGGGTTACGACTTCTTATCAACCCATAAAGCCAAAATGGACTTTTCGAAAAACAAATTCACTCTACCGTGTGGTGATGAAGAGCGATGTTTTGACATGCCTGAATGTCACAATTTCCCTATTGAGAAGGAAAATAAGTTAGGTTATATTAAGCCCTTTAAATATTATGCTCCCCAATCTTTTAAAGTAGAGGCAAATTCGGTGCTAATTTTAGCAACGTTGCCTGAACACCTGGAGTTTCTGTGTGAAACATCCATGGAAGAAAAAAATAATTTCTTTGTAATCGTATCAGAAGACACGATAGCGGCTGTTAATCATAATAACAAACCCCACGTGATCTATAAAGGCGAATACTTAGGAAAATTTGAATTAAGTAGTGCAGTAGAAATTAATACCTGCCAAATTGAAAGAATAAAAGAAAATACTATTTTTAAGGATAATCGAGGAAATCCCATCCCGATTAATCCAAAATTGTCACTTGAACAAAAAATAAAAATGTACGAAGTAATTAATGAATATAATAATATTTTTACGGGAAAAACAGATGAAGTTTCCATTTGTAAAGTTCCCGAACAAGTTGTCCGAGTAGACGACGAAACCCCACTGCGGTGTAGAAATTTTAAATTCTCACACGCAGAACATGAGGCCCTACACAAACTAGTAGATGATCTAGTAAAAGTAGGTGTCCTAAAAAAACAAAAATCGAAATTTGAATCACCAATATTTGTAAAAAAGAAACCAGACGGAGTCTATCGAGTATTAGTAGACTACCGAAGAATGAACCAAAGAATAATTATGGATAATAATCGTGTGCCAACAATTGATATTATTTGGCCATATTTAAGAAATAAAAAATGGTTTACAACAATTGATTTAAACAGTGGATATTTACAGATTCCTCTCACGGAAGAATCTAAACAATACACTGGAATAAATGTGGATGGAATTGGATATGTATTCAATTCCACTCCAATAGGTTTAAGTATATCCCCGTCCATCTTCCAAACTATCATGGATGACATATTCCATGATATATTCTGGAAAAAAATGGTATGTTATTTGGACGACATTTGTATTTTCGGAGAAACTTTCGAAGAGTGTCTTGAAAATACAAGGGAAGTATTAAAAAGATTAAATAAAGTAAATTTAAAAATAAAAACAAAAAAATGCCAATTTGCAATGAACGAAATCGAAATATTAGGACATACGGTCCGATATAACGAATTACGTCCATTAAATAAAAATATAGAGGCAATAAAAAATTTAAATCCCCCTAATACGTTAAAACAATTACGATCATTTTTAGGATCAATAAATTATCATAGGAAATTAATTCCTAACTTTAGCTAAAATTACTGCTCCTCTTACTGACTTGCTAAGAGGAACAGATAGCAAATCAAATGCAAAAATAAAATTAAATCAAGAACATCTTGAAATATTTGAAAAGTTAAAAGAAATTATGATTTCCAAACCTGTATTAGCAATATATGATCCGAAATTGGAAACCTGTGTAGAAGTTGATGCTTCGAAAATCGCATTAGGTGCAGTGCTGCTGCAAACTAATCCCGTTACAAAGCATAAACATCCAGTTGGATATTTCTCTGAGAGAGTCCAACCTGCGCAGTCAAAACTATGTTCATTTGACTTGGAAATGTTAGCTATTACAAATGCATTAGCCCATTTCCGTGGATACTTACTTGCATTACGTTTCGTAGTATACACGGATCATAAACCTCTGATTTACCATCAGAAATTTAATACTCCAAGCCCAAGATTAATCCGATTAATATCTAAATTAAACGAATATAGTTTCCAAATTAAACATATCGCCGGAAAAAATAATTGTATGGCTGATATGTTATCTCGTCCGCATGATGAACCGGACGAAATCACATTTGAAAAAGGTGAATTTTTAGTAAATAAAAAATATGCTCTTCAAGACGAAGAAAAAAATGTGAACACCGTGTGTAGAATTCACAACGACAACTCTGTCCCATTAAACCCTGTATTCTTTCAGAATCAAAATGCGTGGTACTACCCAAGTACAACGCCCCAAACATATTATTTTCCCCCTTCCCTTGCATCAACCTTCCCATATTATCCTGTGGTACAAACCACAATCCCACAGAATGAGTCAAATCATTCTGAAAATTGTCCCAACAAAACTACTAACGTAGTTACAAGATCTGCTCTTAAAGAGGCAAACCTCGATAATCAGATCATCCCAACCCCTCTTGTGACCCCAGTTGTCACACAAATGTCAATTCCCGACATCACATTACCCCCCCAATCAGAAGGTCAAACTTCTGAATCCCCCCAAAAAATTGAATTGCCCGAAAATCTAAAAACAATGCAGGAAAATGACCCGCATTGGAAAAATGTCATTTCATTATTAAATTATAACGAAATAAAAAAAGATAAAAAAAAAATACGAAAATTAAATCGTACTATACAATTATATTTTCTCGACGAAAATAATGTATTAAAGAAATTACCTAACCCAACCTCATCGTATGATGAAGCGGTTACAGTAATTCCTGAAAAATTAATTCCAGTAGTTCTTAAAAAACTACATGACGATCCGTTGTATGGAGGTCATTTCGGAATTAAAAAAACAAAAAATAAAATAAAAAATCAGTTTTTCTTTAAAAACATGGTACAAAAAATAACGGAATACGTATTATCGTGTCATGAATGTCAAATGGCACAAAATTCCCCGAAAGAGGCTGGCTACCTCAAACATATAGAAATCGAAAACCCTAAACCGTTTTCACATTTAGAGATCGATTTCATCGGAAAATTTAATACCGAGTACGAACACTCGTACGTGCTTGTCGGTGTAGACAAAAGCACAAATTTCTGCACCATACGTCCAACAAAAAATCCAAATGCTCAATGCGTAATTGAGTATTTGAAATTTATTTGTTATACGTATGGCACCCCAGGAAAAATTTCTTGCGATAACGGAGGTCATTTTGCGAATGAAACCGTCCGAAACTTTTGCGAAGAGAATAATATTAAAATTATTTACTCCTCATTTTATTCCCCCCAATCGCAAGGACTCGTTGAAAAAATCAACGGAGTGATTAAAAAATCATTGTCAAAATACGACCATTCAAATGAAAAAGAATGGATCGAAACAATTAATAAAATTATTTTCGCATACAATATTAGCCCAATCGAACACTTAAATAATAAATCTCCATTTTACCTACTTCATGGATTTAACCCAGAAGTACATATACCAGAAATACCAGAAAATAGTAATAATAAAACGACTCGTGAAGAAGAAATTAAAAATCTCCTTCAGACGAGAGAAAAAACGCCGAGCTTAGCAAAGAAAGCATCGGAAAAAAACGCGAAACATTATAACGCACACCACAAGATCATTGACTTCAAACCTAATGACCTTGTTTTGCTGCGTCAATCAAAAAACGTCGCGAAAAATAAAATGAAATACACCGGACCATATAAAATTGTTAGAAAGGTCACGGATTTAAATTACGCAATTCGTATTAAAACAGACGATAAAACTGCGTACGACGAAACAGTTCACGTACGACGATTAATTCCGTATAAATCACGTAATAACGACGAAGTAAATAGTGAAATAAAAATAGAAGTAGACGAAAACATCGAAAATCCCATCCCAACCCAAATCATACCTAAACCAAGGGGTCGCCCTCGGAAAAAACCAAAGTAACTATGTGTAAAGTTTATTACCCGTGGTTACTTGGCTTTTTCAAACACGATACCTCCCTCCCCCATCATATTTGTTTATGTCCCGTCACTTCAAAATTTACCTTTGAAATTTTTTTTTTGATCGACTAAAAAATTATAAAAACATGTGAATTTACTTACCAATTGCCCACGTCTCTGAATACCCCTCCAGGAACTCCTCCAGACGGTCTCCACTGGATGAGCTGCTGCTGCCGGAAGGACTTGAGGCTTTGTTCTCAGGATCTTGACCACCATCCGAGGAACCACTCTCTTCGGTGGACATACTCTCCTCAACGGATCGGGTATCCCACGAAAAGGAATGGATGATTGGCGCAGATAGCAGCCACCCACTGCGATATGAGATGGCCCGGTTATACTCCGTGGCATCATAATGTCGCAGAAACTGGAAGCCAATGGTGGACACGGAGAAGTTCAATCGTGGCTTGTGATGATCGTTGATAAATCTGACGAACCGAACCCCAGCCGTATTGATCAGAAGATCGTTAAGATATATCTGGTCGAGGTGGACGTACTCTACGATTACTTTTTCGTTGGTCTGCTGCGATACGCACAATAGACCGACGAGAACACCGGAAAGTACACCCAACCCAGACACCCCGCGTGTATCCAGATTGCCACGGAAGGTGAGCTTGAGCCCATGATGGACCAAACTCCACAACCATGGAATGGGGATAGTAAATTCGGAGTTGAAACAAAAGTTTTTTTGTATACTCCTCCGAATCGGGGCAGCAGGTGTATCTTACAAAATGGCTCCAGTAGCCAAGATCCTCATCAATTATCTCACCTGGGATTCGGGACGGTTCAAATTGATTCAAAAAATCACCACGATCAGAGACGGAGGAAACTCGGTAAAACAAAGAGAAAAGTCGATGGAGCGCAAAGTAGAGGCGAGGCTCACACATGCAGCTTTGGAACTGACGGAGCTTGCCGAGTACCTGTTCCCCCAGGAACCAGGTCTCATTCGCCTCCACAACTCCAGACGACGTAAACATGCGATCGTTCATGTAGACGATTGACATATTGTTTTTTTTTTGGAATAACGAAAAGTAACCCGCGAAAAATTTGTTTTCTTACCGAACTGCACCAACACGTCACTAACACGTCACTGACACTTAGAAAAAAATCAGGAAAAAATAAAATACACGAAAAAAACAGAGAAAATCGAACAAAATTAATACGGTGTAAACGGTGAAAGCAAAGTCGGAAAACTGACGAAAAGAATAAAATTAGTAATTTTATATTAGAAATTTGACCGAGATTCATAATTCGGATATCGGAAAAATTTGTCTTCCCCTTCACCCCAATCTACGAAAATCAAAACAAATCAGTAATATGCATAATCCATTTTCTCGTAAATAACTTAGACGTTGCATTCTTTCTGTTTCAGAAAATGTATACGAATCTACTTTTCTATTTCGCAATAATTATTTCTTCGACTAGTATTGCGCAAAGAACATCGTCTGACCCATATAGGATTACGACGGCGTCAACTGGCGCTTATTTTCAAGAAATAAGCAATATTTTCGTATATTCGAAATCTGCCCCAATAATTTACTCTATTAAGCTAGACTTGCATGAATCAGCAGATAAATTATTAGAAACGAATTTCAAACACCGGTTGTGTAATGAAACAACCTGGAAAAATTGCAAATATGCAGAAATGGCGAAACGATTAAAAAATACTATAAAAAATCTGAAAGAACAAAACATTGCGATGATACAAGATTTCTACTCGACACCATCGTCTATTCGAAGCAAACGAAGCTTATTCACCCCGATCAGATCTTTCTTCGGAGATGCGCTACGATTTTGCTGTCGAGTATTAAACTTTAGAGATGGATGAAACTTC
This sequence comes from Ericerus pela, assembly GCA_011428145.1. NCBI lineage: Eukaryota > Metazoa > Arthropoda > Insecta > Hemiptera > Coccidae > Ericerus > Ericerus pela. Next base: position 1,840,743 of record WOFM01000108.1, on the reverse strand, counting down.
TTGGCGAATGAAATCTCGTTGAAAGAAGAATACGATATTATTAAAAATCAGCTACTAATAGAGCATGCAGCCTTAGTGAATACGTCTACTAATCTGCATAGCTTCATTGACCATACAAATAATTTTATGACAAGATTTATCTCGCATACAAATTCTTTTATGGAAAATTCATTAGAAGAACATGAACTTCTAATCTCCCTAAACTACATACAAGGATTCTATGACAACTATTTGATAAACACGTTAAGATTATCAAATATCCTAACGTCTTGCAAATCTCATATGATTCCATCTTCAATTATCTCAAAGGAAATATTAGAAAAAGATTTAGTAAAACTTTCGAAAATCACGAAAAATCTAGGACTCGACCTAGCAATACCCATTAAGGACATTCAAAATTATTATCATGCTGAACTGGTAAACTGCAATTTCTTCAAAAACACGTTAGAACTAGAAATTAAAATTCCCCTAAAACAATTAGACTCTAAATATGAAATTTACGACTTTATTCCGCTCACATTCAAAAGTCATTCTAATGAATTGTGTAGCTGGGATCAAGAACCATCTCTGATAATTCATGAAATCAGAACAAATTCTGTACGTTATATTAGTGGAACCAACCTCCATTATTGTAACTCAGATAAACCATTATGCTTCCTTCCTTCTAATAGAGGAAGTGAAAAATTATCATCTTGTGCTAAGAACTTATTCTTCCAAGATTTAAACCATAACCTATTACAATCTTGCTCATTTAAATGCAATCCTAATAATAATCAAACATTGGTGCACCCTATTGGTCACACCAAGTTTGCTATTGTAAATTTTAACTCCCTCGTAGCAACTAATTCTGTTACGAAAAATCTGAAAAATTAAAAATAAATAATGATTCCCCTGGAACCTTCATTCTGGACGTACCTTGTCACATCCAAATTGAAAATATTGATGAAAATAATAAAAATACAGTAATTATTCCTATTGAAATCCCTTGTCTCTCTGAATCGTTAGAAGAGACTATTAAAATCGAAAATCATTTACCACTCTTGTGGACATATTTTTCTGATTCTATAGAACCTTTTGATCTTGCCATTGATCTGGCAACGACAAAGGTCTATAACCCAAATTGGAAAAATTTTGTTCCTCATACTGTTCCCATGAACAATCTGGAAAACAAAATCAAATCCATTAAACTTCAAATACCCGACCAAAACTTCAATGATTATTTAACTTTTATTAATGAAATGTTCCTAATATGGTTAAGTGCAATCTCACTTATTTTAATAATTATTATTGTATATTTAAAATTAACCTGCCACCAAAACTGTGTGAACCTAACAAAAAGCACAGCATTGTAAAAAATTACGCAAAATAATACGATATACTAAATACTCATATATACGTAAGAAAAATTTGTTACTCATAATCAATATTCGTAAAAATGTTATTCTAAGTATATATTCATACTCGCATTATATGACGTAATTTTAATTATGCAGAATTATCTGGACCTACGTATATGTTGGATAGACTTTGGAAAATTTTTTTTTCCTTATTTTTTTTGTTCCCCCCGGAGAATTGTGTAACGTATATTTTCGTCTATTTTGAGAAATGACGAACATATTCGTTCACTCATTTCCAAATACCAAAAACACTGATATTTGTCAACAATTACCTTCCTATTACTCTTCATAAACAACCACCAAATTATTTATATTGAATTTTACATATACAGATATACTTCCTGTATATTTATGACCTGGTTGTACCTGTCCCTCGAGTACTCGACGAGTCAGCACAGCCCTATAATAACAACACCCTACTTCACTTTACCTATCCGACACGTACGTTTTCATACCCTGAACGAGTATATAATCTCTCGATTCAGTTGTATAGTTGTTCAGTTCTGTTCAGTTTAGAGCAGTTCCTCGACAGCTACTTCTCAGTACCTGGAACCTCTCTTGTAGAAGTCTCTGGTGAACAGATAGTCTTGCTTGTTGAATTGTGATTAAATATGTCTTATTATTAACGTAGAAATATTAACTGTGTTGTACAGAATATTGTTTTATTAAATGTGTAAACTCACTCATGTGTTTGAAATATTATTGAGTCTCATAGTGATGTTAAGGTCCACAATAGTACGTGGATGATAAACTTACAATTATTTTAGAAGTATTACTGCTTTTTAAAGTACGTGATATTTCGTGTATGGTGTACCCCCAAAAGAGGTCGTTACCAGGTACATCGCCGCCTCTTTTGGCCGTTACAGTACGAACATTTTTATTAAGCCAAGGATCAGATCTATTGATTTTGGGGCGGATCGGCTGGACAGTACTTCCGGTACCACCAATTTCTCACATTGCTAACTTAAGATGAAACCAGGCAAAATTTTTCCCCGAATTTTATACTATAAAAATTATCAGAACAAAAAGAAAATTAATAAAATTCGAGCTGATTTTTGAAAAGACCCAAAATATGCCCTGAGAAGAGAGTTTATTTCTGGTATGTAATTTAAAAATTTTGAAAACGGTGGTGTAAGAAAAGCAGTGAAATGGAGAGTGTTGTATCAATGAATACGCCAACGCGTACTTAGTTCAGACTTTCGTGGAACATCTGGAAATGGGCCAAAACTCTCCCAAAAACCGATGCGGATGCCAACGAATGCACCAGATTTTCTTTGCCTATAGGCTGCTAAATAGTTCGCATTTAACGTGGGCCATTATACCGCGACCAAACGAACTAGTGCCAACTTTACTACCAAGTGCATTAATTATTACATAAACACACGATTTACTGACATTCACTTTGTTGCGGAAATTATTGCCTGCCCGTTAACTTCTTATTCCTGATCATATAGGACATAAAAATCAAACGAATCTAGAAAAGAATAACTACCTACTAGGGGTTGGCAAGAGGGAGTATTTGGATGTTGATTTAGAATGTGAACGGCACGGTTTTACAACGACATGGTGTGTTTTCATAAACATCAGTTACTATCATAACAAGAAAGCAAGGTGAGTACCAACGGCACGTCAGTTTCAATACTTTTTTGGCTGGACATTTTTGGGAATGAGTTTACAAAAGTTTTCCCACGTGAATTTATTGTTTTCAAAATAACTTACCTTCGTTCAGACAGACTTACGAACCAAGGAAATATGTGCGAATACGGACTACCTATCCATTGTTCGTGAATACGACGGAGCTGTGTTTCTCTTCTATATTTTTCTCATATTATTGTTTTGCTTCTTTAAAAAACTCGTTTCAAAAATATGTAAGTACACGCAAATTTACGAATTTCACTCATTTTCTAGTTCGTCAGTGAATTTTTTTTTTTTACCTGAATTTACGGGCTACAATTTGGGTTACATTAAAACGAAGAAATTTGAGACCAAAGGTTATCTATGCAGTGGCTGCGAAGAAAAATCAGCCGATTTCCATTTTCGAAATTTGTGATTTTTATCAGCGCTCATTCGCTGGACCGTATTCGTCAAAGATTTTGATTTCGTTCCGTTCGCGAATAATTCACCGAGTTCTATTATTCCCGCATTTTTATAACTTTTCATATTTAATACGAGCTTCAAATGTCATCCTGGTTTATTTTTCAAGGCTCCTTTCTTATCTCGGCTAATTCGGTTGGATGGGTACGGTCCATTATAACGGATCTCATATCGTCGCGTTAATTTCACCCATCTTAATCGTCATCGCACATTCACTCTTACCATCGTCAGAGCGAAATTATTTGTTATACGTATCCGAAATTTTGAACGTCGAGTCAAGGTAATACTTATTAGCCGAGATATCTGCAGGTACCTACAAGCGAACACGCTAAAACTGGTTTTCTTACACTGCGGTACCGTCCTGTCGAGTGTGGCAATCTTTGACTCGTATTTATTCGAACGAGTACCTAAGAATATTGCTAAAATACAAAATTAACGCATTTCTCGATTGTTCGTCGATACCCTGTACCCACTGATGGAGACACTTTGCAAGATGTCCTATCGAAAATATTTTGTATTTGGTATCCGTTTATGCGAATCAGTGTCCGCGGTTTCATCGCAGGTTCGCTGCTTCATGTCATTCATTATTGCCATCGAATTATACATCCACTTCGTACCATTCGGACTACCACCAATCAAAATTAATGCTAGGTACACCACAAACATGCCCGCTCCGAGTCAATTTTGGTAAAGCGTATTCATTAATGCGTTGGGAAAATTAACCAGCGAAATCGTACCACCCAAATAAAACCTTTGCCGAGAATGCCAAGTTTTTTACCAAACAAATTTAGAGGAAAATTAATTCGCTTTCAAAAACGGATTAGTCAAAATTAATTGGGACGATTCTCTATGTAAAAAGTGAATGTAGGCCTACGTGACATCTTCACGGACAAATATCGCATGATATTACGGTGAGTAGGTATCGTTTATCAATAATTGATACCTATTGCTATAAACTACATTATAGGTACTATTACCTACCAGTATTTAGGACGCGATACTTAGGTAACTTATTTTTATCGTCAAAAATTCGGTAGGTAGTTTTTTATTTTCATCCGCATAATTTCATGTTGATTAAATTTTGTATGAAATTGTTACTGAAGGGGATTTAGGTTGTGGCCACTAAATGGTAGCAGCCGCGCTAAATGTACGTTTTTCTTCCTCTAGGAGAAAAAATGAAAAACCCACTTACAATGGCAGGCTGATCGTGTAGGTAATGAAAATGTTTTACCGTTAGCCCGTTAGCGAGGATGAATATTTTTCATCCCATGTGGAGCAGTCCTGAGGTAATGTGGCTTACGGAGAACATTTATAAATTATTAGGTATAATTTTTTGGATAATTTTGTGGCGTGCTGATTTCGTGAAAAACTATTCAGCTATGCTAACCTGTAATTTGTTAGATTTAACAGATGCAAGTACATCTTAGTTACAATTATCAAAGTACTATAATATGTGCCTACTACCAATACATGTACACATAGGCAAGTTGGTCGAATATTGAATTTTTTTCCGACGATACCAGGAAACGCAAAATCATTTATTTCGTCAGAAAAATATTCTTCCGATTAAAACGTTCGGTAGATGCTGATAAAATTTACTTGAGATACAGTGTTCGGCAATGTATTTTCATTTTTCAGTACCCATGCGACTTCGTAAAAAAAAAATAAAATAAAGTCGAACATCTCACGGTATAGAAATCAAAACCACAAATAGTTACAATAAATTAAGATTACATTTATGCTAGTAAAGATATTATTCGAAAAATAAGGTAATGAATCGCATCGTGTTTTTCGAAAAACACGATGCAATTTGGTTTCTACCAAGAGCTTATTAGTAGCCTACGTCTAGTTCGTATTATGCAGCAAAAAATTTTCGGGAACATGGAAATCACAAACTTTATTTTATCTTCAGTGACTGCGATAGATAGCCTACAATAGCTATTCATGAAGAAAGAAAACATGGGTGAAAAATTTTTTTAACTATCCACAAATATTCTGGACTAAAATTAAATTTAAAATTTCCTATATGTTTATTTAAGTTTTGTTGGTGTCGTTTTTCTCCACTATTTGTTTAAGCTGATTTAAAATCAGCACTGCTTTCTTGCAATTTTGTGTTGAAATACGTAAGTCTAATTGCCATTCTAAGCTGAACTTTATAGAAATGTAACTTTTTAAAAATGTTTTATTATAAAGAGATAGGCCGCTGAAATCGCATTTTTCCAAGGACTGAATTTGACATCCCATTATTGCACACAATATCTAAGACTGCGATGAATACATGGCAGAAATGAAGGCTACGCTACATAGCTGACAGCAAGCAGCAACAGCAACTTCAAACGACTAACATCAAAGAGCACAAACAAAATATTTTAATTCTGCTGCTTGCTGTTTGTTATGTAGGCGTAGCCTAAAGTTTCTAAGAAAATCAAAATTCCTAAACCAAATTTTTTTGAAATAAAAAAGTAACTCTTCCTTAATATATAAAACGGACACGCCGTCTAATTAAAAAAGAAGGATTAATATAATACGGCCACCCAACTTCTGATAGGCTACTACTACTCTCACCCAAAGTAAAACATAATAAACACCCCTTAATAATTATCAAAATCACACAAAATTAATTTGACAATCCTGGGAAAAATTTTAAAAATTGAAAAACGACAGTCTAGAGCTTTAAAAATTAAAACCAATAAGAAAATATTTGGCAAATTCTGAAAGTAAAAAACCCAAATAAATATCGACTGATAAGGATTTTATCATATTGCAGTTATATTAATTTTAACAAGTAGACATTTAGGAATTTCAAAGACAATAAATCCTTCTAATTTTGACAAGCGGAGAATATTCGGTAACCAATTGCAAGATATCTCGATTAATCAATAAACATTAATATAATATTTTAGGGGCTGAACCTATTCTCGCTTCAAAATTAATTAATTCAAAGTCTAAATTACAAAAAATTAAAAAACCTTACTTTTCATTCAGTTTAGCTCAGTTAGCTCTGCCAGTTCTGACAGCTTGAGTTTAATTTTAATTTCTATTTTATTCAAGTTCTGTTTCGAATTAGTCAAGTTTTGAATAAGCAAAATGTTCTTCATGCGAACATCGCCACACTCTACTGTCGATGTGTTTATATTTTCTAAAATAACTGAAATCTGTGTTATTTTATTCAAATGAGAAAAATAATAAAATTTGGTATTATGGAGATTGAAAACCTACTTCTCCAGTACAACTCTCTATAACTCGTATTCTTTTGCTAAAACATGAGAGGGTAGCTTTCGTTCAAATTTTACAAAAATAATAAAATGTGGACGAGCCCTCCCAAAAAATCTATTTACTCCAAACAAAGAGAACACTGCATCGAGAAGTGTTAGTTTTGAACCTTATTTCTGATTTTTTGTACGATGTTCAAATGCAAGTGTGCCTCAAGAGCCAAATATCGTACAATTAGATGTTACCGGCAATGACGTGCATGCCTGGTCATTCACGTGAATACCAGGTACCTATTTTTGGACATTAACATGAATGACTAGGCATTCACTCGACATTCGTATTATTACCTATTACATTTCGGTAATATCGTTAAATCTTAAGACAGTCATCCGCATTATCCAGAGCCAAAACCAAAATCGTTTGGTTAGGACTCCAAATCTTGGACATACTGTTAAGAGGATCAAAACAACAATTCGACATAACGTCTCTTGAGGAAAAGATGACTAGGCTGTGAGTTAAATCAAGTTATTGTCATTCATTATCGTATTACTTACCCGACTGCTTGTTATTGGGAATTGTTAATAATTTAAGAAAAAAACTGAAACAATATAAATTTATGAATGAAAATCCTCTTAGGAGAAGGATAAATGTGGTAGATTAATATTTTTAATAAAAAAGGCATAAAGAAATTATTTTTTATTAGGAAAAAAAAAAAAAAACACCTCACTCAACCACCAATCATACACGGAGGCATAAAACAAGTGCCATAATGTCACGTACCAAGTAGGTATAGGTACCTAATTGATGTCCTAACAAGTGGCCATTAGTAAGAATGACCGGGCCGAGTTGAATATTCACATTAATGGGCAGGCATTCGCGTGAACAGCCAATTCACATCATTACCCGTAACTCATGAAAATCACAATGTAATTGTTTGAAAAGTTTCCTTCCCTTCTGAATCCTAATTCCCGATAACGCCGATGGAAGCTTGAATTATTCAGAAGCCCTGCGTCATCATTCGGTGCTACTGATGCAAGAATCCGCTCATTGGGCGAGAAATATAAGGGTTCCCCATCGTCAATTTAATACTGACGTGTTTGTGGTCCGAATAATTCTAATGAGATGAATTCTCTACAAAATTTACGTACGCTGATTGTAAATATTTTCAACTTTGACCAAACGTCTCGTTGATTTTGGTATGATATATCTGTAGGTACCTACTAATTTTAAATTAAAAATGAAATGCAGGTAAGTAATAAACTGGGTGGGCGTTTGTTGTAGGGTTTCCAATCGTAACAAAGTGTTAGCAGAATAGGGAAGCGCCAGACGTGTACTTAGTTTTCAAAAACGGAGTCTAATCTTTAGTCGGGAACTCGGGCTCGTTCAACTCCTTTTTGGACTTTTTGTTGTTCGAAAAAATGCAAAATGTACTTAACCGGTAAAAGGATACGAGAGGGTATTCGATCTGTTAAATCAGATACGCCCCTCGCATACCACAACATCTTTGTCGTTGTTCGCAAGGATATTCTTGGATCCGCGGCGGCGGACGCGGCTTCAGATGAATGAGAATTTGCGACCCTACGATCTTCCGCTCAGTGTTACACCGTCGAGCATTTAATAGGCAGGTATGTAGGTAGGTAGGCACCTACCCACTTTGAAAATAGACACCGTCTACTCTACTCTACTCTTTTTTCAGTTTTGAGTGAGTCTGCTCACGAATATGTTAATTTAATTACGATTCGGCTAAATTAAATAAGTCGACAAACGAATGAGCCGCCAATTGCGAATCGAAAAGTAAATACGAAGTTGAAGGCTTTTAGACTTCGTAACGGATAAAATAAACGCGGAAATACACGTAAAAATATTTCCTTACAAACCGGAATTACGCGAATCAACAATCGTATTTTTAATGTAGGTACCCATCGCGTCTGAAATATGTAAAAAAAAAAAACAAAAAAAAAACAAAAAATAAATTTAAAAAAATAAAAAATAATGAAATAAAAAATATGTACCACTCGAAGGTCGAAAATTTAACGTACATCAAAAGTTGATGCGAAAATTCGCTGGATCAACGACAATATTGTGAGGTAGGTAAGCACCTACCTACATATCTAAAATCAAAGATAACCGGAGAGTATTGCAAATATTTCAATGGTAGCATTTGATTCTTACAAAGTACCCATTTACAAGGAAAACAACAGCCTCAAGTGGTACAAAACTTGAGTTTATTTAGTTAAATTATTGTTGTAATCATTGGAGAAAACAGAATAAAAGGAGGTCGCATTTTTAAATAAGAAAAAAATAATAATAAGCTGCCTACCAACGTTCTTCCTAATGGGTTTTGGAAATGTTGTTGTTACAATACCCGTAGGCAACAGTTATTAATTTACTCATATTTCCATCGTTTCTGATTATCCTTTCAAAATAATTTTTTGAAAGATATTTACAAAAATGTTTTATAAGGGATGGCCGTGAATGGTTTATATGGTTCCCTAGAATTTTGATCGAAGATAAATTCTAGGTAAATGCCCGGGTTAAATTCTTAATTTTGCCTGAAAGTCATCTGCGATTTAAAAACAAAAAATAAAATAAGTGAAATGCGTAGGTACTGTAAATTATTTTTGTATGAAAAAAAAAACTTCACATTTCGTGTTTACATTTCGACTCGAAAGTTTTTTGCTACTTTTCTTCTTCATTCGCCCCCCATGAATAATTTAGTTGCATTACCCTATTTCGTGAGCAAAATTTTTTTTTTTGATATACTTGAATAATACAAAAGTGAAAAAATTGCCTGTCACAATTGTAGATCAATAGTGTCATAATTAATATATTGTATAGGCGTATGTAGTCACGAAATCCAACTTAGTCGTAACTACTGAGAAGTCCGAGATTTTTTGACGACAAAATAAAAATTATTTCGAACTAATAATGACGTCACAGTATGAAGACGTCATTTTAAAATCAAAAGACAAAATCGGATGATATAGTGTCCGAATTCGATCTTATGTTCAGATGAAATCATGACTACAGTAATCGAATTCGATTCTCTTTCAGGCAATTCTAATATAATTTATTACAGCACCGACACATTCATATTTAGATAATTTCCTGCAAAATGATTTGGTTCGATTTGTCAGACTGGCGCCATGAAACGAATGTTGACAAACACAAATTCAATAGAGAGTAAAAACCCCAAAACAAAATGAATGCAGCCAACAGCCATTTTGCTTATCGCATGTACTCTGCGCTTCGCCTATCCTACGCAGTCAACTTCATTTTATTTTATCATTTATGTGCATATTAATTTCAACGCTTTAACTTTATCAGCATCGCATGTTTAAAAGTCATTAACGACAGCAAATAGGGAAACCTTGCCAACAGGAAAGGCTAACTTATAAAAACGAATTTTATTTATCAATCACTCTTGTTCTAATGATACCTTGTACTAAGTTTGTTTTTACAAGCAGTCCTTCTTGTGTAGGCAGATAGTAGCAGGTCAAAGTCTCAAGTTGTACATTAAAGTCCTTGCGTAGGCAATTGATAAATGTACCATATACTTCAACTTGGATCTACCTTGAAGACAACCAGGATGGTAGTTCAAATTCAGGATAGATTAGGTTGAAGGCAAAAGACAAATTAGGAATGTTCTTTCATCATGAAGTATCAGTACCTAGTGATGACACAAAAGTCATTTCTAGTATTGTCAGTTTCATATCGTATTTCGAGGAAATCTTTTGAAAACACCTACAAGATGATATACAGTTGACAATACGTTCAGATGGAGTTCCTAGCATCTGTTAGGAGGAAAATTTAGTGTGTTGCCGAGAAACCTAAGACAAGCTTTGTTCAAGATGACTGCATTGCTCTGTCAATTAAAGACCGTGTAGAGCCTTCCTGTGCACATAGTGGATTTGATTTCATCTATGTTAGTTACTTTCTCACCTCACTTTTCACACACTAAAAGCTCCGAAGTCTAAAGTTTCATAATAGGAGTCTTTTACATCACACAACCACCATCACTTATGAAGACAAACAATTAGGTGAAGACAAAAGACCTTTCTGATGGTTTCCCATACTTGTTGTCTGCAATAGCTTTTTTTTTATTTATTTTTTGCTGTACACTTTGCTTTATCTGCTTTGTCGACACTGTAATTCTTTCGTAATTATAGTCTTTGAATAAATAATTATGCTGTTTGTTTTTGTAAGTTCCAATCCTCTTATGGATTGAAACTTTGTTAGGTTCTTCTGTCGACACTCCATGCTTATTGCTGATTCATTTGTCATATTAATTTGCTGACATATGAAGACAAGGTAAGCTATATTCCATTGTGTTCAAGAAACCTAATTCAAATCAAGAAGAATTCAGCCGTAGAATTTTGACAAATTTAAAAAAATAAAATGTCTTGAAGCCATAATTTCAAGACACCTCGAATCAGTTTTTCGGCTGCATGATGTTCTAGTTCTAAGACATTGTGACATCATTAACATTTAAACACCATCATACATTAAAGGTTGACTTTATGAGCTGATTCATCTCAGACACCTCACTACCTAACTCATGGAACCAGGAGTAGGTGTAGAATATTCAAAGGCAAATGTTAAAATATTTGTGGAAATGACATGGCAGAAAAATAAAAAAGTTTTGTCTTTTACGGCAATTCAGCAAAAAAAGTTGCGGCAACATCACAATCTAAAGGAATATTATTTATACTGGCGTTTACAGATACAGATGTCATAGTAGTAACATTGCAAATGAATAGAGGTATTGAGAAAAAAAACCTTGCACAGCATCACTACCCACTCAGTTTGCCGATTCATCCATCATTCAAAATCTTGAAATTAAAAAAACCTCGCAGCAGACAAAATAAAAATATTTCAAAAAATAATATGTATTGAAAAACATTCTCGAAAACATAATCAACAGAAGAGTAATCTTATACATGTTGGCTCTAATTTTAACAAATTCAAAAAATCCCTCCCTTCTGGTATCTTGGATTACAATTAAAAAGAAATACCCCTTCCTATAAATATGAAAATAAATATGTATTTCGAAAAACATAGTTGATTTACTTTTCTCCAGTAATTTTTTGATGTGTAAACATCTTAGTACTCAATGTCTACAGTAGGGGTCAAATGAGAATTACAAAAGTCAGATTTGCATAATAATTGTAACCCTCATTTGTTTGTGTTATATGACATGTAGCTGTGTGGTTGTGTGGTTGTATGTGTGCATAATATGTTGCCTATGTATATAAACACACTATTTTATATTTAAAGTATGCCCCAGCAAAACTCACACTTAGGGATTAAAGTTTTCAGACTGAGAGTGGTAGAGATGTGTCGGTTGACCGAGAACTAATACATTTGAACTAATCTTTTGAAAGACCTAAATGAACGAGACCAAAAGATGAGGATGAACTAGTTCATTTTGAACTAAAAGATATTATCAAATCAGTTATATTGTATAGACATACAAGCTAGTTCACTCTTATACGTCACAGCATTGTTGTTAATCACTGGATGAGTGGAATTTCTTATCAATCAACAAAAAACGAAACAAAATAGTAAGCGTTTTTGGGGAATGAAAGCGCTTTCTATGTCTGAAAGTAACTACGTATAGAAAATGTATATGAATTGCTCTCCATATGAAATAATACATATTCAAAGGTTTGATTCATGCAGCTCATTTCATTCATTCAAAAGACCGAGACCTGTTGAACTAAATCCCCCAAATGAACTAAAACGCACATCTCTAGAGAGTGGCGCACGACTCGGTACCTATATATTTTTTCCATTTGGTTTTATAACCTCTCTGTAATATTAACCAGTTAATATAATAGTTATTTGTGATACAAGTGCGTAAAATAGGTATGATTTTGTTACGAGTGTGATTTTTGCAGTACTAGTTGAAAACGAGTCATGCAAATCATGCTAGTAGCAATCATCTACTAGGCAAGAAATAAATTTGCACCCTGAGAGTAATACTGTTGTAACTTCCAAACTGGTGATTTCGATATTTTGATCGATTCATGTAAGTATAATTTTTCTCAAGGAATTGAATGTAACTTCCATCTTCAAAACTCACTGAGATAATTGATGAAAAACAATATTCCAAAACGTGATTTTTGTGATAACTCTTGGAGAAATACTGGAGTATCACAGAAAACAAAAGCAGAAAATTTTGAAAATTGAGATAGACAATAAATTAATTTAACAGGGGTGTGAGCCTACAGACAGGGGTGCAGCTTCTAGTCACTGAACACCATTAGACAAGCCCCACAGTGTCCTGTCACAGTTGCCATATAAGTTAATGTGACGCCCGAAAAAGTCACACAACCACAAAACAAAAGAGCTAATAGATAGGCTAGTAAAAAATAAAAACACCTGCATGACCAAGTGTAGGAGAAAGACAATTTGGGAAGAATAAGGAAAAATCACCACATCAAACAAGACATCCAAATCACCAGCAAAACCAACCATCCCCATCCCACCACATGCCTGATTATTTTAGGCTATCATTTTATGAATTTTGATTTTCATAAATATAAAAGAACAAGTTAAAACAAATGAAAGAAAACCGCATATTACTGTTCCCGGATCCACAGCTTCGCAGTGGTCTGGAAACGATGCGATATCCAGCACGTGTGGTTCTGGAGTTTCCCCTTGTTGATCTGGCTGGTAAATCCCTGCTGATGAGTGTTTATGACATGGGAAGCAGCTAAAGTTGGTGAATAAACAACTAACGGCCAATTTCAGTACTTGCTCCTGCTGCTCAGTTTGGTACCAAATGTAGAATCACAATGGAAATGCAGTTTCTGCGCCCCTCTGTGACTCCTTTCAAATTTTGATTTTGGCAAAATTTGTATTTGACCGAGGTGGTCTAATAATGTTGATCAGATTTCAAAATAATACTGTCCAGGCTTACGAATTGAGCATCCTATTGGACGAAAAATTATGATCAGTATTAAAAGATCAAATTTCCATTAACTCCCAAAATTAAACATGAAACCTTGAGAACAAGTGTAATTTTAAACACACGATTTGCAACTATAGTTCATAACATTAAACGTTGCGGACCTGCCAAATGAGTAAGTTTTTAATTTGAGAAAAAATTATTAGAAGGGGAAAAACACTTTTGAGGCAAAAACCTCTACAGGCGCGCGATCCAACTACTAAAATTCAACTAACTGCTAGCCTAACTATATGGATCGCGCTTAGGTATTGAGACGAGAAACCCCAGAATCACTCCGCCAATCGCATCGTCTCTTACAAAATTACACCATAAATTTTACAGCCAATCCTACAAAAGAAAAGATTAAATGTTTCGGCCGCTGCATCATTCAAATAGTAACGTATTTTTCAGCCCGGTATGGCGAGCAACCGTACGCGCTGTAAAAGTATAGGCAAGCCAAAACGAGAACACATATATCTAGGCTATTATGCATATACGTATTTCACTGCTAGGCTAAAAAGATACACAGACGGCTACATTGATAGAGAAACAAGTTTAAGTTTGTAGCCTAGCCACGAAGAGAAGAAAAGTACCGGAATAAAATATAATAAAAATTGAATAATTCGGACAAGTAAATTTGTAGAAATGTTTCGGCGTATAGCTGTGGAAGAATTATTGAGAGAAAAAAAATTTTGAGGTAACAGGAAGGGGAGAACGAATTTTGAGTATTGGGAAGAAAACGGGTTAAGCATCTCAATTTCATCACCCGATTCGGCACACTTCATCGATCCGTAATTAAATTCTCAATTATTATAACCTTGGCATTCTCTGCAGCATCTTCGAAGACGTTCCCTTCGTCCACTCGGACGGTCGGACAGTCGGACAGTCGGACGGTCGCACGGTCGCACGGTCGCACGGTCGCACGGTCGCAACAACAAAATAATTCTTCAACCGTTCGTGTTTTTTCCCTTCTTTAGCCTTATTAATTTATACCTATATTTAGGCAGCTCCACCCATTTGTCGTATAATATCGTTACGAATGCGATTAGTATTTCAACATTCGAATAAGTAAGTTACCTACCTACCTATCCTACATACGTATACATTTATATTTGCGCTTCCATTTCAGCCCGATTTAACTTTCTCATTTCACCTTTCATCTCGCGTTGACGACCTTGTCGACCAATTTTATTACCACCCAAAATGTTTCATCAGCTGCGATAATGCCCCCGTATAATAGTAATACCTAATAATAATGATAATGATGATGATAATAATGCCGTACTGCCATACAGATTTTCGTATTTACATAAAACTAATCGAAAACGCAGGCGAACTGACGAGATCGCATTGCTCCAGTAAAAGTAGTCAAAAAGAGGCGATAAGGCCGACCAAAACGATGACCCTGGATAAGACTGGAACACGACTTTGTTTTTTTATTTTTTCTATCCCATACTTGGTTTTGAAAAAAAAAAAAATTAAAAAAGAAAAAAAAGAAAAAAAAGAAAAAATTTTTTTTAAAATTAATCTTCGATGCGATATCCGTCAACTGGTTTGCACGCGTCTCTTACTTAATGCAGCAATTTATTTGAGACAGCGCCTACGCCTGCTGCACATAAATTCGACTCTCTGCCAGGCGATACGAATTCTAACGAACACTCACAGAAGTCATCGCTCATTAGGTAGCTACTCGTCGAATAGCTAAGTGCCTAATTAAGTGGCCTCTTGCCGGACACATTCTACGCCAAGGTCATTCGTTGTCAACATTTAGCAATAAATGCGCACCTCACTTTCTTACAATTGGAATACGCTCGCTTAAAATTATTTTATTGTGGTAAATTAACTTTACCGCGTAGGTAGGCCTAATTAGTTAAGAGCGAATGAAAATAATGCTAATGAAAGAGGGATGTTAGTTTTGCTGGTTGCGGGAAATGGTTCTCTCACCCTTAACATCCACTTTTGCTGATCAGCGGGCAGCGATTTGAAAAATCTTACTAAACCTTGATATTTACTTGGTACCGATGTTCGTCATTCTTCCATACGTGACGTCATCGCAACTTTCGTTTTTAATACCTATATACAGCTCTTTCGGTGGATCTTTGAGGTAATCTAAAATTGCAGAAAGACCTCGAATAGAGCTTTTCAAAGAATAAACGAAACTTACAGAAATTTTTAACTCTTAAGGCATTCACGGTTGAGCTTTCGAAATCTAAATTCTCAAATAACCCTGAACATAAACATTTCAAATCGAAAATAAAACTTTTCTAAGTCAATCTAAATTCTTCTATATGTGACGCCATCAAAATTTTTGAGCATAATTGCAGCTATCAGATCTCAAAATGAAAATTTCCAAGAAACCCTAAAAATGAAAACTTTTAAAAAATCTTAAATTTTTCAAAATTAAACTTTGATTCTTTCATACATAATAATAGGTTTACGTTAAAAACGCGTTTTTAAAAGATAAGCTTTTATTTTTATTTTTTTTTTTGGCTTTAACTTCGTGCGAAATAAATATTATTTCTTTACGGAAAGTTGGCTACCGTATTGGTACATTTTAAAATCGCAGTTGGCAGTAGTGAGTAGAATAAAAGCTTATAATAAATACGTGACGTTACGAAAACTGTAAGGTTTCATGACAAATTTTAGGGTAGAGCTTTCGGAACCAAACTTTCTAAAATACCCTTAAACATTTCACAAAGTTATACCATAATTCTTCCATATCATTTATATTTTCGAGTTTGATACAGCTTTCAGAGTGAAGCTTTCGGAACCAAAAAGACCTGAAAACAAAACCTTTCAAAACAAAAATGAAACTTTTCAAAGTGAAACTGATTCTTTTATAATTATGTGACATTATTCAACCGTTGAGCTTGATTATCGCTTTCAAGGTTATGCTATCGAAACTAAATTTCCTAAAATGCCTTGAAAACTAAATTTTTCAAGACGAAAATGAAACCTTTCAGAGTTAAACGTTGATTTTTCCATAACTATAAATTATTATGTCATTGAAACATTTGAATTTCATTTGAAACTGTTCAGAATGAAAATTTCATTCCTTCTTAATATGTTATATAATTGAAACTTTTAAGCAAGATTACAGCTTACAGGGTGGAACTTTCAGAATCAAACTTCACAAAAGAACTTGAAAAATAAACTTGTTGAAGCATAAGCGAAACATTTATCATTTTATATGTATAATAGAATATCAGTGAAAATTTCGAGTACAATTACAGCTTTAAGAGCGTAACATTAAAAACTTAACTACGCAAAATATCTTTAGATAAATATAAGCACCTATGTTGAGAATGATGATGTGGTAAACATCCTCTAAAATTATTCTCTCCTTTTTAACTTTTTTTCTAGTTCATTTTAGTTATGTAGAATTGTCCATTTTTAAGTCTATTTTAATTTTTGAAAAAAATTTTACCTATTTTTCAATTGGTTATTTTTAGTTTCAATTTTCTAAATATGAATAAAAGGGCCTAATATGAAATCCACCGTTCTGCGTACGTACCTACTAACCTCCACTCAGACTGATTTAATTCAAAGTTTCAAATTTACCATAATAGCCTATTGCATCTGTAATTTTAAACTTTGAAAATTTGACAGCGAATTCGTAATTAGCAGCCAGAATAACTCTAAGCTGATATCTATTTTCACAGAAATTGATTGAATTTAAAATTTTATGTTTATAATTTCGGATCCGTTATAGAACCGGTGTTGATCCGATTTTAACGAAAATGTAAAGGGATCACCTCTAGACTGTCTTCTTTCGAATGAATTCTAGTTCATCAAAATCAGTTCAGCAGCTGCTAAGTAATCAGAGCACATACGTAAACAAAATAAAATATACGTAGATACCCGATGAACATATTATAATTTCCTCCATTTTTTTAGGTCGATCAAAAATTCCGAAAATGGACTTCGATACCTACAATACCAATTTGTTATTGTGGTGTAATTTCTGAAACGATAAATACGTGGATGTATTTTCAAGAGCCTATCAATTATCGAATCAAAAATTTTCAATAACTAATTCTCAAAGTTAAAGCTCGTTAGTACGAAAATTTAAAAATAAAACCTTAAATGACATTCTTCCCAATTATAAGTGTATACAACGGGTAAATTTATCGCCGGAAACTTTTTTTTAAGAGAAAAATGAAAAATCGAACATAAAACACCAGAATGAGTGCAAGAATTCTAGCATTATTAATATTCCTCAGCACCGATGATAGTTAGCCTAAAAATGCAAGAGAAAAAAAAGCTAATATAATTATGCCATTCATCCGAACATAACAAGTCATCGATGATTGAGTGCCACTGTTCACAGAATTTTGTTAATTTTGCTTCCATATTCTCTCAGTCTGAAAGGATAAAAAAAAACAAGAACAACGACCAGTGTTTCCAGATGCTGAAAGTAGAATTGCCGTATACAAGTCTCCAAAGAGCCGTATTTTGCTCCAGAGAGCCGTATTTTTTGTTTTCCCCTGTAAAAGTGTAAAACTAACTAACTTATCAATGAACTTTTTTTTTTTTTTTGGTTCTTTTCTATTAAATAAATTTTTTTTTCACAAATTCAGTATTTTATCGATTATATCGATCTAAACTAGCCAATAAATTGATGCGAAATAAAAAATGATAATAGAATTCACGTCTTCAATTAAATATTTCGATACTTACGCAAAAAATGAAATAAAATGATGAAAATTTGTTTAAAATTTTCGAAATAAATTTACAAAAATGGTGAAACTGGTAAAAGCCGTATTTTTAAAATGAAGCCGTACGTGGAAGCTTAACAGCCATATATTTTGAGTACGGTTCAACCGCGGGCCGTACAGCCGTATTATACCTAAAATAGCCGTACGTTTACGGCCAAAGCTGTACATCTGGCAACACTGACAACGACTAACTTTAAAAATTGCAGTCTGTGCCTGTGTAACGTTACTGTCAAGTGTATAAATTTATAACCAATACGTACATTAGGTACCTAATTATTCATTTTGATTGAAAAAATTTTGGTAGTTTAATACTCCCTAACGCCTGCTGAATAGAAAACAATCGATTTTTTGTCACTGCTGGTGAAGTTGCATACTCTGAAATAATGAAGGCAAATCGTCATTTTTCAAAAAAATTCTTGATTGCACGCCAGATAGCATTTTGAATCTCGAATAAATTGTCGCTGTTCTGATAGGTATCACCGTGTCATTAATAAATATTTACTATTCACTGGTCAGCCATAGTATTTTTTATGGTTATTAGTTCTATAGTGTGAGGGTTTTGTAACAATCATAAATTTCTCATAACGTTTCTCCATACCCTGCTTCGCCAAGGTATGAAATAAATAATATATCCTAACAGAATTACTATTTTTAGATATAATTTTTTTAGTGATTCATTTCCATTTTTTGGGACACCAGGTTTGTCCAGACATGAAAAATTATGTAATGATGTATATAAATGTAACGATAGTATTTTGACTCATTAACATTCATATTCGTCCACTGTCACACTGAATAAATTGTCATCCACCTTGCACGTAAAATACTAATCTTTAATACCCCCTAACTCATCAACTAAGATAATTATGAAAAAAATTACGGGAACTTTTCGATCCAAATTTGATGGTAATTATTTCCATACTGAATTAAGTATTTTTAACAGCTTTAAGTATCGAGGAAACTAAGAGTAAACACACGTTCAAGTCTCCCCTAATAAAAGCACTGGGTTGGGGCTGGAGCATTTTTATCGCTTATACAGAAGCTTAACCCTATAAAGTTTCAGGTATGAAACCTCTTACATCAGTTAACTCTATCTCAAACCTTTATCTTAGGAGGCTATTCATCAATCATAGACTCACAATTCCCCTCCCTCTCAATTTATTTATTAAGGTTTAATCAAAAATTCTTGAGTATGTGCCACCTCAAAATGAGTATGTGAAAAGAAACAATTTTTATACCATTTTATTCTTCTTGCTCTCAATTTCAATTTTGCAAAGTTTTTTATGCCACCATCAAATCATTAAAGTTGGTGGGTTGGTAATGATTGTGTTTTTGTGTGATTGCACTATGTTTTAGGTTTCACTTCACACAACATTATCACAATAATAAATGTTAAAGCCGGCCAAAATTAATTCGTCAAATTTATTTCGTAATATTATTTCATCAATATATTCCCTCATATTCGATGAGCATTCGACTCTATCAACATGGCCACACACATACACAAAAAATTTCTTTGTTGTTCCTGGAAAAACGAAAAATTCTACACTTACCCATATACCAGCAAAAATCCAAGGCTGACACGAGCTAAAGAACTGCGAAGTGGCAGGGCTTGTACACTTCTAAAAGCGTATTTAAAAGAAAAATTATTTTCTACGTACCTGATCATTAAACTTTACATAAAGAAATTTTGATCAAAGATTGGTAAGTCATAGAAGCAATGGTCCATCCACCTATAGGGCGGAGTAGTCAGTATATTATCATCACTTTATCCTTTAGTAGGTGTGACAACGGGTGATCGTAGATGAACGAGTGTATTACACACTCGTCGATCATCTAGTGGGCCAGTGGATTAAACTCCACAAACTACTTTTTTGCACTCACAACTATGTATTTTGTCTACGTAGTTAAACTTTAATACTGAGCTAGGCTCATACACTTCATACAGAAGAACACACTCCGCCTACTCTAGTGTTTGTGTGGTGTCTGTATTTATCTCCCCCCCGCACCCACAATAGGTTTCCAAAAAAAAAAAAAAAAAAAAACTTTGATGATAGAAATTTTATTTGGAGCTAGACAGCCAGTTAGTTTTTTCATTCCTCATCAACAGAGACAAAATTACTCAAAAAATTCATGAAATTTTCTTTATTTTTAATAACATTGCCTTTCTACCAAATCATACTGTGTAAGAATAATTTAAAAATGTTAATTAATTTTGAAGAACCTCTTTTCTAATGGAATTAGATTTGATGGAATTTTCTTATATGCATGTTGTTTTTTTCCACGTCTACTGCAAAGTGAAGATTACAGAAAAATGTTTCATTTTAGTTACGTTTTTAAAAGGCCACATTTATCACATGATGCAATCCCACTGAATTCGCAAGATCAATTTATTTTTTATCCTTATATTCGGGAAGATCAAATATTGCTCAGAAACTATATTCTAAATGAAAATCAGCAATATTTATTGAAAGGCAGGGTCTCAGATAAGAGTTTTTTTCAGTGTGTAAGAAGGAAACCTAAATTTCAAATTAAAATTTCTGAAATTATTGAAATTTTTGAAATTTTTCACTCATAAAGAAAAAAAGTTCATCAACTGGCACAACTTGCCACCTAACATTTACAACAGCTAATTTTTCCAACCCTAAAATTTCCCGCTGCTGCTAAATTTTGAAATTGCCTAAAAAATAATAATACAGTGGAAAACACTTCATAGGGACACATTGGATGGTATTCTTTTTCTCCCAAATAAGGGGTGTCCCAAGTCGACACTAAGTTGTCCATCTATGGAAACAAAACAAAAAAAGTTGAATTTTTAATTTATAAGGGTAAGATAAATCGCATATCATTAGAAATGATCAAATTTTGGAATATTTCGGGAAAAATGGAAAAAGTTACTGAGAATTCTCAATAGAAGATGGTAAAAGGCGCTGTTTCAGAGTATTCTGGTGCATCTTCCTCGGGGGTTGTTTGATTGACTTGACCAAGAAAACCTGATGAGTGGCAGAATAATAACAAAGAATAACTAAAACTATCGTTGATGAACTAAGAATGGATTACAGTCTATCTCATAAAATCAAACATTCAACAGCAGTTATCTCAGTTTATCGACTGCCTTGTCCAAATAAAATAAACCGATGAGCTGTCCCTAATAAGTGATCTAATTTCATCAAATTTTAGTGTGATTGTTTTGGGACTTACCATATTTGTCCCAAATAAGCGGTTGTCCCCTTAATGCGGTTTCCGTAATAAGTGATTTCTACTATAAAAAAAGTCATCAAATCTATATTAATATTATTAATCGATTTAAGCAAACAATCGGTTATTTTCCTTAAATAATAGATTTTTTTAACAGATTGTTTTCCTCTAATTAATCCAATCGATTATCCAAAATTTTAAAATAATCAGTTTTGAAATTGCTTCTGGAATATTAATAATTCAAATAATAGGAAGAAAAATATCAATTAAAGAAAATGGAGTCAAAAATTAAAAAAAAAATCACAAAATAATCAATTATTCAATTAAATTGATCAATAATGATCATCATCATCAATTTTAATTTATTTTTTGGCAATATTCATGTCGAATTTGAAAATAATCAAAAATAATCGATTGTTCAAGGCCGATTAATTGGGAAAATCAAATAGGTGGAAAATAATTGACCAATTATTAATCAAATATTTTTCAGTGATCAACATCTCTGCTTCAAATTCCACAATTTTCCAACTACACCTACATGCAACTAATCAATTTTTCCAGCTCTAAAAATATTTTATTTGCTATGTGCCTGTTGTGATTATTTACCCTAATGAATACAGGGCTTTGCCCAGGTCCATTTATGGGTTTGGACCATTGCCAGACCCATCTAATTTTTCACAGGACATTAAACTAACATCCTAATAGCTGTATGAATCCATACAGACGATAAACGCCAATTTAAGGCGATCCTACACGCTGTGATTAGGTAGTATTCTCAGATGCAGCCAATATACTCATCAATATGAACTCTGTTCCGAGGCTTCGTCAGTCCCATCCATGATTAAGCCTGAAGAAGGTTGACAGTTTATATCTGTGAAACGATTCGGGTCTGCCAAAAGGGGTGATCAACATAGTTCTTTCCTTTCATCGTAGGTGTCATCACCCACACCTCTTCAAATGCATGTTTCCCATGGATATAGCATTAAGAATTTGGCATTAGATTTTATGTTATAATAATAATAGTAGTAATAATAATAATAATAATAATAATAATAATAATAATAATTAATAATAATAATAAAAATAAAAATAATAATAATAATAATAATAATAATAATAATAATAATAATTGTGGGAACCACCATACCCTGTCTAATATAAAATACATTCGCCAGTTATAGTCGGCGGTGAGATGGCCGTGTGGTTAAGTTCACCACTTTTAGCTGGCAAATATGTAGGTCCCAGGTTTGATTCCCCGAGCCGACAAAACCTACATCTGGTGACCCTTGACGTGTGCTGGACACGCATTCACCCTAGTGGTGCATGGTGGAATTCACAACTCTCCTTCCTTACTTGAGTCGCTGATAGATGGCGCCCTATATAGTGGAAATACAACCCGTATAAGTAGTATAAGCCTGTGTGTATAGGTATAGGAGGCATTTCTGATTCCTCCCAACCTCCCACAGCATCTAATGTCGTTCAACTCGTGTTGAGTCTCTCTAGGGAGGGAGTGTGTGGGAACCACCATACCCTGTCTAATATAAAATACATTCGCCAGTTATAGTCGGCGGTGAGATGGCCGTGAGGTTAAGTTCACCACTTTTAGCTGGCGAATATGTAGGAGCCAGGTTCGATTCCCCGAGCCGACAAAACCTACAATAATAATAATAATAATAATTAATAATAATAATAATAATAATAATAATAACAACAACAACAACAACAACAACAATAATAATAATACATTATATTGTAGTATTTTATTTTGCTTGTGAGAGAATTTTTGAGTGATGAGAGAGAAGTTGTCGAAAAATTTTAAGGACACTCATAAAACCAATTTTGAATGAAAAGGAAATTCAAGGCCTTCTAATTAGCCTTTTTTTACTTACGCTTTTCAGAGAGGTTAGATCACCAAGCCATGTAAATGCTCCTATACATGTCAGTAATTGTATTGTATCTTGGTATAAAAATATTTCTCATGCTTACGGGGGAGCTATGGTGGACCCCTGTTCCCAATGTTTTCACCTCGCTGCTCATCCAGTGATTCGAACCATAGCGTAGAGGCGAGGTCTCTTGTCTCTACCTGTATATTCATCGCCGTTCGTTTTTATGATTTAAATGTTAGAATAGCGAACTTGATTATTCGATTTTGGACTGCTACAAAGTAACAGTAATAATACTCGTGCCTATCGATACGTTTGCTTTCGTCTGGAAGCTTGTACCCGACCCGAATGTCGAGTTTGTTGAAAAAAATGAAAGTTATGCCCCGATTGGCGGGGGATGTGGAGGAAGGGAACACGAGGAAGGTTGCAAACGGCTGCTGCGGTTACCAACGACATAAAAATCAAACACCAACGAGAAGAACGCGCCCAAAATACGTTCTAAAAAAACAAAAATAAGTCGAATTACATCACGTGCGGTATAGAGGGTTTGTGGGGGAAGATGGCGAGTAGTTGACTGGTGCTGAACTGTTATTAAGGTTCTTTAACTTTATTTTTTATCTAGTTGCTGTGGAACTCGCGCCCTTAACTCATAAAGCTCTTAAACTTTTATTTTATTTAAGTTTTTTTCTTCTTTTCAACATCAAATTTTAAATTTTAGAATTTTTTATTGCCTTAGTTTTTTATTTTTTTTTATTTTTGACGCTTCCGGTCAGCGTTATTCATTTATTATTTTATATATATATATTTTTTTTTAATTTCTTCATTATTATTTGTTTTATTTCTTTTTGTTGTTGTTTTTCTGCTTTTTTAAATTACCTTTGGTTAAATGGTGTGTGTATTTACGTATCTATAACGTCGTAATGCCCTCATTCTTCCCTTCGTATTTTTAAACTGCAGTTTCTGAAAAAGGTAAATCGGGTATGTTGCGTAAATGGATTTTTTTGTTTTAGCTGCTCGCATTTGCAAAGTTTCACAAAAATTTCTCTTCACACGAGCATATATGGAAGATTAAATTGCGCCGAACGATTGACAAAAGTTCTCAAACTACTTTGGAACTTGATCAGGCCTGGTAATATGGCGAATGGGACTAAGGGTACAACGGTGCCGGCTCTAAGCTTCCGGGAGTCCCATTTGTCAAGTACTGCTGGCCTGAGTCCATAGAAAAAAAAAGTATCAGAAACTCATTAACCGATCGGAGTAACTGCCCAAAATATTTCTGTCGTCGAGCCTAAGATTGACCAAAAATCGTTTTCTTATGAATATGACATCTCGAAAACAGTACCTATAATTATGTGTATTCCATTTTTTAAATATAACTTATTTTTGAATGCGCTTTAAAGACTGTTGATTAGGAAAGAGTTTCTGTTCTCAGCACAAAAAATGATTTTTAACCATATATAACTAGAAATATTTTTCTTGGTTTCATTTTCACTAAAATTTTTATTTGTGAACCCGTTATGTTTGAATATTAGCTCTCAATTCCACTCGAGAGTTTTGTTTTAGTGTCAATTCTAAGAAATGAAAACACAAAAAAAAAATGAAAGCTGTAATTATGTTTGAAAGTTTTTAGCAAAAATGTAGTTCGGGATCACTTATCTTGCAATTAATTATATGATAATTTCTCAAAGGCTGAGCAATTCAGCTTATTATTCATAGCCTAATGTTTCATGGGCCATTGGCTATGATCAGCAATTGAAAATTCAAACAAAGCGGCAGCGATGTTAATCTGGCGCCGGTTATATAGAGAATGGTTGGATTGATATTCATGATTGAGGTGTCAAAAGAAAGGTCTCAACAAGTAAATGTGCCATCAGAAGAGAAAAAGTCCGTAGCTTCCCGAGGAAAAAAGTTGTGAAGTGTAAGTATAGGACAGCTGTATATAAAACACAAACAAATAAGTGCTTTGAAAACCGATGAAAGGAAAAAAATAAAATGGAAGGGATAGTGTATGAGGGGAGAAAGCAATTTTATGTAATGGAGTTGGTTACTCTTAGCAGGTGGATTGTCTCAAGGAACGTTTTAAGCCGTAGTGGAAGTCAGTAGCTTCCTTAAATGAAAATTGTTAGATTTTCCTCAAAGTACATTCCTTATTTCTGTATTGGTTTTAAACGAAAAGGGAAAAAGAAAAAAATAATTAAAAAAAACTTTATTTCTTTCTTACTGGGGTCTTCTCGTAGGAGGATTATAAGTTTTAAATCAAATTATATATATTATGTGGAGGCGAAGCCTGATTTTTCAAGTGAAATTTCACATAATAGCCTAATTTAGTCTCCAAAAAATCGCTGATCATCAGAAAAACACTTGAATTATCATGAAATCCGTGTCTCAGTTTATTTAATTTTTTAGAAAAAGCTCCTTCTTGTATCGTACATTTGATTAAATAGAAATTGAAATTTTTCTGTTCTTTAGAAACATGAAGTTGATATTCTTTAGATTCGAATATGTTAATGCAGAATAGGGTAATTGTGAGTTTTCCAAAGAAACTGTGAAAATTCTTAAAATTACGACGTGTCAAAAATTGAAATCAGTTCAATTATCGAATCTCTAAGCACGTCTCCTTATCATAACTTTCGCAGCATTGTTTACTTCCCACTGATTGGGAAAGAGAAGTACAAGTTTTTAAAAATTTTCTACGAAAAAAGAAAATGAAAATAGGTTTGAATTTTTGAAAATCGATGGCAATAATTATTCTCTATTACTATAACGACTCAAACTTTTATGTAATTTTTAAACACATGTCCTTCACAATCGCATCTTGATTTCTTCGCCTTGCTATTTATTTTTAAGTTTGAAACCCAAGACAACGGATTTATATGTTGAAGCCCCCACAATCATTGAGTAAGCTTATGCATTGACAAAACCAGAAACCTTTTTTAGTGGAGGGACGGGATCTGGATTGGAATGTGGAGTAGAATTTAATAACTTCTGCAAATGAGAAAAATAACGAAATATAAGTTACAATTTTTCGCTGTATTATTCTCATTTTTTTGTGCGCTGGAAAATACAACTATTACATTCAGTGCAGTGGCGGGATTTGTGGAAAAACGCCGCGAATATATAGGTCATTTAAATTCTTCTGTACATAATATATATAT
>WOFM01000108.1:1511633-1809133 GCA_011428145.1 Ericerus pela | reverse complement strand
CTTCAGAATTATTCAACTTTCAATTCGAAATATCATTCTAATTTCACCGAATCGAAAATTGATTGCAACCTTTTTACGCTGTGCCCTAACTTCGAAGAAGCGCTGACAAACACAGGCCTTTGTTTCAGATATTTAAACCACCAACTATTCAACGATAACTTTTCGAAGGTAGCAAATAAATTTATTTATACACAAATAAATACAAAAGTCTGTTAGTCGACGAGTCAGAAGAGGACTAATCAACTTTTACACATAAAAAAAAAAATTAAAACAACAAATAATTACTCTCGCTTATGGTTTATGGTTTGTTGTTGTTGTTGGTCTGTTGTTGGCATTCACATGTCGTAGTGCTGGACATTGGTTTTGGAATCCCATTTTGGCAAGCGACGACCGACGACCGACAGAGAAAAAGGCGATCTTTCGAGTTTTTCGAAGCGAGCGTCGCATCGTTCGGGTCGCACACAGCCATTCAGTTCTGCCATTTCACCACTCGAAGCTGGTCGCTGCCTCGCATCATCATTCGCATGTTGTGTGCGTGTGCCACTCTCGTGCCTTCGTCCGCAGCCCTCTATTCGCCCCCGTTTGCTTCTCGCTTTTTTTCCGCTTTACTTTTTCTTTTTCTTTTTCTTTTTCTTTTTCTTTACACTTGGTCGCGTTTTCTACGAATTTATGCTTCTGTTTTTTGCTGCTCTTTTTCGCCGATTTTTGTCGCCCATTTCGATCGCCGCTGTGTGAAGTTCTCTCGCCGCTCTTTTCGACGGTATTTTGTCGCACCGAATGCGTCAGATTTCGTATTTTTAGTGGTAACTTTGCGGCTGCTGGCGTTCATCTCGCATTCCTTATAAATGCGGCTGATACGAGGCGCTGTTCTTCGTACCGAAATTTGAATTCGATCACAAGTCAACAAGCAGTAGGCGGACCGGGCGACCACCATTCTTGTAAGTCGAAAGTATTTTCTCACGCCTCGTATGGGTAGCGAGCTTTATTTGCCGCATTTGCGGGCGCCTTTCTCGATGAGCTGAGAACTCGAGCACAATTTAAATGTGGCAAAATCGACAGAGCTGAGTGCCCAAAAACAAACGATGCAGCGACTTGGTGGTGGGTACGTGAAAGAAATTGGGACAGCGTAGGGTGATGTGGTGGGCACGACATAAGGCAATTGCCCCAGTAGACCGCTAGTCACAAAAATAAGAAATTTTATACATTTTTTTATCGAAAATACGAAAAACTTGAAAAATGAAATAATTTACAATAAGTCAATGTTGAAGATATTTGAAGTACATCTTCTTTACCATACAATTAACGTCAAAGTTAAATGCAATGAGAATCTGATTCCACTAAAATTCATATACTGGGCTGTGAGGACCTACCACACCTTGGCAATATATGAAATATATTTACCATCGAAAGCTGGCAGTGAAATGGCTGTGCATTTAAGTTCACCACATTTAGCTGGAAAATATGTAGTATGGAAATTCGAATATTCGAATTCCTAAAGACAACAGTCCTACATCCGGTGATTCTCAAAATATGCTGAACACACCAGCATCCTGGCGATATATAGTGGAACTCATTACTCTCCTTCCTTCTGCAAGTTGTCCATTGATGACATTCTGTATTTGGAAAATTGTGCCCAAATGGGTGGTGTAAATTTGTATGTGTATGGTGTAGATGGCATGCTGTTCACATCCAAACTTCCAAAGAATGTAAAAATTCATTATACATCTGAATATCTGTAGGGGGCAGAGTGTGAGGACCCACCACACTCTGTTCATATATGAAATATATTTGCCAGCTACAGCCCATGATGGAATGGCCTGGTGTTAAGCTGATAAGCTCATTGTTTTTGGTTGACAAATAAGTAGGACACTGGTTTGAATCCACGAACTAATAGTGCTACACTGGGCCATCCATTCACAATTTTTCAAATTCTTACTTTATTGGAAATTTTGGCATCCTGAATACAGCTTGCATAATGGTGACAAATATACCTGATATGGTCGATTCTTAGGGGTGGCGAGGATCTAAACTACAGGGTATTAGCTTAACAAAATTATACAAGGGCATTTTGCAGTAAAAAAGTATTTTTACCTTTTCGTAACCTCCTACAAATTCGAGTCCTGCATATTGTAATTTACTAATACGAGTCTTTTTAAGGTTTTGTGACAATCTGACCTACCACCCTAAATCATAACCTTTAAATTCGCGATCTTTTCCCCTCTAAATGGTTTTTTTTTATTTATATTTTTATTTTAAAGTCTGTTATTTTAAACATTTACGTATGTCTAAATTCACCCAGGTATTCGATCACAGCCGAAACTTGTCTTTTCCTCATTCCTTACATTTCATGTTTTTTCCATTTTATTGCAAAACTATTACCTTGGCTTCGTTCATTCACTTCATCTTTTCTTACATCTTCATCTCTGACTTATCTCATTCACTTCTAATCATGTTATTTAGCTGCTGCTGCTGCTGCTGCATCTCTTTTCATATTCTTTCTAATCTCACATTTTTTCACTCTCCACATCACTCTTTTGCCCAGGTATTAGTTTCCTTCTCTTCTCCCTGGTTGTTAACCTTTCTTTTTCTTCTTATTCTTATCTTTCTACTTCCTCATGTCATCTTTGTGATCGACACAATAGTTTTTACTCTCTTTTTTTTCTATGATTTAAAATCAATAATTGGATAATATTTTATACCTTCTATTTCCATCTCTTATTTCTTATTTTTCTCCCTCCTTTTTGTAGATGAGCAGTCTTTTTTCATTGGAATATTTTTATAATTCTAATAACTGTTCGTCACTGCTCTTTTAGCTGTTGTTTGCCCAGACTGTTATACATTTTTACGTGCAAAGTTTTAAATTTTATATTTTTTGTTAGATACATGGCTCTAATTTTTATAATGTATTGAGTTTTACTAATTGGCATGGACCATCCGGTGGTGTTAGCCTTGGCATCAAATTGATATTCATCCAGCAAATTTGTGCCCAGGAGAAATATTTAGCCCAGGATTAAATAGTTTTTAATATTACCAGGCATGGTTTAAATTTCGAGTCCAATGGATATCTGGCAGGCTATTTGGGTTGGGCGGTAATATTTCTTCATATTGCTGTCCAGTATAGATGACTTCTGCCAGGTTTGTAGATTTGTAATTAAGTGTTGACTTAGAATACTGTAGGTACTGATATGGAGAACCGGTTTTACTGCCCCCATTCACATGCCACATTTCCACCTGAGCCCTTTTCTTTAGATCCGCTACTGGTGACAAATAACCAACAGTTTAGTATACAATGCCGCTACTGTACTACCTAAAGGCAGTGAAGCTTCCAACGATACTACTAGCAGTAAATTTTGTCGCTGAGATATTTGATACGATAAGCTGACAAGTTGAACACATAGAAACCACCAAACCAAAGACGCAGCTCTAGCGAATTTTGGAGAAATATTGTTGTAAAGAATTTTGCCGAAGGAAACCACAACAAAATGTCTATGAGAGCAGCACTAAAATTTTTACTGAGACAAACATAATCCGTACTTGAAATTTCCAAAAGTATTAGAGATATGAACGTAAAAGCTAACGTATTCAGAGCTACCAACCTCCTACAATAATTTACACAACCTAAGAAAACATTCGTAGGCAATATTAATACAAGTAGATAGAGGTGGATACCAAGTATTTCTAAAAAATTCTGTGTCAAAAGAATATAATGTAATATAATGTTACTAAACCTTGTCCAGGTTAGAATCGTACCTACACCACGCGCGTATTAATGCCAAATAAATTAATATTAATGACGTTGAATTTATAAATATCAGAATAAATTAGACGAATGTAGTCATTTTGAATGTAACAGATGAACCCCACCCTTTTATGCATTCACCATTCTAAAAACAAAATGTTAACCCAGTACTATACGTAAAGCTTACATAGCCTATACTTTTTCTTTACTCCTATGTTAAATCGGTGAATGGTCGATAAAAAAAATTGTGGTGAAAAATTTTTTCTCATTTCTAATGATCACAAGGTATTCTGGTCCATCTCCAGAAGCCTGGAAGCAAAAATCACCCAACCACATACATTCGTACGTGTGTGTGTACCATTTACTTCTACTCGTCAATGGTTTAGTGTACTATCAGTTTTTTTGTTGTTTTTTTTCCAAAGTTTTTCGATTTTTGTAGATTTTTTTGACAGTCTACCATCAGTGAGTAGGTAATTATCGTGGCTACCGAACGCACATTTTAGTACCACATTTTATTACTTTTTTATTTCTCAAATTTATGCTGACTTCAGATCAGCTAAAGCGAGTGCCATTCTAAACGTTTAAGACTGAACGCGTGTGTTTTATTTGCAGTGCACTTTTTTTTTCAGCGTTTTTCTTTGTTCATTTCGAATATAATCTTAAAGGTTAGTGTATTTGTTTTTGAAGTGTGTGCTTTTGTAAAGCTCGAGGCTAAAATGATCTGAACTTTAACTAAAACAAAATAAAATTTATCGCCGCTTACATATGCGTAAAAAGTGTGAGTAGGTATGCTCTGAATTTGAAAATCGAAAAATTTCCAGGTTTTTCACGCAGCGTGTAAATTCAACTTCAGCTTCCTACCTTCTCAAAATTTTTAAATATTGTAAGGTGGGTCTCACGTTATTGAATTTTTTTCCCTATAAGTGCAAAATGATAAATTGGTGTAAAAACATTTCATTCGCATTTCGATGTGAACGAAACGAATAAAATAAAGATTAGATGTTTTTAGGAAGTTGCTAAATAGCGAAAGTGGGAATTTTTTCTCTCGATGAAACAGCCACGGAAAGCGGAAACTAATTAAGAATCTGGAGTTTGAAATTTTTTTAATTAAAAAATTGTGTAATGGTCGTAACTATGGCACGAAGCATAAGGAAAATGACCGATTCTGTATTTTCGTACAAATTAATATATAGTTTTTACACCCTGACGCATCGAGTGTTTTAAAATAATTCACTGTATTTTTTCGCAAGGACACACTATAAATTATTGGCTTATGTTCGAACTAATTACGATACAGTTTACTTTTAATGCATAAAACTAACGTAATTTAAAAATAATGCTCATAATCACGAAGATGAGGCGATGGCTTAGGGATCAAAGTTTTCAGACCGAGAGTGGCGCACGACTCGGTACCTATATATTTTTTCCGTTTGGTTTTCTAACCTCTCTGTAATTTTAAGCAGTTAATAAAATAGTTATTTGTGATACAAGTGCGCAAAGTAGGTATGATTTTGTTACGAGTGTGATTTTTGCAGACTAGCTAAAGGCGAGTCATGCAAATCACGCGAGTAGCAATCATCTACTGGGCAAGAAATAAATTCGCCCCCTAAAAGTGATACTGTTGTAACTTCCAAATTGGCGATTTCGATATTTTGATCGATTCATGTAAGTATAATTTTTCCCAAAGAATTGAATGTAACTTCCATAGTCAAAACTCACTGAGATAATTGATGAAAAACAGTATTCCAAAACGTGATTTTTGTCATACTTCTTGGAGAAATACTGCAGTATGTTACATACATCAATAATTTCAAATTTACTGATTATTTTTTCATTGTTGTAAGTAACATACAACAGTATTCTTAAAATTGTTGTATTGATTTCATCGTTGTAGGTAATATATTTGGAGTAAGTTCCAGATGATTATTTCATTTAATGATAAACTGATGTAACAGTTAACGAACACTGCAATAACTTCCACATTATAAAGTTTTCAATTTAGAGAATACTGTTGTAATAATTTTGGAATAATTACTGTTGTAACTTAATTACAATTGCTGTATGTTTTTTCTGTGAAACTCTGGTAAATTCCACCCCTTTTTTTTCAAGATTCCACATAGGTAGATTTTAATGGATTTTTTGTAGTCGCAATGGTGAATAATTTGAAGTTAAGGGTATTTATTAATTAATGGTGTTGTATTCTAACGGATTTGTCTAATTTTTGTGTAGTTATAATACCTAAATCTAACTTTCAAATTCGATTTCCCAGAAAATCAGTTTTGAAATTACAACAGTATCATTCTCAGGGCGCAAGTCACACACTATTTTTTGCAACACTCCCTCAAAAACAAAATTTAAGCAAGAAAAAATTTTTTTTTGAAATCGTATCTAAACAGAATAAAAACGGTCAATTTTTCATTAATTTGTATTTTTTTGGTTCGTTTATTTTCAAGAAGCTGAAGATGATTAAAAAATTATGCAGGAAGTAGATTTGAGAAAATTTTCTCCTTATTCCAGCAATACTAACCCCAACTGTCTATCTTGAATAGCCACTAAGGCGTCTTAGAGGAAAAGAAGATAGTTTCTAGATTTCAACAACCAGCCAATTTTCCATTAATTATCGTTTTTTCTAGTTTATTTTCAAACAGCTAAAGATGATTAAAAATTTGTAGATAAATATTCTATATTTATCCCCACTCCAGCAACACCAACTTCAGCTCTCTAGCTTAAATAAATGTTGCAGAATCATTTAGTGAAATAAAATAGCTGTGTTTTAAAATATTAAAATGTTGTGTTCAATTGGAGTGGAAACTTTACAATGAGTTGAAATTTCATAATGTTGGATAGAACAGAGTGGGCATGCACAGAAAAAATAGTGATTTAATCAATAATCTAACATAAATTGTTTTTTTAAACATTGATGTAAAATCTCCCACTTCACGTATACTTAATACACTCAAAAACATCTATTTTTAAGGTGTGTGTTGCAAAAAATATATTTCGCCATTCACTAAATTAGCTAAAAGTGAAAAAGAAGTAGTGGGTCATTAAAACGATGAACGTAGTCAACTAAAAACTCAAAACCTTCTGCGAAACCATCATTGGTAGTTTTTTCATGTAGAGATTAAAAAAATATGTAGGCTATAACTATTATATAATAGGTACTTTTATAATTATACATAGGCACTTACTTAAAATAAGTTAACCCTCCACCAATATCTGCAAAAATGAGATTTTAAAAATTGGCAAGAACCAGAATGAGAAGAAAAAGTGAAGATACTTGACATATTATTCTGCCAGCTTGATAATCCAGTGATCTTGGGGTAAGACTATCACATGGAGTGTAAAAGGTTCTGTTTAGCTTAGGAAATCAGCCGTAAACGTGTCAACTAACAATGTTGTAATAGGAGAGTGAACAACCCCCAGCTTTAGAGGCATTTTATGCCTACCTGCAACACTAAAGATATCTAAGTATTTGATTAAGGATATGTACTGCCATTCAGTATGGGTGAGAAAAAAATGAGTGTGTGACAGTGAGAGACATACAGCTAAAGAGATATCCAATGCCCAATCAAAAACGTCACAAAAATAGAATGTTATAAAACATTTAGAAGTCCGATATTTGTTACTTCGCATATTGTGTCGTAGCTTGATAGTGTGTATGTATTGGTATTCAGATGTCTGTTTTCACTACAAAATATGCGCAGCTTTGACTGGGTAGAATGTTGAACGAAGTTTACTTTTTGTTGATGATGATGATGATGATGATGATGATGGTTGAAGATCTTTGTTGCAGTTTTTTACCACAGTGTTTATGAAGAGTTGGACATCTCTTTAGCTATATGTCTCTAGTGATGGTACACGCAGTTGAAGTGAAACTTCTATCTGATGTCAGCATATAATAAATTGTTTACGTCAAATGAAATATTTTCACTGATCGGTGAAACAAAACACTGTCTTCACAATTGATTTACGCACCCTTCATAGTTCATTCCATAATGTTTTCTCCATCAACTCATCAGTGAATAATTTTCGTTCAATAAATCAGAGTTGAACGGGCCAAGCTCTCGTAATCATAGTGATGCGTTTCATGACAGTTTTTTAGTATACTACTGTATGTAAGGAAGTTTCACTAAGGAACAGATAATAAACAATAGGTATGCTGGAATGATAAGAGGAATCCCCTGTATTTTAAATGGGGAAAATAAAATTAAAGAAAAATTCTAGTTTATTACTCTTATTGATACATTTTTGTAATCTGTGTAGTAGAAGTGAAATAAAATGATTAAATAATATCAAAATAATTCAACAGCAACTAAATTAAAGACCCAAGAAAACATCAAAATTTTAATTATGTCTAATGATATTAATAACAGGATATCCTACCTTCTTATCACTCCAGCATACCTATCGTTTATTATCAGTTCCTTAGTTTCACTTAAAAAAAAAGTCATAAAAAGGTAGTCTCTGAAATTCATTTGTTGACTTTTTGACAGGTAACCAGACCAGTCAATGGGAACACTGGATGTTATAATACGATACTAGCGGGGAAAGGTGGAAATGGTCATGCAGGATCACAGAGAGGGAGAGAAAAAGAGTACCAAAGGTATCGAGTCCAAACCTTTTCAGAAACCCCGACCAAAATTTTGAAATAAACGATTATTTTCAAGTGAACGTTTGAGGCAAAGAGTGTCAGGGCTGATCCATTGGATGATTTTAAGGTGTCGAATTCTTCAAGCTAAAAAAAAACCAGTCATTGAAATACATGTTCTACAACACTAGAAACACTTAAAAAAGTTTATTAGCGTTAAGTTAATCCAAATTACGACTAAGAATATGGCCCATTTTCTCATCAGTTGTCACTACCCAACTATAAGAAGGAGCTCATTTTAGCAAATCGTTACCTAAACCCATATTTGCAGTTGTTTCAGTCCAAGCATCGACATTGTTGAGGAAAAGGTCGTAATATTTATTATATAATCTTATTAATACTTTCGATCGGTGCCTTCCTTACACTTGATTAGGCAGCTGGTAAGCGTAGAAAAATTTGGAGAACGTCGTTATTTGACTGAAAAACAAACATATTTCTAATGCCTAAAATAATGGACGAAGGAAGGGGAGGAGAGGTAAAATGAGAGAATAATAAACAAAAAAAAATTGAATTACTAAAATATTGCCTGTCGTGGCTAATTACATAAAGCAAGTAAGAAAGTACCGAGTACTTTTTACTCTAATAATCTGCTGACACAGCACGTATCCATTGTGCAACACAAAAGAGAAAGCTACCCTAAAAATCCACAATGAGGTGTACTCACTTTAAGTGTCTGCATGAGAATGCAGCCTCACGACGTTACCACGAATGCGACAATAGTGGTGCTGAATAATGCGTGTTTTAGTGGTCAGCTGTTGTGTACTGAGCATCGAAGACAATGGTTATCATCCACATAATATTATACATTCGGATTATACGACTGCATATAACTGTCTTCTTTTACTTCACATGGTGTATAACTTGGGCTCGTGGTAATGGATCTGAACCCTAATGAGAGGCTGCGACTGTAACCCTCTCCCAAATATTTGTTAGAACAATGTGGAGAATGTAAGTAGCAGGTAATGAATAAAGCCAATTATAGATTTATGGAATATACCTGTCGTTTCTTATTACGACAGAAAAAATTGAAATTTGATGATTCACGAATAACGAAAACACATTCAGCTTATGGGCATGATAACGAAATACAAGCAGAGGACAATCAGACTGACTGAACGACTTCGCTTTTAAGCGTAAAGCATCCCCTGTAAAAACCAATAGTAGATATATGAAAAAAAATGAACTACCCCCCCGAAAGCTTACGACCAGTATTATTCGAAAGAAGTATCTCAAGGTCACCACAGCCATTGATTTTCTGGCGGAGTGCAGAGGCGAGAAATCCTTGATTGCAACAAAACCGACAGAACCCACACAGGTACTGTATATTTTGGTAAAAACTATCGCAGAGCAGTCTGTGGCACCTTTACTTTTACTTTGCTGCTGCATTCGTCGCGGACCTCAGCATAAATATTTAACACATCCTATTTTGTTATAACCCAGGCCCAATATTATTGAAGCAAATACTTTGTTTCGGCACGCATCGATCGAACGACTTGTGAAAACAGTATTTTCATTGCCACTAAATCTTAGAGCCGCAAAAACAATATGTCTGACCCTCGGGCCCATCTCACATTTTTCACGCGAATCTTATCAAATGCATAAAATAGTTAAAACTGCATCGTAAAATTCATTCACGTTCTTTCGTTTTGATAGAATAAAATGAAATGATTACGTGTTTCGAATTAGGCAACGTATACAAATGTCAGCCACGATTAACAGAAAAGCGGTCGCCGTACCGACACCAACCTATGTTTGTAAAGTAGATATTTATTTACGTACATAATAATATCTACTCTCGTTTCTTCTCTCTCCGATGCGGACACTCGAGTTATAAAATTCTTTTTCACGGTGTGAGCGATCCCTCCGCTAACTTTACAATATTAATTCGTTTACTCACGTTTGGGGAGGAGAGTGAAAAAGAAATTAGAACGCGCTTTGTCAATGTTTATAAAATGTTAGGTATTATAATATGTCGGCTGCGGTAGGCCAAACAGCTACGACGGACAATTCATTACGAAATTATTTAAGCTTTGGTCAAAAGTCGCAGCCCGAAAAGTAGGAAAAGTCATCCCATAACGAGACATATGAAAATTTATCAGTTGAAATTGGAAGGAAAAGTAGGTAATCAAACAGTTGGTAAAATTATTCGCTCGATGCCTAATTAGGTACCTACTTAGGCGAGAGGCAGGCTAGATATAGGTACCCAAATTGTGCTTCAAATTTCAGGAATTTTCTATTCCAAATTTTCGATTGGCTATTGGCGGATGCTACTTTACACGTTTGTTAAAAACAACGAATGAAACTGGCCCGTGAATGTGACTTCATCATTAACGGTTCATAAATTTCACATTCAAATCTATTTTACACTGTATGGGTAGGTACCTACCATATAAACTAAATTTAACTGTTTTTGGTCACTTTTTTTACTCAAGCCATAGGTTCTAATTATCTCAAAAACTAACGGACGAAATTCAACGGTTTTAATACCAAAATTAAATAAATACGGACATAATATGTCGACCAGCTATACTGGTAAGAAAATTTTAACCTCAACTACTGTTTATTAAATGAATTTTTAGGATGGTGTCCACTCCATCGCACTTGGACGTGACTCTTGAACATGGGTCAGGGGGCCTAATACCAAATCACAATCATAATAATAATTTCACAATTAAACGATTTAATCTTCCACTTTGAAGATACAGCTATCAAAAATTTCCGATTTTCATCACTTGTAGTTGACTCACAACTGGTAGTAAATTTTTCGACTCCCAACTTATACTAATTATTATCATTCAAAATAAATATAGATAAGTTAAACAATTTTTGTCTCATTTTGTTACTGTAATAAGTCATTTCAATGGCCAATTTTCCTTCCAAGTAAGTATCTATTTCCTTGCCATCTGAAATATATTTAGTTTCATGTACGAGTCAAGTCTATAATAGGTCCAGAACATGGGATCAGCAAGACATGGACTCAATTTATAGGCGGAATATTAGCAATTTAAATTAATAAATGAATAATGTAGATGTATTCCAGTCGATAATGGTCTGGAACAATTTCCTTTTGTTAATTTATCTTTGAGGAAGGCAGCCAGTTTGTCAGTTACAGGTGTAGGTAGGTAGTAGAAGAGTTTCAAAGAACACCGCGATTCTCAGCAATTTTGTCGCTACAAAAAGGTTTGTGTCAAAAAAAAAAAAAAAAAAAAAAAAAAAGTCCCACGATAGGTATGTAATCTTTAAAAAGGGTAAAGAAATTTTTTAGATACGGTGATGCGATATCTACCTGCGAGGCTAGAAATCCAATGGAAACAAAAAATGGTGATGGACTTTTGTAATTCATGATGAGAGAAGAAGGAGAGGTATTCTCTGGACGATACGGTTTGCAGAGTAAATGTTTAAAAGGGAGGTCGTGCCCCTTAAATTTTGCTACAATCTGCTTTTTCTATTATGCTCAAGAAAATGTATAACTTTTCGTCCGCACTTACGATTCTCTTCGATTCGAATAGCCAACTTGGTCGGGGATTTAGATAGCTTCGATAGGCTGAAAAAAAGACCTAATATCATCCTCAAATTTGTCTCATCCCACGCTTGTCAGCCGAATGAAGTGATGTTAATATCAAATTTTAGGCGATAGTGGAAAATAATGATACTCCTTTTCGGATTCCTACTTCTAAACTGGCATTTAATGGGGAACTAACCACAACCTACGCCAGGCCAAAATTAGCTTAAATGAGCACCTTCTTGCAGTACCTACGCGAAACTATTTGTGACAGGGTAAGATCTGTTTTAATTTCAACCCATTTGAATTTTTATTCTTGTTTTATGTTTTGAGTCCTCAAAAAAAATAAATAAATAAGCAACATACTTCTGTGTAACAACCACTCATCAAACTATTAGTACTTCTTGTTTTTGTTTTTTTTTTTTTTTTTGCTTGCTTCAAACCCATCCGAGAGTCTTGAGTTAGCTCCCTGTTAAATTGAATTACCGCTAACCACGAATTAAAATTCAGTACTTTCGTAGTCTGTGACGTCACAAGGTTGCGGTTAAAAATACCGGTGACAGAAATTGTTGGAGCTCTAAATAGTCCTCTAAGCTGAAGCTAACATTTTGAATCGACTGCCAAAGTGAACCAACATTGTTTCGACTTTGAAAAATACTTATTTCGGTTTCTTATGCCCTACTAATTACTTTTGGTAGATTTCACAATATTTTGCAGATTTTTTCGTCAATTAAAGCGATTACGTAATATTTTATATTATAATCGCGGAAAAATATTTTGACCAATTTGTAGGCGTATTTTATTCCTATTTTTGATTTCTTGAAAAAATATTAAAAATTTCGTACTTTCTTTGGAATATTATTTTTTGAAAATTTACACGATCAATATTTTCGGGAAGTAGAATCCAGTTTGAAGAAAATTTTTCAACGACTTTGTCTTTTTATTCTATATACTATATATGAATGTCTCCGAGTACAAAACAATGGATCTTGTTTTGAAAACATTTCGGATCTTGACTTTAACTTGCATTTGACACAGTAATTATTATTCGTTAAATACTTAAATTGCTACCGAAAGTTGACCAAAAAAAAAGAATTTTCCATTATTACTTACTAATCCCCTATTTTCAATAACGGAACGTTCATTGCATCGTTCATAGATACCGACTTACGGTTTTTGAAGGTTTCGGATCTTTTTACTCCTCTAAAAAAAAAAAAAAAAAAAAAAAAAAAAGGTACATTAAATAACTACACCAACCTACTTTTTTATTTCTA
This sequence comes from Ericerus pela, assembly GCA_011428145.1. Classification (NCBI taxonomy): domain Eukaryota; kingdom Metazoa; phylum Arthropoda; class Insecta; order Hemiptera; family Coccidae; genus Ericerus; species Ericerus pela. Next base: position 1,795,967 of record WOFM01000108.1, on the reverse strand, counting down.
CGTTGAACTTCGTCGTAGGGATTTTTAAATTTTGTCTTCAGTCACCCTACGCGAATAATTATTTTACCACCACTAAGGGCTAATTATCTCCGTTTAAAATTGTGGCATTAAATCAATAGGGCGATGTCAACAGTTTTCATTTTGGCCAAAGTTGAAAGCTTTAGGTTCATTTCGGGAGCTGTTAATAGCTGAAGAAAATAAGTTATCGAATTAATTGGTAGCAACGAATTTACTGCATTTGAAAGTTTTTTTTACGTAAGTAACTACCTTCATCAAAATTGACGAAATTATGTTAATTTTCTAGGAACAGTCTGCTAAATGAATAGTAGGTACCTACCTATCGATAGTTTCTGGATTTGATGCTGCCAAAGATAAACAGTTAGTAGTTAACATATTTCTATGGCATATTAAAAGAGGTTTTACTAAACCTGTAAGTAGGCCGATGCTATATATATAACTAAAACGAACACAATATGCTTATGCACTGTGGTAACAATGCACTCCACCCAGGTTTGTAGGGTCGACAGTTTCACCACAAATTGACTTGGTAGATGGAGAACTACGGAGAATTATTATAGCCAATTTTGGAAATGTAGGTACCTACCTAGCGTTCGAAAAGGACGCAACAACTTTTTTTCTTTGGCAGCCACACCTTCGATAAATGCTCGTTCGAGGAGTGAGCTGTTCTCACTGAGTGATGCAAAACTGGAATGTTGTGGTGCGTTAGTGGCAATATTATATTACCTCAGCCTCGTGTTTTGATCTGGTCGGTTCAACCGACGACGGTAGTTAGGTACGATGATCTTCGACCATAGACAGAAACAGAACCTTACGTTTAGAATCTTCTCGATATAAAATAGAATTAACACGTAGGCACCTGTTCACTTTTTCGGCGTTCTCTTCTTCCGCATTCGATGAACCGGAAAACAAATTTATGTTTTAGACACCAGAATGAAGTCGATAGCGAAACATCCGATGCTTTTGGTCGCATTTTTCGCCACATGTTCGCTGTTTGCAGCGACCAGCGCGAGGCCGAGTGGATTCAACAATTTCTTCACCGCCTTAGTGCCGTCAGCAACTGGAAAGGTAAGTGGCCGTCGCAAAATCCGAAAACTGCCAGAAGGAACGGCGCTACAGCCACGTGCAATGTACTGACAGAGTATCTTTTTTGGTGTACAGCCAGGCACAGGCGAATACACAGTGCGAGACTACGTCAACGATGGCTACAAAAATAATCTGGCCTTCCTACACGAAGTGTGCCCTCCACTAGCTCGGGTGAGTATAAAAGCCTGCGGTGAGGGTGCAAATCGATCTTCTACGAAAACTGAAAGATACTCTGGGCTGGTGAACAAAATAACTACACCCTGCAATACCCGTTTCGCGTAGAATAGGTAGTGTAAGCAGTTGTAAACCACTGACCGGTATAAGCGCAGATCGTTGCTCTATTACACAAGTCATTTTCATTGTGATTTCATAATGACGATACATTATGAGTAGGTACCACAAAGCGTAATATTGTATTGCATTATACTGTACGATTTTATTCTCTGGTTGAGTGTTGCGAAACTGAGAAACTGAGAAACTGAGAAACTGAGAAACTGATTCGGGCAGGCACTGCGTATAGATACGTTGAGTGGCGCAACTAATATTATAACCCACCATTCTCATCAGCTGCCAATGATTGCAATAAGGTGTCCAAAAAGGGTTAGGGTTAGCTGTCTCCTTGCTTCTTCGTTTAGGTTGCTCGAGTGGTACGTAAAGAGTGTTGTACGATGATACGAAGTGATGGGAAATGCAAGCCAGCTTAACTGCAACATCCTATAGGCCACTTAACACACCGAAGTTGAAACTACACCATCAACAGAAAAATACAAAAAAGTTGACACGTTGCAGTTAGTACCCTTAGAGCACGGTAAGTACAGCATTTGACAACTTATGCAGCACACTCTACTGCGCATCACCTACCTATGTAGTACCAACATACTCGGCAGCTCTTTAGATTAGTATGCAAGCCATAGTACTGCGTTCTTGCTGCCTGGCCTAGAATATCCTGTGCATCCCTGAAAAAGTCCGGCACAGCACTAAATACCGAGTCATTTTTGTGGTGCAGACCTTTGAATGCGTATTACTACGTATGCACTGCTCAAAATGATAAGAAAGTGATGACAACACGTACAGTGCGGGGAAATAAATGACTAGGTTGCCAAGGGCGCATGCTACACTCTGGTTGCGGTTTTCTGCTAATGGAAAAGTGATAAGAACCGATCAGAACTAAGAATTTTTTTTTATTACGCTCTTTGCACCATAGACTTTCTCTTCCCCATTGTGGCAGATGATACCTTCACTTGTGTTGGCTTATCTCTTAGTTATCCAAACATTCCATACGTAGTAAAGCACCTATAGTCAAAGGTGGAAACTCTTAATTATTTCATTTAGAAGTTTTTCTAGATCTGTGGTCTTCAACCCATGGCTCATGGACCATTTATGGCCCACGATATGATTTTAGGTGGCCCGCGAAAGAGTTTATAAACGAGGAAATATTAAACTTTCATTTTTTTTAATGGGTAGACATAAGTTGTTTTTACCTTTGTAGGGCTGGATTAAACTTTCATTTTTTATAATCCTGATCAGGATCATGTATCCACATAGGAAAGGTTTTGGGTGTCAAAAATTCTTCACAACTGGCTTCAAAAAAATTCTAAAAAAATACCTAAGATACCCGTTTTTGTATAACCTTTATCATTTGCTACGCTTGCAAAATTGTTTTCTCGATTAGTAGGTAAGTCCCCACTAAATCCTGCATAAGTGCGTATCTCCATTTAACCTAATTTTACAGAAAGAAAAAGATATTTTTCAGCACCAAAATTCAATATTTTTTTTCTCAACTCAGGTTTATAGATACCTACATTATCTATATAGAAAAATAATTTTTATCATAAAAATTGTTGAAATTATACTCACGAATAAATAATAAATTCGTGCGGTATAAGAAATAAATGGAGATACGCACATTTTCTTCTTAAATTTGGGTGATACGCATTTTTATACTTTGGGAATAAAACGAAAAATATTAATTTCTCAGAGATATACCCAACATTAACCAATGCATTTTAAAAAAATCCACCAAGATCGCTAATAAAAGAAATTTAATAATTTTTTGAGATACGCTGTTTACTAATCTGGCCAATGATAGACACTGATTCTGATGTAGTTTTTCTACCTTTATTGTTTTGGATTCTGCCGGTTTTTTCCAAAAATGTATTTTGCCCGGTGGGTACAAAAAGGTTGAAGACCACATTCATAGATGGACAACTGATAATACAGGACTGTAGGTAATTCATGGAAATACATTAAGTCATATCTTTGAAGTCAAAGTTTTTTACTGCAGATGATATTACTATGAATATTGGACGCAAAAATAATAGTTATAGAATAAAACAAGAATGAATTTCAAAATGAGGTATGGAACTATGGACGGATAGAATAAGAAAGAGAGAAAGAGAGCAGAGATTTTCCGGGACAAATTTATGTTTAAGAAATTCTTTTAAATTTCTGTGAAGAACACTTTTTTGAAATTTTGCAAAAATGGACAACATTAAAAGAGTTTCACGTCTGTTATTCGTTATTCCTTTAATAGACACACTCCCCACTAATTTTGATGGCAAACTTTTTTACCAGGGTAACTGTGTCTAAAAACGGATACAACAAAACAGTTGAAACATAAATTAATCAATTTTGAATGTGAGAAAGGCCGATGGCTATCTGGTGATAACATCAACAGCGGTGGTAGTTGCGGTTGCTTAGTCAAGGTCATGGAGTGCAGAACATCAGAATTTCGAGGGTTTTACGATCCTTCCTTGGTACCTGCGGGACTTTTTCAGGAAAAAACTTTTTTTTTTCTTCTTTTTTTTTTCATTAGAGTACAGCTCAGGCTTTCTACGCATACAGTGGGAAGTTTTATTGAAATGAAAAAAGCGGTAAAGAATGGTGTATATGCGGCATCAGTTGCAGAATTGCCACACGATGCACTACCGGATTTCTAGTATTCGTGTGCTCGCTGTTTGTCGGCTTCACTTCAGTTTGGTTCATTAATACGGACGTGTTGAAAATTTTGTGAAAAGTGAAAAATTTCGAGTTTCACTTATACGGCAGGCTATGTCGTTCCTCCAATAGGGACATGTTACACATTTTCCACTGCATCGCTGGTGGTGCCTACGACGTCTAAAATCGGTACCTACTCGACTAATGAGCTTCGCTGTTCCAGGTGGTTGACCAGGTTTGCCAGTCTGTGCAGAAAATCGTCGAGCGCTGCATCAACTTCTTCGTGGGCGGTGGTGCCGCCCCCAAAGCGGGAGATTCGACCACCCAGGCGCCCTCGGATGGCGGCTCAACGAGTGAGGGCACTGCCGAAGAAACGACGCCGTCATCCGGCGACGGATACGACCAGTCGAATCCGAAATTCGGCAGCTCCGATTCGAGCACATCGTCCGAAAGCTCAGGTTCGTCGGAGACGACCTCGTCGAGCGAAAGCTCGTCGTCAGAAAGTGCCACCGACAAACCGGCGGACAAAGACACAGAGACCACAACAGCGAAGCAATAATTTTCGGGGCCAAAGGGGGGGCTATCCAATGCGATGATTTTTGGCGGGAAGTAATTTTATTTCAGTTTTTTTTTTTTTTTTTATATACTCGGAATCGATTAAACCGTTCAGTCTTATAGATAGAATTTTTAAGAAATTACGGACGTTGAAAAAATTAAAGCGTTATAAGACTGACTTTCTAAAAGAAAGAAAAAATATTTTTAATCCGTTTTTTAATCCTGAAGAACCGGCTAAAAATTTAAAAAAAATTAAAAAAACTGAAAAATTTTTAATTTTAAAAGCTTTAAAATTTTCATCCTATTGTCCAAAAGATTGTGTCTACTATTTCGTCAGCAATTAATAATTTCAGTTTTTTTGTGTTTTTTTTTTTTAACGACTTTGAAATAAATTGGGTGACAAAAAATTCATGAAATCCGTAACCGAGTAAACCTACGATATACCTACTTAGATTCTGGCAGGTATATAATATTCTCAATGTCATCTCCGTCGTTTCGACAGAAATGGTGAATTTTAAATTGGTAAGATTTTTTTTTCATTGCAGTGATTTCAAAAAATTAACGTTATTAGTTTGTAAACCTGATGATAGTTCGATAGTACATTAACTCTTTCAAACAAACCGATTTTTTGCGTTTTTTTTTTTTTTTTTTTTTTTTTTTTTTAAATAAAAGTAGGTTACTACACATTGACAAGGTTGTCACCAAATACATATTGTTGATTCGCTGTTATAAATACACAAGTTATTTTTCTTATTCTTGTACGTTTATATAAACTTATTCCAAAACAGAAATTAATCTTCTTTTATCATTATCCAAATTCAGACGATTAGAAATCGCTTTTTAGTTGACCCATTCGTTTATATCAATAATTTAATTTTTCATATTATTTCGATGGCAAATCGTTTCCTATATAAGCTGTTTTAAAAATTGAAACCTATCATTCCGAATGTCATTCGGTATTTATTTCCAAATCGTATTTTATAATTCGTCTTTGAAAACCCACTTTTCAACGATACCACAGCTTATGGACTTACATATTATTATACCTATATATGTGTGGATGAACGCAAAACAGTCGAAGATTTTCGCACAGTTACGAGGAATTCTGTAATATTCTGTATTTAAACCATTCGTAATGTGACGTTTATCGTTACGAATGTGCAGTGACGTAGTTAGTTCCATCGAAAGCAGATGCGCACATGTGCTCTGTGGTCTCTTCTGACTCCCCACCGCAACACACCCGCCGCTAATAAAGACACTCCCTGGCTGCAAGAAGGGGTTGCAACTGCCAGTACCCCCTTCTTATTTAGCTACGCCTTGGTGATGGTAACATGGCACTGAATCACAGTCATCAACGCCATCAAATTTTCATCGACGTATGTTATTTGGAGTCGTTGGAAGGTCCCAAACTGGTGAATGTTTGTTTCCAAAGGCGAATATATAGGCAATCATTCTTACTTTTCTACGATGCGTACGTCCATTGGGGGGATTGACGATGACGTTTACCAACAAATCTTGATCCCCTCATATGTTTCTTCTGATTGAGCTGCTTGGCTGGTTTGACTGGGGCGTAACGTGAGCTACCTGTATTTTCGCAAATTCTTTTTTAGGTAGGCGAATGAATGAACAACGTAAAATCTCCGTCTTCATTTTTCTTCATTCCTTTTTAATAATTATCAGCGTTTTACGTTAGCCTGACTCCCTAATCTGCACAGACTTGATCCTGCTTAATTCCACACACTCCCCACTTCCGTCCCTCTCCGCCACCTGTAATCCTGTCTCACTACTATTAAAAATAATTCAAAATTCCTCCTCCATATAAAGAATAATCGCAGCACGCCATCTCGTCTGAATTAATATTTCTGAATGTGTGTGTTCATAATTTCAAATTCACTTTATAGTCCAATAAAATTAAAAAATAATTGTGCGAAAAATTGTAACAATCTGAAATTCGGTACACATGTCCACTTTATCGTCCTAACCAACACCTTGAAAGTCCCAACGATTCCGGTGCGACTGCGAGTATCGTCTTTTAGGAAGTTAAAACGATGACGCAAAAAAGTTTTTAAACAAAATTGGAAGAAGACTAAAAAATTGATTAGAAAGTATCTCACACTGTACTTTGTGAAGCACGTATCCTTTGGTATTATCGTGTATCGTACATCTCGAGAATTAAGATTTCATTATTTAATTCATATTACGTCATCAGTCATAAATCATAATAATCATACGCAATTTAGCCTAGAAAAATTTGCTAATAAAACCTTTCTCATTTGTTACTTTTAGAGTTAATCAGTTTTTCAATGTTCGTTGTTATTATTTGCTGTTGATGAGTAGACTGAGATGTTCACATATCTGTTCAACGAATTTTCTCAAACTTGAGACCTATCTAGATTGTTTTTTCATAACCAAATACTTCTCTACTGTAATTTTCAGCAACCTCGTTGGTCTGGTTCTTCATAACGCATTTATATACACACATACCCACTTACAATTACTGCTCGTATTATAGTATAGGATTTAGAAATTCTCTTTGATTCGTCCCTGAATCCTGACTAATTTAACGGCGACGAATCAAAAATAATTTGTAGATGAATTCTCTTTGATTAGTCGCTGAATCCTAATTAATTTAACGGTAACAAATCGAAAAGAATTTGTAGATGAATTCTCTTCGATTCGTCGCTAAATCCTGATTAATTTAAGCACGACAAATCAAAGAGAATTCGTCGCTGAATACTGATTAATTTAAGGGTGACGAATCGAAGAGAATTTATAGATGAATTCTCTTCGATTCGTTGCTGAATCCCGATTAATTTAAGGGCGATGAATCGAATCACTGCTCACTGCTTATCCACGCATCGTATGTCTGTGACCTTAATCCTGTTTTGTTAACTGTGATTTTCACTTATAAAGACCACTGCAAAATGAAAAAGTATACAACATGAATTCCCTTTGATATGGATTTGAAAATAATAGTTCCTATAGTAATTTTCAACAGTTTTTTGAAGACAGTTTCTGTCTATCTGAAAGCCAAAAAGTGAAATTTGTTTGTGATTCGTTGGATTCAATTGTAACATTAAAAGTTATCATTATCAATCACCACATCGCTGAATTTATATAACTGAAATATGTTAATGTTGTTAATACGGAAGTTTAACAAATTTTCTCAAACTTGGGACCTATCTAGATCTTTTTCTCTTACCAAAAAACCCCTTTATTGTAAATTTCAGCAACATTGTTGGTCTAGTTCTTCATAACACATTTACATACACACATACATTCATACCCACATACACACATACTCACATACCCTCATACAACTCTCTTAGGACTTTGTCGTAAACAAGTAATTTGAATGAGGCACTTTTTTTGTAGAACAAACATGAATGACAATGAAATTTGTGATTAAAACATTTTAACCAGTAGGGTTTTTTTTAAATTATATGCCTCTCATGTTCCTACTTAATGAACCTGGTTTAAATCATCATCTAATCATGTTTCGCAACCTGAATTTCCAAATGCAAAAACAACGAATATTGAAGGATAACTGAATTTGCTTCCATCATTTTGGAACATTTTCTTAAAGTTCTATAAAGTTTTATTTAAAAATATTTCACTTTTATTAAAGTGAATATGTTCGAACTTGTTAAACGATATGTACTCAAAACAACATCATTTCATTAATGTGTCTTTTCCTTTTTTTTCTTTTTTTTTAACTACATTTTCTATAAATAGCCATTGAACCAAAAACTTACTTTTTTAGGTTTCTATCGTTTTGTAAAAATTTATTTACAGATATGAAGGGACTGAAAATTTATAATTTTTCTTTTTCTTTACATCTTCAATTCTAAAGCAGAAACGATGAAACTTTTGTTTAATTCGAGAAGAAATTTAATTGCCGAGTCATTCATGGACTCAATTATATTTGATATGCAGGATGTCTCGATGTTGAATAGCAACACTTTCAGTTTGGATTTCTGGAGTCGAAAACAAGAGGGAAGTTCCGCTGATAAAATGCTGGGAAATGTTTTTCTCCATATTATGGTCTCTCAAAATGAGTATAGAAAGAATTAAAAATCAGCAGTAACTTCCCCAAAAATAAACAAAAGTTAATAAAATTTGGTACAAAAAGTGAGTAGTATTTATGATAATCAGTTTTACCGATCTTTGATAGTTTTACCCGCCTTTTGGAGGCAAGATGGAGGTTTGAAAACTGAGTATATTATATTGGTTTCAGAGAAAAGCTGAGTTTATTTTTTAAGAGAACATTTTCTTTTGTCTCCTTCTCGTTGATTAATTCTGGGAGGAACACTATTCGACTGCAGGACATGCTGTAAATATTGTATTTACAACGTAAGTTTGCCATGTTCTGTACGAATGAATGCATCTCCAAAATAAGTCGTACAGACGTAACTTCGCCTTATTTAATTTTTGCGTATGCAACTGTTCGAAATTTTGCATTAAATGTCATCGTTTATTATTGGTCCGTCGGCAGACTTTCATCATTTCGTCGGTCGTCGAGTCAATGTTTGATCTGTTTCGAAAGATTGCATATTTTGCCCCCATCGAGTAACTTGTATTTGTCATCATCGGCGCAGGTAACTGCTGCCGAACCTGCTATTTCATCACCCGATTCGGCACACTTCATCGATCCGTAATTAAATTCTCAATTATTATAACCTTGGCATTCTCTGCAGCATCTTCGAAGACGTTCCCTTCGTCCACTCGGACGGTCGGACAGTCGGACGGTCGCACGGTCGCACGGTCGCACGGTCGCACGGTCGCACGGTCGCAACAACAAAATAATTCTTCAACCGTTCGTGTTTTTTCCCTTCTTTAGCCTTATTAATTTATACCTATATTTAGGCAGCTCCACCCATTTGTCGTATAATATCGTTACGAATGCGATTAGTATTTCAACATTCGAATAAGTAAGTTACCTACCTACCTATCCTACATACGTATACATTTATATTTGCGCTTCCATTTCAGCCCGATTTAACTTTCTCATTTCACCTTTCATCTCGCGTTGACGACCTTGTCGACCAATTTTATTACCACCCAAAATGTTTCATCAGCTGCGATAATGCCCCCGTATAATAGTAATACCTAATAATAATGATAATGATGATGATAATAATGCCGTACTGCCATACAGATTTTCGTATTTACATAAAACTAATCGAAAACGCAGGCGAACTGACGAGATCGCATTGCTCCAGTAAAAGTAGTCAAAAAGAGGCGATAAGGCCGACCAAAACGATGACCCTGGATAAGACTGGAACACGACTTTGTTTTTTTATTTTTTCTATCCCATACTTGGTTTTGAAAAAAAAAAAAATTAAAAAAGAAAAAAAAGAAAAAAAAGAAAAAATTTTTTTTAAAATTAATCTTCGATGCGATATCCGTCAACTGGTTTGCACGCGTCTCTTACTTAATGCAGCAATTTATTTGAGACAGCGCCTACGCCTGCTGCACATAAATTCGACTCTCTGCCAGGCGATACGAATTCTAACGAACACTCACAGAAGTCATCGCTCATTAGGTAGCTACTCGTCGAATAGCTAAGTGCCTAATTAAGTGGCCTCTTGCCGGACACATTCTACGCCAAGGTCATTCGTTGTCAACATTTAGCAATAAATGCGCACCTCACTTTCTTACAATTGGAATACGCTCGCTTAAAATTATTTTATTGTGGTAAATTAACTTTACCGCGTAGGTAGGCCTAATTAGTTAAGAGCGAATGAAAATAATGCTAATGAAAGAGGGATGTTAGTTTTGCTGGTTGCGGGAAATGGTTCTCTCACCCTTAACATCCACTTTTGCTGATCAGCGGGCAGCGATTTGAAAAATCTTACTAAACCTTGATATTTACTTGGTACCGATGTTCGTCATTCTTCCATACGTGACGTCATCGCAACTTTCGTTTTTAATACCTATATACAGCTCTTTCGGTGGATCTTTGAGGTAATCTAAAATTGCAGAAAGACCTCGAATAGAGCTTTTCAAAGAATAAACGAAACTTACAGAAATTTTTAACTCTTAAGGCATTCACGGTTGAGCTTTCGAAATCTAAATTCTCAAATAACCCTGAACATAAACATTTCAAATCGAAAATAAAACTTTTCTAAGTCAATCTAAATTCTTCTATATGTGACGCCATCAAAATTTTTTAGCATAATTGCAGCTATCAGATCTCAAAATGAAAATTTCCAAGAAACCCTAAAAATGAAAACTTTTAAAAAAATCTTAAATTTTTCAAAATTAAACTTTGATTCTTTCATACATAATAATAGGTTTACGTTAAAAACGCGTTTTTAAAAGATAAGCTTTTATTTTTATTTTTTTTTTTGGCTTTAACTTCGTGCGAAATAAATATTATTTCTTTACGGAAAGTTGGCTACCGTATTGGTACATTTTAAAATCGCAGTTGGCAGTAGTGAGTAGAATAAAAGCTTATAATAAATACGTGACGTTACGAAAACTGTAAGGTTTCATGACAAATTTTAGGGTAGAGCTTTCGGAACCAAACTTTCTAAAATACCCTTAAACATTTCACAAAGTTATACCATAATTCTTCCATATCATTTATATTTTCGAGTTTGATACAGCTTTCAGAGTGAAGCTTTCGGAACCAAAAAGACCTGAAAACAAAACCTTTCAAAACAAAAATGAAACTTTTCAAAGTGAAACTGATTCTTTTATAATTATGTGACATTATTCAACCGTTGAGCTTGATTACAGCTTTCAGAGTTATGCTATCGAAACTAAATTTCCTAAAAAACCTTAAAAACTAAATTTTTCAAGACGAAAATGAAACCTTTCAAAGTTAATCGTTGATTCTTCCATAACTATAAATTATTACGTTATTGAAACTTTTGAACTTCATTATACCTTTCAGAGTGGAGCTTTCTAAACCAAACTTTCAAAAAGACCCTGAAAATGGGACCTTTCTAAGCAATTGGAACTTTTCAGAATGAAAAGTTCATTCCTTCTTAATATGTTATATCATTGAAAATTTAAGAAAGATTACAGCTTACAGAGTGGAACTTTCAGAATCAAACTTACTAAAAGAACTTGAAAAATAAATTGTTGAAGCATAAGCGAAACTTTATCATTTTATATTTATAACAGAATATCAGTGAAACTTTCGAGTACAATTACAGCTTTCAGAGCGTAACTTTAAATACTAAACTACGCAAAATATCTTTAGATAAATATAAGCACCTATGTTGAGAGCCAAAATGTCATCCAAATCCATCCGATAGAAGTGGTGTGATACTGTTTAAAAAACAGCCCTTGCCCCTTCCTATCATTTTGAATAGTTGATATAATAATAAATTATATATTGAACGTGTGACCGCAAATTATGTATGAAAACTCCATCTAGTTGGTGAAAATATGGTGCCAATTTTTGACGAAACATCCGAATATTTCTCTAACTTAATAAAAAAACTGAAAAAACAATCAAAGCTCTAAATAAAAAATAGATGAAAATAAGTATTAAAGAATTTAATTCAGTTTATGGTTGTCTAACAAGAATTGTTTGACGTTATTCGACATTCTTTAGGATTTTCCAAAGCTGGAACAAAGCAACTAAAAAAATAATGAAACAAATGGTAGATAGGTGAGTGAAATTCGACGTTATTCAGTTTTGTATATTGAGAAATCATTAGAACTACTAGGTTAGTAATTTTTTTCCAAAATTCATTGACACACTATCAACAATTAATGATTCCATCAATAGAAGAAGTATCAAATAATACTTAAAAATCTATAATTATGTGAAATTGACCTTCGAAATTCACATCAGTATAGGCCTATAATTCGGGCGTTTGCCCACTAGACGTCATATTTTGCTCAGAATTCGTATTTCCACTGAGCAGGTCAGACCTTAGCTCAGTGTAAATAAGGAATTACTCATCTTTTCCACATTTATATAAGATCTTCGATGACTATGTTGAAAAAACGTTTGAAAAATCACTTCAGTACAATACTCGTTTGTATTTTTATTATTCCATGATATTGTTTTCATGAAAAATGAGCAACCATGTTTTCTTCACAATTTTTTATGAAACTTTAAAGAGCAGCAATTTGAAAAATATGTTTTCCTCCTAAAATTGCGAATAATTCGAAAACAGTGGACAAATTAGCTAATTAGAAAGCAAAAATTCGATCGGCATTAGCCTAATTTTCTGTTTCGCCGAAATAATGAGTTACTGCTCGAAGAGCCGCCATTTTTATATTAAAACCCTTTAAATTTTCATAAAAATTATTTTAAAAAAATGGTGGCACATTTTTGACGAAAAAATTATTCAGCAATGAAGATGGAGAATAATGTCTGACACAAAGCTTACAGAACAAGAACTCGTGTTTAAAGTGAGTTTTCAACACCCAAAAATACGTTCTGAAGTTCACGAACTATTTAATTTTGGAAAGGGTCTTTTATGATAAGAAATCTGAGTGTCCCACTATTTTTTGTAACAAGCGGAAGCCCATTCCTATGCACTACATTTAAACATTCTACATTATGATGAATAATCACAACTAAAAACAAACGCTTATTATACTTGCAGTTATTTTCCTTGACAACTCGCATTACTTTCACTCCACTGTTAGGAGTGAATACTGATAGGTACTTACTCAAATTTAAAAAGAATCGAGTTTTCATGCTCTATCTTACATTTTGTCGATACTTACAGCGTGTTTTATTGGTGCCTAATACCTAATAATAAAATAAAATTGACTGTTCACTTTGTTAAATATATTTTTTCGACGTATGTCAATTAATTAAAATAATTTTTAGTGAAACTGTAGTAGTCACACTCTTGATTTCAATTTGGAATTATAGATCTAAACATCGGTAAGTACTTTCTCATTTCCTTTCTTGATTCATTTATCCGAATTTATGAAAGTCGTAGATGTATTCAGAATATTTCTCGAAGGACAAATAAATATGAAACCCACTCGTTCAAGAAATAGTATATTGTCAATCACCCCGCTAATTTATTATTCATTGAATTTGTATTAAAATAATATTTTATATAAATACCTACCTAATTATGTAGGTATAATAAGATTTTATTCTTTTTAATGAGATTTCCATTCGTTCCAAACCCATCCAAGTACGATTTAATTTCAATAAAACCAAACTGAGAGAATAGGCTCAATAATGATCAATGAACAGAATCAAAATCACTGTTTCAATCAAATACAAAACCAAATACCTATTTATTATGGCTAAATACTTCATGAAAGTCAAACTGTGCCAATGAAGAAAATTTTCATCCGCACTAAATCTACTAAACGTTCACGGAGAGTAAAAACATAAACAAAAAACTGACTTAAAAAAAACAAACGTTCACAATTCCACAATAAAAAGAAATAAAAAATAAAGATCAATTGTTGAAGATGTTTACAACACTATCCTTTTTGATCGAGGATGAAATAACATCTTTTTTTTTTAACAAAACTTTTAAGTTGATACCAGTTTTTGAGTAATTAAGTTAGTAAGTTGATTTTCTGTCTGAAATTTGGGGGAGACTTGAAAAAGTTTTGTTCAAAAAATAAAAACCGAGTTGATGTTATAACATCATCGATCAAGAAGAGAATGATGATATGGTAAACATCCTCTGAAATTATTCTCTCCTTTTTAGCTCTTTTTCTAGTTCATTTTAGTTATGTAGAATTGTCCATTTTAAAGTCTGTTTTAATTTTTGAAAAAAATTTTACCTATTTTTCTATTGGTTATTTTTAGTTTCAATTTTCTAAATATGAATAAAAGGGCCTAATATGAAATCCACCGTTCTGCGTACGTACCTACTAACCTCCACTCAGACTGATTTAATTCAAAGTTTCAAATTTACCATAATAGCCTATTGGATCTGTAATTTTAAACTTTGAAAACTTGACAGCGAATTCGTAATTAGCAGCCAGAATAACTCTAAGCTGATATCTATTTTCACAGAAATTGATTGAATTTAAAATTTTATGTTTATAATTTCGGATCCGTTATAGAACCGGTATTGATCCGATTTTAACGAAAGTGTAAAGGGATCACCTCTAGACTGTCTTCTTTCGATTGAATTCTAGTTCATCAAAATCAGTTCAGCAGCTGCTAAGTAATCAGAGCACATACGTAAACAAAATAAAATATACGTAGATACCCGATGAACATATTATAACTTCCTCCATTTTTTTAGGTCGATCAAAAATTCCGAAAATGGACTTTGATACCTACAATACCAATTTGTTATTGTGGTGTAATTTCTGAAACGATAAATACGTGGATGTATTTTCAAGAGCCTATCAATTATCGAATTAAAAATTTTCAATAACTAATTCTCAAAGTTAAAGCTCGTTATCGCCGGAAACTTTTTTTTAAGAGAAAAATGAAAAATCGAACATAAAACACCAGAATGAGTGCAAGAATTCTAGCATTATTAATATTCCTCAGCACCGATGATAGTTAGCCTAAAAATGCAAGTGAAAAAAAAGCTAATATAATTATGCCATTCATCCGAACATAACAAGTCATCGATGATTGAGTGCCACGGTTCACAGAATTTTGTTAATTTTGCTTCCATATTCTCTCAGTCTGAAAGGATAAAAAAAACAAGAACTACGACTAACTTTAAAAACTGCAGTCTGTGCCTGTGTAACGTTACTGTCAAGTTTATAAATTTATAACCGATACGTACATTAGGTACCTAATTATTCATTTTGATTGAAAAAATTTTGGTAGTTTAATACTCCGTAACGCCTGCTGAATAGAAAACGATCGATTTTTGTTACTGCTGGTGAAGTTGCATACTCTGAAATAATGAAGGCAAATCGTCATTTTTCAAAAAAATTCTTGATTGCACGCCAGATAGCATTTTGAATTTAATCAATTTCTGTGAAAATAGGTATCAGCTTAGAGTTATTCTGGTTGCTAATTACGAATTCGCTGTCAAATTTTCAAAGTTTAAAATTACAGATCCAATAGGCTATTATGGTAAATTTGAAACTTTGAATTAAATCAGTCTGAGTGGAGGTTAGTAGGTACGTACGCAGAACGGTGGATTTCATATTAGGCCGTTTTATTTTTTTTCATATTTAGAAAATTTCAACTAAAAATAACAAATTGAAAAGTAGGTAAAATTTTTTTCAAAAATTAAAACCGACTTTAAAATGGACAATTCTACATAACTAAAATGAACTAGAAAAAAAGTGTCGTCAAAAAATATTTACTATCCACTGGGCAGCCAAAATATGTTCTATGGTTATTAGTTCTATAGTGTGAGGGTTTTGTAACAATCATAAATTTCTCATAACGTTTCTCCATACCCTGCCCCGCCAAGGTATGAAATAAATAATGTATCCTAACAGAATTACTATTTTTAGATATAATTTTTCTAGTGATTCATTTCCATTTTTTGGGACACCAGGTTTGTCCAGACATGAAAAATGATGTAATGATGTATATAAATGTAACGATCGTATTTTGACTCATTAACATTCATATTCACCCACTGTCACACTGAATAAATTGTCATCCACCTTGCACGTAAAATACTAATCTTTAATACCCCCTAACTCATCAACTAAGATAATTATGAAAAAAATTACGGGAACTTTTCGATCCAAATTTGATGGTAATTATTTCCATACTGAATTAAGTATTTTTAACAGCTTTAAGTATCGAGGAAACTAAGAGTAAACACACGTTCAAGTCTCCCCTAATAAAAGCACTGGGTTGGGGCTGGAGCATTTTTATCGCTTATACAGAAGCTTAACCCTATAAAGTTTCAGGTATGAAACCTCCTACATCAGTTAACTCTATCTCAAACCTTTATCTTAGGAGGCTATTCATCAATCATAGACTCACAATTCCCCTCCCTCTCAATTTATTTATTAAGGTTTAATCAAAAATTCTTGAGTATGTGCCACCTCAAAATGAGTATGTGAAAAGAAACAATTTTTATACCATTTTATTCTTCTTGCTCTCAATTTCAATTTTGCAAAGTTTTTTATGCCACCATCAAATCATTAAAGTTGGTGGGTTGGTAATGATTGTGTTTTTGTGTGATTGCACTATGTTTTAGGTTTCACTTCACACAACATTATCACAATAATAAATGTTAAAGCCGGCCAAAATTAATTCGTCAAATTTATTTCGTAATATTATTTCATCAATATATTCCCTCATATTCGATGAGCATTCGACTCTATCAACATGGCCACACACATACACAAAAAATTTCTTTGTTGTTCCTGGAAAAACGAAAAATTCTACACTTACCCATATACCAGCAAAAATCCAAGGCTGACACGAGCTAAAGAACTGCGAAGTGGCAGGGCTTGTACACGTCTAAAAGCGTATTTAAAAGAAAAATTATTTTCTACGTACCTGATCATTAAACTTTACATAAAGAAATTTTGATCAAAGATTGGTAAGTCATAGAAGCAATGGTCCATCTACCTATAGGGCGGAGTAGACAGTATATTATCATCACTTTATCCTTTAGTAGGTGTGACAACGGGTGATCGTAGATGAACGAGTGTATTACACACTCGTCGATCATCTAGTGGGCCAGTGGATTAAACTCCACAAACTACTTTTTTGCACTCACAACTATGTATTTTGTCTACGTAGTTAAACTTTAATACTGAGCTAGGCTCATACACTTCATACAGAAGAACACACTCCGCCTACTCTAGTGTTTGTGTGGTGTCGTGTATTTATCTCCCCCCGCACCCACAATAAGTTTGCAAAAAAAAAAAAAAAAAAAAAAACTTTGATGATAGAAATTTTATTTGGAGCTAGACAGCCAGTTAGTTTTTTCATTCCTCATCAACAGAGACAAAATTACTCAAAAAATTCATGAAATTTTCTTTATTTTTAATAACATTGCCTTTCTACCAAATCATGCTGCCTAAGAATAATTTAAAAATATTAATTAATTTTGAAGAACCTCTTTTCTAATGGAATTAGATTTGATGGAATTTTCTTATGTGCATGTTGTGTTTTTTTCCACGTCTACTGCAAAGTGAAGATTACAGAAAAATGTTTCATTTTAGTTACGTTTTTAAAAGGCCACATTTATCACATGATGCAATCCCACTGAATTCGCAAGATCAATTTATTTTTTATCCTTATATTCGGGAAGATCAAATATTGCTCAGAAACTATATTCTAAATGAAAATCAGCAATATTTATTGAAAGGCAGGGTCTCAGATAAGAGTTTTTTTCAGTGTGTAAGAAGGAAACATAAATTTCAAATTGAAATTTCTGAAATTATTGAAATTTTTGAAATTTTTCACTCATAAAGAAAAAAAGTTCATCAACTGGCACAACTTGCCACCTAACATTTACAACAGCCAATTTTTCCAACCCTAAAATTTCCCGCTGCTGCTAAATTTTGAAATTTCCTAAAAAATAATAATACAGTGGAAAACACTTCATAGGGACACATTGGATGGTATTCTTTTTATCCCAAATAAGGGGTGTCCCAAGTCGACACTAAGCGGTCCATCTATGGAAACAAAACAAAAAAAGTTGAATTTTTAATTTATAAGGGTAAGATAAATCGCATATCATTAGAAATGATCAAATTTTTGAATATTTCGAGAAAAATGGAAAAAGTTACTGAGAATTCTCAATAGAAGATGGTAAAAGGCGCTGTTTCAGAGTATTCTGGTGCATCTCCCTCGGGGGTTGTTTGATTGACTTGACCAAGAAAACCTGAAGAGTGGCAGAATAATAACAAAGAATAACGAAAACTATCGTTGATAAACTAAGAATGGATTACAGTCTATCTCATAAAATCAAACGTTCAACAGCAGTTATCTCAGTTTATCGACTGCCTTGTCCAAATAAAATAAACCGATGAGCTGTCGCTAATAAGTGATCTAATTTCATCAAATTTTAGTGTGATTGTTTTGGGACTTACCATATTTGTCCCAAATAAGCGGTTGTCCCCTTAATGCGGTTTCCGTAATAAGTGATTTCTACTATAAAAAAAGTCATCAAATCTATATTAATATTATTAATCGATTTAAGCAAACAATCGGTTATTTTCCTTAAATAATAGATTTTTTTAACAGATTGTTTTCCTCTAATTAATCCAATCGATTATCCAAAATTTTAAAATAATCAGTTTTGAAATTGCTTCTGGAATATTAATAATTCAAATAATAGGAAGAAAAATATCAATTAAAGAAAATGGAGTCAAAAATTAAAAAAAAAAATCACAAAATAATCAATTATTCAATTAAATTGATCAATAATGATCATCATCATCAATTTTAATTTATTTTTTGGCAATATTTATGTCGAATTTGAAAATAATCAAAAATAATCGATTGTTCAAGGCCGATTAATTGGGAAAATCAAATAGGTGGAAAATAATTGACCAATTATTAATCAAATATTTTTCAGTGATCAACATCTCTGCTTCAAATTCCACAATTTTCCAACTACACCTACATGCAACTAATCAATTTTTCCAGCTCTAAAAATATTTTATTTGCTATGTGCCTGTTGTGATTATTTACCCTAATGAATACAGGGCTTTGCCCAGGTCCATTTATGGGTTTGGACCATTGCCAGACCCATCTAATTTTTCACAGGACATTAAACTAACATCCTAATAGCTGTATGAATCCATACAGACGATAAACGCCAATTTAAGGCGATCCTACACGCTGTGATTAGGTAGTATTCTCAGATGCAGCCAATATACTCATCAATATGAACTCTGTTCCGAGGCTTCGTCAGTTCCATCCATGATTAAGCCTGAAGAAGGTTGACAGTTTATATCTGTGAAACGATTCGGGTCTGTCAAAAGGGGTGATCAACATAGTTCTTTCCTTTCATCGTAGGTGTCATCACCCACACCTCTTCAAATGCATGTTTCCCATGGATATAGCATTAAGAATTTGGCATTAGATTTTATGTTATCTAATTTTTTTTTTTCCTTAAATATATCACTTCTCATGGAAAACTTCTGGATACGGCACTGGATACAAGACCGAACAAGACCGAATATTAACAATAGATACAAATATTTCCACTCCACACTAATGTAACACTGTTGTTCTTCTTGGTAAATTTGTAGCTGTAAATTTAAGAATCACTATTTTATTTTTACCTCCCTCGGCGATGTAAATCGGTTGAGAAATATTCGTCAATGACAACCACTGAAAGTACCTACCGACGGTGTTATTATTGATCCTTGACATTCCGTCATGCTTTGAACCTAATCCTCAGCAAACGGCGGTTTGTACGAAAATATTTTAGGTAAATACCCGAATGAGAAAAAAAAAAATAAAAAAAATAAAATAATAATAATAATAATAATAATAATAATAATAATATTGATGATGATGATGATAATAACGAGTACCTAGTTTTTCAAAAGTAGATAGCAATATCGTAACGTAACGCATTAATTACCACAATTATCCATAGTTCAGTTCAGAAAATTAACGAAAATATCGAATATCTGGTTAATCGATTGCGCCCCGAGTGTATCATCGTCCAAGACCTACCTAATAAACAAACAGAAATTTTACTCTAATTTCTTGGTAAACTTGAATCCATACACAAATGTAGGTACCTACTAACTTACATTACTCGATTGGTTTGCTGCTCCAATTTTAATGGATTTTCTCCCATCACCGTCTCTACAACTTAATTGCATACTAATTGGAGAGTAAAAGATCTTCGCATAGTTTATTTTTGTATCACTTTTCTATATGTATTTTCAACACAAACTAGGCCGTCTTCTTAAAGAGGATTAACTTAAAAAAAAAAAAAAAAAAAAAAATCGACGCGATGTTCGACGTCATAATTTATAACGAGACGAAGGTTCATCACCAATTACGTTACAGGTTGTTTTTTTTGTTTTCTTTTTTTCTTTCAACTTATTTATTTGTTTATCATTATATTATATAGGCTATACATGCATACCTATATATATATATTTTTTTTTTTTGGCGAAGAGCTTTCGCTTTTGACCTTACTCGCGTTCCAAGTGTGCGATCCGTGTCAAACGTTTCGATATTAATTAGAATGGGATGTGCATCTGAGATGGCGTTCCAAGTACACCGACCTATGGGTATGCAACCCGCAATAAAATTATATCATATCCTCTACGATGAAGTCTGTCCACAATATTCGTTAACCCGAGGAAAGGCATCAGGAAAAAGCACCAGCCGAATATCCTCCTCCACTACATAGACAAAAACTCAGGGCCGGATCTTTGCTGAAACGTAATTGCTGCTTAGGAGGGCATCTTTATAAGGGTAAAAATTTTTATCATTTATAAATAACACAGCATCAAAATAAATACCTAAGTAGATACTGTAATATATAACAATATTCGATTGAACTAAAGGCTTTTTTTTGTTTTCTTATTTCTTGTAAAAAGTTATGACGCAAATTGGACGACAGCTGTGATCAGTGGTGAGTATCTGATCTTATATTTCCCAACCGAAGTTATCAAGGTCGGTTTTAAGGGGGGATTAAGAGTATGATCCCCCCTTAGGCCAAAAAAAAGGTCAATTTAAAACACAATTATTAGAATTTTCAAATTTTTCGTCTACGAAATATATGAGAAAATGTTAAATTCTCCCAGAAAAATTCACGAATATTATAAAATGTTATTCAATCCTCCCAATAAGAAATCCTGAAACTGGGCCTGGATGTTATAAAATGTTGAGAGCTGCAAAGAGAACATTTTCGTTCATGGTTGTCTTTCGTCACCTTGAACAGCTATTTCACCATGTGCCACAACTCTCGTACCAACTGGCAAGTTAGTGTAGAAAACAGTGACAATATTAGCTGTTTTCGATATGACAAAAGTAAAATAGTACCCCGCACAAAGTTTTAATTTTGAAACTGTCTAATAAAAGTTAGTTCTCCATTCTACTCAAAGGTTTGGTTCAGCTTCACTGGTTTCACACTATTCCAAAAAAACAATGTTTCTTTTTGAAATGATTTGAAAACAGGCTTGTCAAGTAAAAAAATGTGGTATTAATTCTCTGACGAGGTATTTCGATTTTCCAGCTTGACGTTGCAAAAATTATTTTTTCACAAAATTTGCTAAATTTCTTGCAGATTTAGATAAAAAGCAATCATGTTTTCAAGATATGACGACATTTGTATCACATGCCCATCTTATCGAAAAAAACAAAATTGTTCTATTTGAGTTATCAATTTTTAGAGTTTTTTATTTTACGAAACTAACTCAGAACTTAAACTGTATCAGTCAAACTGAGAACTAAGTTTCAATAGGACTTTTTCGAAAGTAAAACTTTAAATTTAGCGTTTTTTCGTAATCTTGTACTGCTGTCACAGTTATTCTTATTCATTCCATCAGGAGCAAAAAAAAAAATTCTTGTCATAAGGGTGCCTTAAGTATTTCCCATTCCTGCGATGTTGTTTCAATGACCAAAAAAACAAAGCCAATTAATACCGTTGCCTCCCTAAAGCAGAAAAATAAGGCATACAAGATAACAAGTTGCCTAAAGAACGTTAATATTGTACATATTTTTTATTGAAATGGGAGAACAAAAAATACTGAATTTAACTTACCTACCTATTATTCTTCTTGCCAAATTTATCAAAATAAGATCGATTGGAATTAAAATGAAACGAAGAAGTATTCTGGTAAATTATTACCTTCTTTTCAAAAAATGGAATTAACACCAAAAATACAAAAACATAATGATGAGCTCAAAAAGAAAAGAATAACCTTTTAACATTTATTCTGAATGATCTATGGACTGGAATTGCATATATAGGGGCTCATTTTTTATTTATCCTGACGCATTAACTTACTGTCAATCGCCTACCACGTTTAATAACTCTCTTCTCAAAAATGATTAAGCCAATAAAAAATGGGATGGAACATAACTTGTAGGAAAATTAGAGGACTTTATTTTTGTATAAAACCAGGCCACCCCACCTAACAAAACTTAACTTGACTTCAATCCACCTATTTCAATCTACCACAACGACTACATACTAAATTCAGGATTAAATCGTTTCGTTAAAAATCACACTTCGAGGACGAACTCATAATTATATTTTTAAACTAAATTCAATATCAACTGAAATGGTTGTAATATCAAAATGAAATTGAACCGATTTTAAAATTACTTTTTCACCGACCTTCCTTCGAACATGACGATTAATTTCATGGGAGATTCATCAAGATCTGTCCAGTAGTTCTCCAGTAAAACGTAGACACGTTTTTACGTTTTCATTCTGGTTAACAAAAATAAATAGGTAGATAGGCTTGCCTATATGTCAACTCCGTCGAATTTTATGACAAAACTTTTAAATTAGCCTGTCTTCGATACTTTCGGCCCCTAGATCTTGCTGGAGAAATTTTAAAATATTATTTTATTCTTTTCTTTTTAGCTCATTTTTATTACGTAGCCCATTATTTATTATAATTTTTTTTATTTAAAGTTAGTTCTGTTTTTTCGAAAAATATATCAATTTACCTTTATTCTTTTTTGTTTCAATTCCAGCACATTTTACTGAAAAAATTTTGAAACAGTTATTTTTCTCATTTTATTTTTTTCAAGGATTTTTTGTTTCACTCATTATACTTATCGTTAACTGTTATTTAGTTTTAAAACGCTCTGTGTTTTAAAGGTAACTAAAAAACTATCTTATCGATTTAAACAAAAAATTGCAGATCACCATCGATAATTTAAAGTAAAATTTATTAAAATCATTGCTCAAGTTGAGAAGTTACGCAGGAACACCCATTTAAAAAACAATAAAGGTAAAAAAAGAAAAAGAAAGAACGTTATAATATTATAATTATGTACCTATACGGATGGAAGTGAAAATGTTCTCCTTTTTTACGAACTTGGTTAAAGTATTTTTTGCCTTTAGCTGCAAACAAGCTGACTCCAGCTCGGTCCTAATACTTTTCTGAAACACTTGATTTTTACAATAAATTCACATCGTCACTATCGCAAGTTACATTACGTTCAAGGATGTTTTTGGATCTTTCGTTCGTAGATCAGCACGCGTTAGATGACTGAAATGTGCACATCGAAGGCTCGAAGGATATACGCCAGACTAGCATTTGATTTATGGATGACAAATTGGTAAATAATTATGCGTGAATACGAGAGTGAAACTTATAATACCAAGGTAAGATGTGTTCACCATTTTCACAAATTCTCTAGGATAACCTGGTTTTTTTTAATTTATTTTTTCTTAAATTATAAATTCATTCAAACACAGTCACATAAAAACGACGTATACACGGATTTGTTTTACCAAAAAAGAATGTTGTATGATTATAAAATTTATATGGCACATGTGTTTCGGAACTCAATCCTAAACTCTAAAGTAGTAATAAACAACAACGAGGCCAAAACCAAGATCGCGGCAGTCACATTCCTGATCCTCTTCATTGTCCTGAACAGTTAAATCATGGTCTTAGTCTCGGTCTCACATACAAGATATTTACTAATATGGAAGACTGTAACGGCCAAAAGAGGTGGTTCAGTACTGGAAACTAACCTCTTTTGGGGCGATTACACTTCCTTCGATATACGATAATATTCACAGGAATATTGTAGTATTCGAGAATTAATTTAAATAGTTGAATTTTACTATCCACAGCTATTGTGGACCTTAACTGAATGAAAGACTCTAATTAATTTGAAACACACCGTAAACTTTATCACTTTAATTTTAAAACACAATATTAGATTTACAATTATTCATTCGCAGTTTAAGACTGGAAGAATATTACAGGTACAGTATAAGACTGACCAGCTATTTACAATATAATATAATACACTAGTAAACAGTGTCAAAGATTACAATACAATACAAATATTTTAATGAAAACCAGAGTTTATATACCTGTCAAGGTATATGGTTTTCTATGGTGTTGTGTGTAAAGTAGGGATTAGCTGATTTAGGTATTTAATTATTTCGAGAATATTCGGGTACCAGAATGTTCAGGTACTCGAATATTCCGTTAGAAAACGTGTAGTAGTTGCTGGCAGGAAGTAACGGTACTTTTGCCAGTTGACTGCACATATTAGGGAAAGAATTTGCTTAGTAAGAAAAACGTATTTTTCTGTGAACGAAATATGCGCGTCTATATTAAAATATGACGAACATATCCGTTACAAAGACTACCATTCATGCCTCACCAAAATATACCTTCAATAATTTTAACTCTATCGCTAACACCAGCAAAATGATCAATTAAATTTGAAATCTCATTTTGAAGCTCAGTTATCGGCATAAGCCCCAACTTTGACTTTTTGGGGGTTCAGGGGCCCCAAATAATTTCTTCAATTTCATTAAGTCTTATTTACGTTTTTTTATGTCGAATAATTAAAAACTCGCTGTCTAAAGGTTTCACATTTATTCTTCGCTCCCCTCAATAATTTTACTCATTAATTGGTGCCACTGCTTATAGGGCTGTAAATAAAAATAATTCATTAAACAAATTACAGAATTTCTCACGTACAGTTACCCAAAATATGCAAAAATTATAAAAAAGAAATCTTTTCTCCGTATCAACTTTTACTCATAGTATACAGACACAAAATTTTAGGCCTATAATGGAAATTCCTTGTACGATATTTTACGTTTACGGCGCCCTAGTAAAACTACCACAATATTGCGCTATCAACTGTGTGGTCATAGTAGAAAATGGTAGCATCTCATTGAACCCACGGTCTCATCTCTCTTCCTTAAACGCTCATTCTACTCCTCAATTACTAAATGAAATGTTATTTTGTAAATCAGTTTATTATTTTGACGAGCCACATATTTTTTCTCCCGTGAAAGGTCAACGGAAAAGAACGACATTTTCATTTCGATTCTCTCCCTTTTCCACTACCCATCGCTAATTATTGTTTTTCTTCTCATAGCCCTTTTTTTGTTGGTTCCTACTTCGCTATAGCCCAATTCCGGTGTGACATCATTGGCGTCTTGGATTTAGTAAAATTTTTTTGAGACTTCCGAATGAACTTTTAAAAACCCTCCCCTTTCTTGAAACACTTTGTTGCGTTGTATGTTCTGCAAAATTCATCATGCAAGGTCTTCTATGATAGAAGTGTAATTTAAATGAGAGTCTACTTTTTAGAGCGAGTAGAGTTACGTGGCATATTCCGCATCGGAGCATTTCTACAACGGTAAAAATAATATTTCATAGTCAATTTTTTTCGTTTTACGAATCCGTAGTTAGTCTGTCCCACATACGGAGTGTAATAACGACCTATACCTGTAGAATTTTATCACCATCATTATAAAATTCTGTCGAATCATTTTTATAGACTCGTTGAAAAATTAAAAATTGTTTCGACGGTACAAATAAAATATGACCACCCGCAAGTCACAAGGTTGAATTTTTTCATAGTAACAACCATAATAATTTATTATAATTCATTTGAACTGAATGATGGTGTTGCATTCGTAGCGATCCATGCAGATAGAAAAGTATAAGACTACATAATCTATTTTTAGTAGAATTTTTTTTTTTTTTTTTTTTTCAATACCAAAATACATTAATAAATCAATAAAGAAAAAACTGGTTTTGTTGGAAGTTACCTACCCTTCAAGTTCTAAAATATTCCCGGATCTTAACTTACCACAAACATATGAAAATGTTCAAATAGGGAGAAAAAAAAGGAAATTAACAGCTAAATGTCGTAAATTAATGAAGTATACCTACGTATAGCGAAATTGCAAATATTTTTCACTTTGATTATATTTTTCTCGAATTTTGAATTGGTCATTGCAACGCCAAGATCAAGGCCATGATTCTAAACAAGGTAAAACCAATACCACTTTTGTTCATCACAGTATAAAATTATTTACATGGGTATAACTACGAGGGATCAAAGGTGGGCTATCCTCCACCCCCTCTAACGAAAAAAGAATCCTTAGCCCACATACGTAAGCCAGCTTTCTTTAAAGTTTTTTGCAGGAAAAAATTCTTACCCTTCAGCTGACTACATTAGCTGGGTAGTTAGGTAGGTAGGTACCTTCTAGAATATTCTTGAACACCTTAGAAAGAAAGTCCCCGAATCAGAGGCCTCAAGTTGTCCTGTCTCCAGTTAGAAATTAAATCAGTTATTTAAAAAAAATAAAAATGAAGTCAATTCATTTATTAATAGAATTGTTCATCCTCTCAATTCGTTTTTAAAGAAGAATAGGAAGTTAAAAAAAAAAGTTATTATTCAAATTTAATACGTAGGTAGGTACTTCTTTAGTCCCGAATAGTTTGCTTATAAATGAAAAATAGGTCATTCAGAATGATGTTTTATCTAATTCTTTATTTTCATTGCCAATGGTATACAAAAACATCAGATACCAATGTCAACAATTTCAATAAAATTAATTCGGAGTCAGGCTCAAATCTACGTTGCATAGTCAAATTTCCCAAATTTTTTGACGCATCATCATCAATTTCTAGCTTAATTTCAAATAATCCTTCAACACATTCACCACGTTTCTCAGTAGGTACTGTATTTTTCATATTACTTCGAATGAACCACAAGAATTTCGATAAAATTTTGAGAGTATTGTTACAAGGTGAACAGAGCAACACCACTCACCTGTATATAAATGTGTCCCTCCGTACAACGTCAAAAATCGATGCCAGGAAATTTT
Organism: Ericerus pela; assembly: GCA_011428145.1. Lineage (NCBI taxonomy): Eukaryota > Metazoa > Arthropoda > Insecta > Hemiptera > Coccidae > Ericerus > Ericerus pela. The sequence continues at coordinate 1,768,716 of WOFM01000108.1, read as the reverse complement.
TAAATAGATGACCTCCAAACCAAATTTTTATTGCTCGGTCATCGGGGAATATTTTATACAGCCCTGTCAATAAACATATTCTCATTCGCTCTGTGTCTCACCCGAAGGAGGCTCAGGTCTTAAGTAATTATAGATCACTTACACTCACACTTACTTATTATCTCCTCCAAAACCACTCACTCGTAACAGAAAAATAAAATAAAATATGGTTGGCATTAAACTAAGACAATTTAACTGAAGAATAAAATAATTAGATACGGAAAGCGAAATTTTGAATAGAGAAAACGAGAAAAGCTGGACTAACCAATTAAGGAAACACATTATGACACGCTCGCAAAGCTTATGGGAGACCCATATTTTGAGGCACCTCCGTAATCGATATGCTACTACCCACAACCAAAAATGAAAGGGTAAGTGCCCCCAAGGATTGGAATTGTCATGAGTGGGTTCCCCAACTGAATACTTCAATAAGACTAAAAAGAAACATAACAATTATAACGCTGACAAGAGAGAAATGAAGTAGTATGGAATAAGTAGGAATTAAACAAAACGAGTATCAAAATCTATAGGAATACTCGACGTACCAACAAACGAAAAGTATAGATTTATAGAAACGTAATAGCTGTGTTCTTTTTGTAACTTGTTGTAGAAGTTGTGAAACCTTCTCTAGTGTTGTGAAAATATGGCCTTGTATTGGTACTCGTGTACGTAATCAAAATTTGACAAAATTTGATGGCCAAATAAAACGTCTGTACCAATTTCCAGAGGAGTCATTTTCCCGAATGGAAAGTTTCACAAAAAATACAAATTCTTTTTCAAAACATAAAAAAAAAAATTTAAAAAAAATACACTTCACCTAACCTTCTACAATATCTAAAAGCACAAATAAATTCTTTTTCAAAACAAAATTAATCCACCTCACCTAACCTCCTGCTATATTACCTACCAGTCCAGTTTTTAGGCTTTCGTTGTAGAGCAAAATTAAAGAGAAAAAAAATAAAGGAAATTGTCCATTAGGGAAAATGTCCGGGAACCGTCTACGTTTATTATTCAATTCGAATCATTTTATCTTAAAATTTAATTAAGTATATTGCTTTATTATTTTCTTATCAAAAATTTATTAAATAATTTAAAATCTTTTGATCTTAAATTATTTCCAAACGGATCATCTTTGTGGACCAGTGAACAGAAGATACAATTTGCAAGTGTGTTGCCTGCTTGGCGCGTAACAAAAGTAAGAAGTTACAGATATTACGACCTGCGACATCCAGGAGCACTCTGAGAGTAGGATGATGCAGAACTACGTAATGAAAATTATAACCGAGTTGCATTATTAACTATCCTGAAGGCCATATTGGTATGACAGGACGGATTCTTCTTCGATTCCGCCCAACGACGACAACCTACAGCTGTATATGGCTTTGATTATGAACACGGCTGAAACGCACCTTTGGTGGCTAGTTTTCACCTTCAGTGTTGGCCACCCAAATCACTTCCGCAACACGAAGGATTAACACTCCGAACACCATTAATGATGGTATGACTACAAAATACCCTGCACCAAATCAAATGTGCTCAAGTTTTGCATCTTTCTCAATCGAAGACTGCAACTATAACAAATTTTCATCATTCACTTTATCGTCGCACCATTATTATACTTTGGATCACAATTGACAACCATTCCTTTTACTGTGACTCAGAACCACGCGTAAATATGAATAAGTACGGCATCACTTTTAGGCGTACGTTTTTCCAACAAAGTAAAAAGTATACATACGTAGGCTACTCGCTAAAATGTCGTCTCAAAATTGAAAACAATTTTTACACTTGTAAAACGGAGACGTAAGAGAAGGGCAAACGATTGTCCGTATAATAAAAAATAGTAAATGTAACGTATATTTTCGTCTATTTTTAGAAATGACGAACATATTCGTTCACTCATTTTCGAATACCAAAAACTTAGATATTTATCAACAATTATCATCCTATAACTCTTTATAAACAACCACTAATTTACCCATATTTAATTTTATGTATACAGATATACTGTCTGTATATTCATGACCTAGTTGTACCTGTTCCTCGAGTACTCGACGAGTCAGCACAACCCTATAATAACAACACCCTACTTCACTTTACCTATCCGACACGTACGTTCTCATACCCTGAACGAGTATATAATCCCTCGATTCAGTGGAATACAGGACAGTGCAGTTCGACAGTTCCTCAACAGCTACTTCTAAGTACCTGGAACCTCTCTTGTAGAAGTCTCTAGTGAACAGATAGTCTTGCTTATTGAATTGTGATTGTATATGTATAAATATTAACGTATATGTATGTACTATGATGTACAAATTATTATTTTATTAAATGTGTAAACTCACTCATGTGTTTGAAATATTATTGAGTCTCTAATTAATGTTAAGGTCCACGATAGTGTGTGGATGATAAACTTGAATTTATTTTAGAAGTATTACTGATTTTAAAGTACGTGATATTTCGTGTATGGTGTACTCCCAAAAGTGGTCTTAATTAGGTACATTACCACCTCTTTTGGCCGTTACAGTAAAGTCGAAGCATTTTCTCGAAACGAGGCGTCGCACGTACTCCGTATAAACCTGTCAACCTTTTATCCAACGTTACCCTTGAAACTGAGAGAAAAAAAAGATGTGGAAATGGCGTATTTGTCGGTATCTGGGAAGAGAGAAGAAAGTACAAACGTAAAAAAATAGAAAAGAAAAATTTAAGTCTACTTTTTGATGGTGACTCAGTTAGTGGACTTGATTTTTGGGGGAATACCGCCTACAAGATATTATTGCCAAGTTCGAATACTTAATTTGGGGCGAGTGTAAGGAGAAAAGAAATGAAAATGAAAATATGTACGTCCGAGTGATTACGCCCCCCCCCCTAGAAAAATCTATTCGATTTTGATCACCATTTTTCACTAAAATTGTCGTGAATTTTAAAACGTGCTTCCCTACCTAAATTTTGCAGCGCTCGAAGTGTTTGAGTTTTTGTTTGAACTTGAGTAGGTATACGTAGGCACTTCGTAAGTACAATCGTTGGTAAAAAGCATCGGTATAATAGTTTTTCATTTAATGGCGAGTCGTTGATAGAATTTGACAACTCCTCCCCCTCAAACCACCCCGTCTCCTTCCATCAGAACTGCATTCGTTCCAAGATCAACAAATTCGAGCTGCCATAAATTTCACTCGTAAATCACACATGGAGATAATACGTATGGGGAGGAGGCGAAGAAGAGAGAAAGGAAAAAAAAATAGAGTCGTCGAAATTATTACGTAAGTGAAGTCTCTAACGTCGTCGATGGTTTTTAAACGAGTTTCTATGGAGGTTATCCAGCGTTAATTGTTTCGAATGCGCTATTTCATCGCCGCGTATTTATGCTGCACACACGCGCACACGCGCACACGCGCACACGCGCACACGCGCACACACACACACACACACACACACACGTAACACTGTGGCTACCATTGCCTGCGTCCAAGTATTAACGTAAACAAAACTTATGTCATACAAATTATCGGCCAAATCATACGAACGCCTGCAATTCGAATAGGTACTTACCAAAAATTCCGATTATTTTATCAGATGAAAAGTTTTTTTGGTCGTATTTTTTCCACACTAATTAACGTGACTACTATACTTACGCGTCACTATGGTCTGAGCTGCAAATTCGTTCATTTTTAATTTTTCTTGGAGTCATATGCTAAAAGTGCATTACCTAAGTGAATTAGTCGTTCGCGACGAACTGGTTTTCAGGCGCATTTGTGCCAACTTCAGATTTTTTTTTTATGAAAGGAAAGTTGACAGCATTGACTATTACCATAATAATTAAAATAATTATAACTCTCCAAGTATTCAGTCGAAAATTTTTAAACGAAAGTCGTATTTTTGTTAGTATGGGGGCGTATTTGATAACCACACTAATAAAAAACTTTTGTTTCCTCCATGTAATGAGTTCAGCAGTGTTACCACATTCATCGCAACAGAATTTTACTAATGCGATCAGGGATGAGCACATTTAGATGAAGTTTTTAAATTTCAAGTTATGTATTAAGTTTATATTAAGTGATCACTGATGAGTGATGATGATGAAACACAATTAATAGGAAGAACCAAACCAAAGACTAAATTCCGAATAAACCATTCTGCAAAAAGAATTGTTTATAATTATTCACAAATCACACCACAGACAGAAGTATGTTATTCAAATGTAAAAATTTTACGCTGGCAACACTGACTGAAACATATGATTGAAAAAACACGCTGCTCCAATGGATTTATGTGAAATGCGTAGCAGGAGTAAAATTGTTTTAAAAAAAATCACATTGCTGTTATTATAATGATGATGATGATGATGATGATGATACCAATTACCATTAATTCCAATTATCATAAATGCCAGTTTTCCTTAATGTCAATTAACATTAATAACAGTTATCATTAATGACACGTAAGTACACTGTGTAGGTCTACATTTTTAAAAATATTCGTCGGTTAATTGTACGCCCAAAAGTGTGCAAGATAAATCCTCCCCAAATTTTTGATGTGTAAACACCTTAATGCTTTGTGTCTATAGCGGGGGCTAAATGAGAATAATACAATCGTCAAATTCAAGTAACTGTAACTCATAAAATCGTAACTCTCATTTGTGTGTTATGTGACACGTAATTGTGTGGTTATGTGCATGCGAAACACATTGCACATGCGTACAACCACATTATTTTATGTTTACACATCAGTCCTTTACGAGTATACCCCAACAGAACTCACGCCTTTTTGATGTGTACAAATCTTAGCGCTCAGTCTACACTCTAATAAGGTCTAAAACAAGAATTACGAACATAACTCGTTCGTCTTACAAATTACAATATTGTAACTGTTGGAATGTAGGTGGTAGGTGTGTGGTTGTGTGCATGTGCAACGCACACACTCACAACTACACTACTATGTTTGCACATCAATTCTTCGCGAGTCCCAATGGGGACTGACGCCTTTTTCTTTCTATAGGAATGTTGACTGCCTCATTATCTTAGCATTTTGTTTCCAATAGACTTCAATCACGCCTCCAAATGGTATACTAGGCTTAACTCGTATCTGTAATTTATGGGTTCGATACAACTAATCCACACATCGGAGGGTAAAATAAATTTAATTTCTTTAAATTAATCTTCGCCTGCAAATTCACATCATTATGGATATGTTCGATAAATCGACATTAAATGATTCGTATAATTTCTCATTGTCCTATCCTGCAACGACGAATACAGTCATTTTAGATGAAAAGTTGTGCCCTCACCGAACGAATCATTACCTATTTAATGGCCTTATCTCTGTCCGTTCGATAATCGATTCCGTTCAAACATAAAATTTTACCAGAATACGTCTACCGAGTACTTTTTATGTAACAAATAACGGTTGGTTGGGTTATACGAAGCGAGACGTAGTAAAATTTGTTGCAGGCGTCCTCCACAGTTGAGTAGACTCCATACGTTAAGACACTACCTACGTGTTTATGTTACGATGGCGACGACATCGACGACATCGACGACATCGACGACATCGACGATAGCGACGATAGCGACCGGACCATCGACCTATGCGATTACTGCGATGGTTTACTCGTATCGTGTTTAAACATTCGCCTGTGACTTTCTCCACTAACGACAATAAAGAGACACTGTGCACCTTACACGGCCACACTCAATGATGGATCACGAAGGTAAAAGTAAATCGTTCGAAGGAAGCCATCCACGATGCTGGTGTGAAAGGAAACATTAACACTAACCAAACGCGTTACGCGAATAATTTGCTGGCAAATTAATGCCATAGGTACCTTACCTGCAGGTACTATAATATGAGTACCGACGTAGGTAGGTAGGTAGGTAGGTAGGTAGGTAGGTAGGTAGGTACCTAACGCAGCCAAAATGATGATAATGCGCTGGCTGACAAATTATTGTAAAAATGGTTTCTCACTTGGAGAATGGATGGTTGTAATACGCCGCGAGCGGAGGTCACACCCTGGCGTACGAACAGATTTAAGCTTAGGAAAAGGGCGAACGGGCCGAGTAAAAGACGAAAATTAAATTCAAAATTAGACTGAGCGCAATATCTTGAGAAGATGATTTTTCATTGAAAACTCGTAATGTAGGATGGATGTGTGGGTATAGGTCGATACCCAACTTCAACCGGATATTGTCGTAACTCCGAAAAGTTGCGGACACTCTGCTACTCGTGTGACATAAATATGAGTTCAACGCTAATTAATTTAATCAAAATCGTTGCCATCCCTTTAAGAGTAAGGGAGACCAGGGTGCCATGGAACAAGTGTACCTACCCTGGACAAAACTCACTTCTCTTTAATTTGTGGATAAACAGGTCGCATAGCGTTACGCTTCGTACGTACCTGGTAAATACTTACCTACTTCATTTGTTTACTATCGTTATCCAGTTTATTGTTAAAGTGTTATTGCGATAAAAGTAGAACTTTGATAACTCACAAACAATTGAGCATTCAGATTTTTGGATGTGTTTCAAAGAAAGTTTGACAGTCGGTAATTAATTATTCGCCGTTACCTATACTCAAAAATACTTACATTAAATAGAGTGTTAATTTCTAGTAAGAAGATGAACCCAGCGTATCGTGGTGTAAATTTTCTGGTGTACCATGGAACATACTAAAAATACAATTCAATTTTTTGCAAATAATTTTCCTAATTAAAAATGCCCAAAAGCATGAAACGTTGGATCTTGAGGAAATTCAGTATAAAGCACCTAAAAGAAGTCTTAAATAATTAAATTTTTAAGGAAAGTGTCACAACTGAAAAACAATCAACTTTCCTAATAATAATTATATTATGACAATTCAAATAACAAATATAATCTGTTATCTAAATATAATTACAGTCAGATTCGGTGAATTTCATACTGTATTCGATAAAATAAACTTAATTTTTTGCTTTAAAAATATTTTTTTCTTATGGGATTTAAGATGTATTATGAGGTACACCATGACGCACCTGACCCACCACAAAAATAAAAATAAGTTTTTTAAATTTTTTTTTGTAAAAATAGTAATAATATATTCATTTCTTAGTCAGATATTCATCTTTTTCGTTTTTCATCCTTTTCAAATTAGAAATATTACGAATTCGTAGTCCAGGTGCTTGAAAAATCTTTTCATTTTATTTCTAATTCCTTTTTCACTCTTCTCTTCTGAATTATTCTTAGATCGCGTTTCATCTCTTCACTTTTTCTTCATTTCATGTTCTCACATAATTCTGTTCATCTTCTTATCTTTTCATACTTTCTCGTTCTTACACACATTCCCACTTCTCACGTCATTCCATCTTTCAATATAACTTATTCTTCTTTTTCCCTCTACTTTTTCCTTCCTCTCGCCTCACTCCCGATCAAGTACCCTAGTCCTACTTTTTCTAATACAAATTATAATATAAGTTCCGTTTACCTAATATAATTTTTCAGCTTTAGTTGTAAAATATCAATCAACTAGCTTTACCTTTTTCTCATACACACTACTGTCGTTTTTGCTCACGTACATTAAGGACATAATATTATTTTTTGTCACAATTTTGGCTTTTTTATTTAAAATGTATTGAGTTTTTTCATCTGGCATGGGCCATTTTTGGTAGTGTTAACCGTGGTATGCGGATATAATCTGTACAGCGATGGGTGAGCCCTGGAATTCAAATAGCCTAGGTTTATTGGTGCCTATTTAATTTCACCCAGGTATGGTTTATGTTGGACTCTGGGGGCTTGAAGTCCGTTGAAGTACGAGGTTGACAAATATTAATTATTACACCGGAGAATAAATAAATGAGAAAAACACAAGTACCGCACTAATAAAAGACTTTAATGATGAGAGAGATATTCACATGAACAGACACAACTCACAAACTGAACAGATTGACGACGCAACTGAATAGGAACTGGAGAATGATGACACAGTGTTACAATTAATGTACCGACAGTTTAAAATTTGAGTCCAAGAGTATCCTGGCTGGCTATTCAGGGTGGACAGTGGCACATTCTAATGTTGCTGTCCAGTGTGGGTGATTTGGCCCTGGTTCATGGACTTATGGTAGTTGTTGAATTGAAGTATTGTAGGTGTTGTTTGGGGGTTGGATTTTACTACCCCCAGTTACATACCACAACTACCCTCAGTTCCATGGTACACTGGAGTAGTGCACCACGAAACAAAAAAGTTTCCCCGTTTTAAGATGGAATTTAAAACTAAAACTATAGCATGTTAATTATTTATTTTGGTATTGTTTTTTAGATGAAAGTTCGTCCTTTTCAAATTTATTGGTCCAAAATTTCCAACTCAATTCTGACTGGCAGTAGAGACAAAAAGGAAAAAAACGTTCTGTGGTACTCTGTTCTCCCCAACTTACATTTGATGTTTTTGTATCATCGGAAAAATAAGGTACGTAGTAAAGTGTTGTTTCAAATAAGCTTTTCTGCTTTTACGAGCCAACGATCTGAGATTCAAAAAGTACTCGGATGCTAAATTTGAAAAATATTTTTTCCTTCATTCTTTAAAACTGAGCAGAAAACATGAACAATTCATAGGCACTCTTAAGAGTCAAACCGAGAATCAACTTCTCCTTTCTTTCAAATATAATTTCCAAGCTAAAACTAGAAGATCAGAGTTGCCAACTGAGAGGCTTTCTGTTTAGAATATTCGAGAATATTCTACAAATTTACTCACGTGTTTAGATAGAGAACTAAATTTTTTCTTTGAAAGAATTTTTGAGAGAAGAAAGCTAATGTAGGTATGCGAGAACAGGCCATTTGTTCAGCCAAATTTCGAGGTAAATCGAGAATTGTTTTCGGTTCCACCGCGGAGGCCCCTTCGTTATAAACCCCTGTCAATCGTCAAAGCTTTTCTGATTCTCTTACACTTAATGATGTCCATAAACACCTCACTCGTGGTATAATGTAATTAATACAAAAATGTTATTTCAACTTTATTACCTATTTTGTTTGGGAATATCGATGTTTCGAGGGGTTGTCAGTGGTCACTTCACAGAGTTTAAACGTAACTCAAAGGTCAGAGTTGAGCTGAGAACTTACTTTTAATCAACAAGCATTAGTCGAGAACTTAATTAGAGCCACGTTTTTCTATAGGTAGGTATCCATAAATTATTAATATACCGCTATTGACCCAAAAAGTTATCATAAATTTTCAATTCGTTGTTTTAAATAATGCGTAATATACTTAGGTTAGGAATTAGAGGGCAAGATGAGTAGGTAGACCTACCCATCGATTACCCAAATAATATCGACAGCAGAACAAATGTTTTGAAAATTTAATTGATCAAAGTACACGAACAAGTAGGCCTATATTACGCGGAATTCGAATAAAAATGATTGAAAGTATGTACCTATTACCTACGTACGTACGTACCTACGTCTACTTTTTATTAAAATCCGAACGTACTAGCAGTTACAGGGCAGCTGGAGGAAATACAGGTTTATAAAAGATTGAGGCATGGCGAGTGATAGTGAGAGTGAATGAGAAATAGACGCAAGGAAAGAGATGGTTTGCTTGCCACGTCGAAGGGGGATCGAGAATGTTACTTATATGGGCGGGGAAGGGAGTCAGAGGAGGACTAAACAGCTTTTACACATGAAAAAAAAAAAAAAAAAGTAAAACAACAAATAATTACTCTCGCTTGTTGTTTGTTTCGTTGTTGTTGTTGTTGTTGTTGTTGTTGTTGTTGGCGTTGGCGTTGGCGTTCACATATCGTAGCGCTGGACATAGGATTCGGTATCCCACCTCGGCGAGCGACGACCGACGACCGACGACCGACGACCGACGACCGACGACCGACGACCGACGACCGACAGAGAAAAAGGCGATCTTTCGAGTTTTTCGAAGCGAGCGTCGCATCGTTCGGGTCGCACACAGCCATTCAGTTCTGCCATTTCACCACTCGAAGCTGGTCGCTGCCTCGCATCATCATTCGCATGTTGTGTGCGTGTGCCACTCTCGTGCCTTCGTCCGCAGCCCTCTATTCGCCCCCGTTTGCTTCTCGCTTTTTTTCCGCTTTACTTTTTCTTTTTCTTTTTCTTTTTCTTTTTCTTTACACTTGGTCGCGTTTTCTACGAATTTATGCTTCCGTTTTTTGCTGCTCTTTTTCGCCGATTTTTGTCGCCCATTTCGATCGCCGCTGTGTGAAGTTCTCTCGCCGCTCTTTTCGACGGTATTTTGTCGCACCGAATGCGTCAGATTTCGTATTTTTAGTGGTAACTTTGCGGCTGCTGGCGTTCATCTCGCATTCCTTATAAATGCGGCTGATACGAGGCGCTGTTCTTCGTACCGAAATTTGAATTCGATCACAAGTCAACAAGCAGTAGGCGGACCGGGCGACCACCATTCTTGTAAGTCGAAAGTATTTTCTCACGCCTCGTATGGGTAGCGAGCTTTATTTGCCGCATTTGCGGGCGCCTTTCTCGATGAGCTGAGAACTCGAGCACAATTTAAATGTGCTCGAGTCTGGAATCGAATACCAACCGCATTCTACGAATGCCAATTCTAAGACACGGTTACGAATAGGTACTCAGTTTTGAAACGGTAAAGCCACCTCATCCACTACTTATGCTATCCGGATAGTGCAAAATAATGCAACTGTGTTCGAGCAGCGCTGCATTACAAATTATCAGCTTATCGTCGTGGAAAAACAAATTTTATTTGAAACCAAGAAGGGTGAGACGCATCCATCTTGTGAAATGGATTTGCTTTCGAGGAGTTTTTTAATAATGGAAATTCAGTGTGATACCTGCGCGGTTCGTTTGTATGTTAACTGTTTTTAAAGTACCCGATTTTCGATTCCGGATCCAATTAGAAATTAATTCTGAACCTGATTCTTCAAATTGATTCAGAAATGACTCGATTCATCTACCCTATTTTCATAATTTAGTGGAATCGATTCTTTTGGAATAGATTCTCTTTTTTTTCAGTCAATTACCTACGCGATTCTGTTAAAGAAAAGTTGGCAAGCCCTATTCGTAATTTCAGTACCTACGGCTGTTATATTTTGTCACATAAATTCAAATCAAGTACAAATGTTGAAAGATCGATAAAATGAGCGCAGTTCGAGATTTGTTCCACTCTAGCGCGTAATGTACTTATTAAAATATACATTACACAGTATACCTAACCAGTGTTATCGTTAAATACTGAAGTACTCTTGTTGTAGAATTCTCGCGTTATTTTTGTTTATTACATTTCTCAAGTCTGTAGTTGGCGAACATACTTACGTACCAAAATTTTCGTTTTCTCACCAACTCTTCGTAAAAATGTGAGAAATGTCACCACCGTCGACTTTACCCGGAGTTTTAGAAAAAATACGTTCAAATAACAAACCATTTACCTGTGGGCCTGTATTCGTTGCCTGCGTAATCCGCGCCCCTTGAACTACCACCCGATTCTTCAGAATTATTCAACTTTCAATTCGAAATATCATTCTAATTTCACCGAATCGAAAATTGATTGCAACCTTTTTACGCTGTGCCCTAACTTCGAAGAAGCGCTGACAAACACAGGCCTTTGTTTCAGATATTTAAACCACCAACTATTCAACGATAACTTTTCGAAGGTAGCAAATAAATTTATTTATACACAAATAAATACAAAAGTCTGTTAGTCGATCATTTTTCAGTCTTTTGCCAGGCCAGTTGAGGAATTAATTAAGGGTTTAAAAGTGTTTTTTTAATTTTCCACGCTTTTTGTTTTACTTGGGCATCCGCATTTTGCATATGATATAACAATAGCGTATAGTTAGCTCTGTCTGAAATGGGAGGGGATTCACATATGCTGTGCTGTCTCTTCCGACCTCCTCCTCCTAACGCCACCACAAGGAAACAGAGATACACTTCCTCTACACGTTGACCTTTTTTTTCTCATTCGCGGGATTCCAGCTCTACCAACGGTCCTTGTCATAGGAGTACGAAAGATAAAATTTTATCGAAAGTAATTTATTCCATTAAATATTTTTACTGGACCAATGTTACCGATTCGCGTTTAGGAAAACAGTTTTTTCTTATGTAGGTACCTACGTGATGTAAATCTTGTTTACGATAATGCGAGATTATGATACTAAAGTTCGCGAAGTTGACTAATTTTTTTGATTGCGTAATATTCGGACTGGAATTAATAATTCTGCAGCATTTGCTTCGGAAAATATCTCCGCAGGAGTTAGGATAATTTAATTCGCTTCGCAGTTGTGTAATTGCATTTTCGCAAACGTATCTTTCCAGTTACCCACATGCGGTGTGACGATTAATATCGCGTAAAAGTTGGTCAACGGAGCGAAAGCTTGATGCTGAATCATCTTCGAATTTATCGCGACTCGATTGAAAACAATCGCATATTTTTTCGAGCGATATCAGAACATCGAGAGCAGTCTAGAAACAAAAAGGCAGAACGTAGAGTGGAGGCCGAAGGACGAGACGAGGACTTAAAAGCGGGTGCATTTGTAAAAGCAAAAACAAATTTACGTTATTAATTTCTTTAAAAGAATAGACTTCATATGGTGCACAAACTTAGCCATCAGTGGTAATAAAAATCTGGAAAGTAAGGCCGAAACTAAAGCCAAGGTTACCAATGTACTGGTTTTGACGTTAATTGAGTTTTTAATCGCTTTCGCTCGTCACTAGTTTCAGCGAATTGATGTGATAGAGAAAACTGAGAAAATGGTGCAGGTGCCTTCCTTAAGCGATGAAAATACATTTTATTTTTCATTTCATTTTTGTTTTGGTGGGAGGAAATAATAATGTTATTCTCTAGTTTTGGCCGGCCGTGTAAACGAATTTTAGCCGAATCGAATGAAAACGAACCGAGGTGGCAGAATCCAAAAATCAGACAAGTATTCGAAAAAGAAAGAAAATGACTTCCGATTGCCGGAATGCAACCGTAATCATAATAATGAGAGATCACGTAGCATGCTCCAATCCAGCTGAAAACTAAATGTTGACCAGCACCAGACGAATATGTAGGCAGTTGGCCGATCATTCAGATATTATACATTCGGGAGTCGAAGCTAAAAGAGGAACCAGCCGCCGAATCAATACAAAATACCTGTACAAATAATGGCGCGCGTCATTGGAACGAGCTGAATCAGTGCAGCTATTCAGCTGCAAAATCTCCATTCCATTCGTTTTTCTTACCAAAGCGACTTCTGGTAACGGAAATAGCAGATGTCAGTGTGCTTCCATGTGCAAAGTTGGTACGAGAATATGACGCACGCGGGCTGCCTATATATTATTAGCCATATTAATGGAGCGGAAACGTGCGTATGGAACGCAACGTCATTACGTCATCGAAAAATAACCTACTGCAGTGTTATCGCCCTGCGTGTTCGCACAGCTTTCAATAGTTAATTACCACCTGATCCAAACAATCATCATGCGGGGCGCCGTTTTGTGCGGCACTGCTGTTCGCACTTCGCTTCTTGCGGTGAATGGTGGGGGGCTAACCACTTCCTACTCGACGAATGGCAGCCCTTGCACTGAACTGTGTGCGCGACCCCACCTATCCAGAAACGTATTTTATTTATTATTTTTGAAAATGAACGTGCGCTACTTACGAACTTTATTTTACCGAAATATTCTGAAATATGGAAGCCGCGCAACGGTTCCTTTTTTTTTCTTGTACAGAAGAGGGGTTGGTGGGTTGGTGATTTGAAGCGGTAGGCCTCCACCCTTCGTCAGTAAAGCTACTCTTCTGTTTTAACAACCGCAATTTTTTTCTTCCGAGTGTTCTGCCAGTTCGCTGAAATTGGCATTCCTAATATAACGACACGAATATAAGAAGACGAAGAAAAAAAAAAACAAGAAAAAGAAAAGCAAGGCGACGATGACCAGAAAGGGACAAAATATGGATTTACTTCGTTTACCGCCACACTTTTTGGTGGGAAAATTATGGTAAACTACTTTTTTATGCCTACGGCGCTCTCCAAAAAATGTATTATTTTTTTTTTTTGGAGAACATTGAACTTCGGATAGGGTACACTTCAATAGCGAATTCAACGAGAAAACAGAATTTGTTCGATTTGGCTGTTGTCGGCGCATCTAAGTATTGAACCGTCATTACGATACGCCACTTTTGAACGTGAAAAATGGTGATAATTTATCGCGGCGCTCATCGGGCGGCAGCTACAGGTGATGTCAGGCGGTCCAAGTGTATGACTTGCGACTACTTATATCCACTTACTTGCACGTCGTTAGGCGATCCTAATTTTAATACCCACTCATTACGAGGCGCAAACAGATTGCAGGTGCCACTTCGAAGTTCACCGAAAACGGCGCAGTCGCATTACCAGAATATCGTGGTTCTCAAATTATGAATTTTCGGCCCATATTTGCGACCTAAGTACCTAGGTACTCGGTCAAGGGGACCGCAGACCAACTTCATTTCTGCGGCCTTTCGCGGACGCGTACGCGTCGCCATTGTTGTGCCTGCGTGCCCTTAACGAGCGCGCCCCACTACCGGAGGAAAAAGCGGAAAGCGACGAATAAGAAAGATAATTGCCGAAGTAAAAATCTATAATTTGTTGCCCAGCAGTACCTACGTCGGAACTCGACTCGAGCCACGCACCGGCTGTTAATTTATTTTCGTGCCTCTTCCAAATCTCTTTGGACGATCTCCACCTTGTGTTCGAGAAGATGTTGATGCCAAAAAAAACACAAAAAAAACACAAAAAAAACGAAAAAAACAAATTAATTCGCGAATGCCAGCAATGAACTACACTACGTGTTTAATATGCCAGGTACCGATAAGATAGGTATTCTTCAAAATACATGCAACTTGGACGACAACGAGGTAAATTACCTTTTAAATCCGACACCGATAACCTTCGTGCCATTAATTTGCAAAAATAAACCTGTTAGTACCGAACGTTTTAATGAAATTCTAATTTTTTTCACATACACTTTACGATTTTTTTTTCGTCCTTAGGAGTTTCTCGAAGAGAACAACGTATACCATACCCAGAGAAATATTTACGCACACCCCTGACTTTCATGTATTAAGTTTCTATTACGTTTATTTAGAAATTTTCTCGCCTTAATTTCGAATATTGAGAATATAAAAAAGTAATTCTGCGAATTTTCTATTCATTTTGTAGCATTGGATGTGATATGACGATAAAAGGCTACTCGTTTCCACGAAATATCTGTATTTATGATGGTAAAATAATAGAGTAACTCGAACGTATTTGTATAATTATGTCGACGTTTTGCATTCGATTAGACAACGTGTAAGTTAAATTTTCTTTTACTGCCACGTAGCAGAACACGTCTTTGTGTGGAAAGTGTTCCGTTATAAAGCGTTCTTCATTTCAATACACGGTACGTTCATTGGTGAATATGTGTGTTGAGGTGAATGGCCGTTGGGAAATTCATGGCCAAACATTATGGTCCTGATTAATCATTCTACATACGCGAATCTCACCGTCAAGAATTGAGACTAACTTGACCCTTATCAGCGTAATTATTCATGTCTGAAAATGAGTCAAATACGAATAACTGGTTGAGCTATCCGAGGTAGGTGTCTCGGCATGGTTTGTATTATGACATGGTCAATGTGATTCCTAGATGCACCGAGCAATGATCCGAGAGGTTTGGCTTGGGTATGTTGTTTTTTGTTCCGTTCACTTTTTGTCTGAGATGTGTTCACCCTTTGTAGCATACCATACCACAGTCTAATACTTGCCGTCTTGGTCTTTAGTTTCGGTATAGCTCACAAAGTTTTTACCGTATCGATTTTTAAAGTAACCTAACTATTTACGTCTCTCAAAAATACGCAAGAACGATAACTTATTACAAAAAGAGGAAACACGACTACAGTTGCCCAGTGTCAGTTTAACAACTGTTCAAATTGGAAGAACAAATTAAATTAAATTCTTAATATAGGTGGCAAATTATTTAAGAAGCAAGTTTCAAATATGTTTAAAGTCCTCCTATTGGATCGATGGAATAGGTTTAGATTTTTATGACGAGTGAGTAGGTTCTCCTCGGAGAATGTTGAGTTAATCAGCAAAAGATTTGCTGCACAGTTACTCGTAATAGAAAGGCCAAAGTGCCGAACAACTACATCAGTGAAGGCAGAATTTTTACAAATTGAACAGTTAATTTGTTATTCTACTTTTTGCAGTAATGAATAGGCCTATTGTTAGTCTCGGTCATGCAGAATATGTCACAACATAATCGCGTGACAAGGATAAAATTTTGTTCACCACCAAGTTACCCGCAGCGAAAGTCAAATTTCTGGGTAGAAGTTAGAATCTAGGACTGGAATCAGCCTAAACCTGACGAATTTGTCACAGCCATAATGACTGCGAAGTAGTTTTAGTTTCCAAACATCCGTTGTTTCTTTTTTCATTCGATCGCGAAAGTTTTGAATAAAATTATAATAACGTATATTTATATGTGCGATCTGAAGGCGAGTGGTAATATCCACATTCCACACTCAACCAGAGGGCCATTTTCTCTTTCTTACTTCCTACGAAAACTTACCGAGTAACAAATCACAGTACATACACCTCGAATAATTCTCACAATGAGGATTTCTGCTGCTTTCAACAATCAGTCTCGGGTGTCTGAATTGACTCAACTTACACCCAGGTCTGACGAGAGGGAAGAAGGAAAATTTCCCCCGGGCCTTCAAGTGGCCTGGAATTTTTAATATAAAGAATAAAGAAAAAAGTGTCGAAATCCTACTTAAGAATGGGCATTAATACAATTTTCAATTTTTCGGACAGCACAAAAATTTCTTATCCCAGGACCCAAATTTCCTCTCTACAGGTCTGCTTACACTGCTTATAAAATTTTTAAAATTAGGGTATAGTATAAGAAAATTTTTGCTTCTCAATATAAGACATAAATTTTTGTAATAACAAGGACAGGTTATATATATGATGAAATTAAAATTAGGTTTATACAATTTATTTTCATTATTGTTTTAATTTATATTTATAAAATTTAATAAGTTTAATA
Source organism: Ericerus pela (assembly GCA_011428145.1). Classification (NCBI taxonomy): domain Eukaryota; kingdom Metazoa; phylum Arthropoda; class Insecta; order Hemiptera; family Coccidae; genus Ericerus; species Ericerus pela. Next base: position 1,751,670 of record WOFM01000108.1, on the reverse strand, counting down.
TAAAAAAAATATATGTTTGAATTATGATAATAACAATTTCTATTATTATGTATATAAATGTTAATATGATATTATTTATTATATATATAGTCAAAATTTTATTTGGCGCTCGTTTTGCTTCTATTCTCATTTAGACTTGCAGCAGATTAAGAAATTAGTTGATTAAATAAATTATCGTGTTTGTGTGTCTGTGTTGGTTTTGCAGATGTTCAGTTTTTCAGCATTCCTTTAGACACCTCAACCATTCTCCTTTCCCATCTCATTTTCTTTGTTCTTTTTCTTTCCCATGTCAATTTACATTCCATTCTCCCTTTTTTTCTATTATTGTCTGGCTGGTAAAGTGTCCAAATTCTTTGATATTTACCGGCAGACGTGTGTAATATGCATTTGTGTCACCTCCACTCACCTATATGTCTATCTAAAATGGTAGCGAATTCTTTCAAAGAGACCTTTTACTGGCACCAATCAAATTTGTTAGTCTGACAGCCTCTTTGAAATGAATTTGTTACTGACCACTACCCTCTTCTCATCTACTATAATTTTATTTTTCCAAGAATTTCACGTCAATTCTAAGATGGAGAAATTTTTAAAAATTTCCTTTGTTGGCGAATTTATCTCTCCATTCTTCATCCCATCTTCAAGCCTTGTGTCTATATAAACTCATTTTCCCTAATTTTGAGATCTTTTTATATTTACTTCTTATAGTGCGCATCCCAGTGGCACTAAAGTTTATAGTAAAGATATCTACTTACATGTTAACTTTTGTCATCATTATTGTTCAAAAAATTAATTGCGCTTTCTTTTTTCAAAATAATTTGAAAAGTTTTAGAAAAGTTTTGGTGACACCTTGAAATTTTCTCGAAATATGAAAGTAAATTTTTCTACCCTTTTCGAAGTAAAAGTGTTTTAGCCAAAAACAAAAATCTTCTTTATTCCAAACTAAAATTATTCTGAAAATTATTCAAAAGTTTTATTCAAGAATCTTGTGCGTCGAAGCAGAATTTCATAAAACAAATACGATCAAAATTTTTGGTTTAAATCTAAACAAAATTCTCTCGTAAAATTCATTGGTTTTGTTGCTATTTTTCCATGGCATTCACGAAATTTTATCTGCTCCATTATTAGTCAATTACTTCGTCAAAACAGTCAAATGGTCAAAAATTCTTTTCAACGCTGCGAATCTTTATGGGTCCTGTTGCTGCTCCAAAAGCTTCACTCCATCAAATTGTGATATCCGTACCATCAGCAAAAAGTTGTTGGAATTTACTACTTATTTGTAAATTTTGTTATCTGATACATCGAGGTATGAGTCCTTTTTATTAAGATAATTACGAATAAAATTATTTTAATTACTTTTGGATCGGGTAATTTTGTGAAAATGTGTTAATTTCCTCCTTATTGAGTTTGAAACAATGGAAGGTTGGATTGATTGGGAGTCAGATGAAAGGATTTAAGGGTGAAATACTTGTTGTTTTTAAAAGGTGGTTGGAAGAATACACATGTGAGCTAATATCGAGGGACCTGGGTCCACAATTCCCGGCTTATCCTGACATATAAATTTACTTTTTGTTTGAAATAAGTTTGTGTTAGGAAAACTGGTGAGAGTAAAAATATGTGATAGGATACCCGTTAATAATTTTATCTTGACAGGTGAGTTCCTCCCCTCGTATACCACAAATTTTATCATGAATTTGAGGCTGCACGGGGTGAGAAATGTCTAATAATTTGTAGGTATTATAACATTGACAATAATTTCTTCGAAAAATGTAGATTAAAATGCAAATATTGGAGCAATTAAGATAAGTAAATTATAGGTAGGTACGATGAATTATGTCTGAAAATCTGTCACTGCAACACTGATAGGGGTTGCTGAAGAAGTGAAAAGAGTGGATAGAAATGGTATCCAGTTTACGGGCTAATACTTCTAAAGGTATTCCAGAAGTATTGACGACGTCAGCAATAAACTGGAGAAGTGTAACAAGGTCGAACAGATAATATAAATTTTTAATCTTGGGAACCGAATCCATCGTCGATTAGCTTTTTTCGGCGTTGTATTTTGGGACGGCACCAATGGGGCCGAAATTTCATTATACCCGCATAAAGGCACCCTCTTTTTGCAACAGCTGTTCTCCAATATAAATCGATCAATAACGCCGAACGTACACAATAACGACACTTAGGTACGTAATTATTGTTATAGATAGCCGGCGTATTATACAGTATTGTGATTTGAGATATAGCCGCAGCCGCAGCCGCAGCCGCAGCCGCAGCCGCAGCCGCACACGGAATAAGACATCGACGATGAATCAGTGCGCATTATGTAATCTCGTAATTAGAAGTCCACAATGAAGTTTAGTGTGTTTCGAATGCGTCGTCGACGGTAGTGTTGTGGCACACGAATACCTGAACGAAAGCAAGCGCGCGGTGTTTTGGAGAGCAGCATTCGATGTGTAAAGAATGTCAAGCGTTCTCAGACTACCGCCGCTCCGAACTGCTCGTCGAAAATATGACTTAACTTTGGGTATCCGTTAAAATATAAAGTTTTTAATAAAAATAAACGATTACGCGGCTCGGGCAGACGGTGATAGCGTTAATCTGTGAAACGATTGCGTAATAACCGGCTGCAGTACGTAGTGTGGGTAACTGTGTATGAGAGAAGGAAAAAAAAAAAGAAGAGGACTTTTCTATAGTACCATAATATATCTATTCGAACGAATAATAACGGCACGCTTCTGGACTCCTTGTGGCAATGATTGAAAAAACAATCATCGAGTGTCATTGTATCGGTTTCTTCACTCGTTAACGAATCCGCAATCAATTCTGTATGATTAAGGGATTTTCGCAAGAGAATGAAATGATAATGAGGATAACAGGCTGCTGAATGGGATATTTTTGAAAGCCATCGTCGCAAAGAAGTGCGCGCGCATATAAATTCGATTTATCGAATAACTACGTGCGTAGCAAACGGCTCGAAGAACAATGAACTTGCGAATAATTTTTAAAACATCTGTAAGTGCAATGTTTTTTTGGTGTGGTTATACATAGGTAAGTATAATATGTATAATTATGTAATACTGCGTTTCAACATTTCATTGCCAAGTTTTGGGGTAAATGTACCGAATATTGGGTACATGACTTTAGAGTTGAACATAAATTTTAAAAATCATGCGTCATCTTAAACCGTAGCAGTCATCACTGAGAGAAATGTAAACGATAAAAAACACTGGAAATCAACGTTAAGACGTCAAAATTATTTCCTACTTTTTACGGTACTATTTAAAAAAGTTTCAAGAAATGAATTATTTCCATTCTTGAAGTCGAGCTTTAAAATTTTCTCACTTAAAATTATCTGAGGCACTCTCATACACGCAAACAGACACAATGCTCAAGCGGGTATGGCACGTCTGAAGACACCCCCCAAAAATTTTGGTCACTCTTGCGAGACGGGATAATATTTCTAGGGATAACATTTTTAGAAATGCGTCTGTATTGTGGTCAATAATTCTTTTAGGTAAAGATTTTATTTTACTGTAATGGTAACTTTGTTACAAAAAGATACACGACACATATATTATTCTTTTATATCGTGTATTTTACATTTATCAGAGAATATTAAAAAGAGTTGTTTGTACAATAGGAGAATAATGAATGTATAAGACTTAAAACTAAGGGTATGGATTTGAGAGAATTGTACAGTAGTATCGTGGGAGATATACAATGTGATTGGTCAATAGAATCTACGTAATTTTAGAGTAAATCAATGAAATAACATATTTATGACATAAATGGGTGTAGTTATAATTTTAAGAGGAATTTGGAATAGTGCAAAATTGTATATTGTGTTCAGGGAATAAATAATATCATGATATTTAACGTAGGCATAAGGTATTAGGAAGAAAGGTGACATCATGAGACAGGTCTTGACAAGTTTCATTGATGTAAGTGAGATATTACTTTCGAGGGACGTAATGTGAGAGAATGATTGTTTGGAATACGAGAAATATGTAGAAATAATATTCTAATAAGAAATGATATGAAATTATCATTACATTAACCTGGCCTAATCTATGATTTTAATGAGGAGTAATTTGAATTAAAACTTTAGTCTTCGAATGTAGGCCTACTACGTTCGTATTGAGTACTCATTGGAGCAGGTAAAAAACATCGACACGTCTTTCAATAATGTTAACACTAAACGAAGATAAGTGCTAGGTATATGATAATAATATTCGTAGGCGAGCAAAATCGAATAAAAATTACGAAAAAAACGAAGAATCGCTTCTGAAGAGGAGATCTTCTGGCTGAGGCAGAAAGAGGAGTGTTGTAAGGGAAGGGATGTACTACTATCGGAACGTGAATTATTACTAGATTATGAGCGTGTTTTGAAGATGGTTCCTTCGAAAAGACATTAAGTCAACAAGAGCCTTTTGACGAAAAGCTAACAGATAAAGTGGTAAAAGTGAGCAGCAGCAACTGTTTCCATACAGTAAGGTTATCGTAGGCTATATGATAGTAAATTATTTTTCATCGTGAAATAACGAAAACTGTGAACAAGCGAAAGCTGTATGCAAGTTTAAAGCTTTCTTTCAGTGGGTATTTGGCGTTAAAATAACAAATAGGTCAGCCGGTGAAGAGTGAGATCTGATGATTCGGTTGTCGATGAGTGAAAAAAAGGAAAGAACAAAAATTATAGTGACAAAACATTTTTCTGGGGGCATAATTTGTAATTTTCACCCAAACTGTCGCCGATTACCTCCCGAAACCAACGTACCTACCTACGTGGTATATCTGACTGATGCTAAAATCAACTTGCCACCGATTAGATAGGTACGCAGCCATTATCGCCGATAATTCTCGAAATAATGAAGAAACGCAGATACTTAATTAGCGAGTTCAACCTTGACCAAATGCAAAATGACGGATCTCTGGATGCTTCTCGTTCGATACGTACAAATCGTGTGTAACAATAAGTTGTATTTCGTCATTATTTTTAATTGAAAACGATAAATTAACATTTTAAAATGGCATAATTAATATTAATTAATGCACATTTCAACGTGTTCGATTGTGTTACTTCGGAGTAACCCGTTCTGGGTGAAAAAATAGCGTGAGGACGCGAGCTAATCGGCTCGTTGCTGGCCATTTTAATTACTGACCAAATTTAAGGTTGGAAAATACCGGCGCTCTGTGCGGCCCAATTTCTGCCCCTTCACTACGAGTAGCGCTTTGTTTCGTTCTTCGTGTAAGTAATTTGTCTGCCCCTCATTCTTACCTCGTCGTAATCCGATACGACCTGAAAGTTTTTCTATTTGTGAAAGATGCCAGCTTTTTTTTTTTTTTTTTTTTTTAATATTTTTTTCGTAGATCATTTCAAGCTGACAATACCTTTGTATGACAGCGCATTACACCTCATTATTCATTCGAACAAACCTAAATAATTTGACCAAGACGATTGAATATTCGAGCATGAAGAGTTCTCAAGGTTATCAGCTGTTGACATCTTGTAGAACCGGTTGTTAGTCTTCAAAGGTATCGATCGTTTAATTCTCTGCTCGTAAGTGGTCTACCGACGAGTGCGGTGATGTTTTTATTAATTTCTGTATGATTTTGAATAATACGTTCATCCCCCACATTTGCTCTGTGGTTGGGTTAACTTTTTTCCGTGAAACAAGAGTGGGTTAAAGGGGGCCGATGTGAATTTTTTTTCGGCGTCGCAGTAGCTAAATGTCAGTCAGGCTTTACTATATTTTTTGTCTTTTTATCAAATCAGATATGAAAAATATAATTCGATCGAATAACTGCGATAAATTAATACCCACTAAACTACAACGAAGCTATTATTGACACGTGGGAGAGAACTTATAGATCAATATCGGCGCCTCTCGACAGTAGCTTACCAACTAAGTCGCTGCGTTTGTTGCGCTTTTTTCGACCGATTTCAAATTGGTGGTGCAGCAGTTCCATTGTGACAGCATTGACATGGCAGCTGAGTCTTCAGTAAAAGCGGGCGTAGCTCTAAACACCTACGATAATGTTGTTTATTTTTAACATCGTTTAATTAGACAGACCCATTTTTAGAGTTGAGTGAAAGGGGCAGCGAGTGGTGATGATTCGAGGAGGAAAATACCTGGCAGCTTTTAAATAGCTAAATTTTCTTCGACAATTTTTTGCTATCTCATATTAATTTTCTTCTCTCCTTTTCGACAAATGTATCTTTTTGTGCACACTGGAGCCTGTCAGACCACACAAATATACATATTTTAAATGTATTTTTCCTTTGAAATTAATAATTCACTTCGCTTCGCATGTTCCATTTAAAAAAAAAACTCTAGCGCAGCAATACTTTCCTAGAAAACTAAATTTCTCAATTGTCATCAACAATAATTTAATAAAAATAACAGCCTATAACTTCGATTAATTTATTACTGAAAAGACGCTCGTAACTACTGGCGCCGTAAATACGAAACATATACTTCAAGCAATACAAGCAACTTGCATTTCTCTAGCTAATTCAATTCATTTTTTTTTTCTTTTTGTTTTGTTTTTTTTCTCGACTCGAAAACATTAAAATCAGTCAATTTTCATACTTTTGTAAATAATTCGCCAATAAAAAAAAAGATAAAATTTTCAATTCTATGGAGGAGCGACGGGGTGACTTGGGGAGTCGCTGGTCTGGGGTGTGAGGTTAACGGAAGAACTTCACTCACTACACTGAAATATTTAGCAAAACTTAACCTCGAACATCGTACTTTTTATTTTGGGTTCGATAGACCCGTTCGTATAAAAATCAGAAAAATCAGATGTTTAAAAATGTAAGAAATATTTTCGTTCACTATATTCCATTGCAATCATTCGTTACACCCTGTATAATTATCATCCATCATGTATAACACATTCCTGTGTATATGCTCTTGACGCCACTCAGGAATGTTACATCGTCCATCTCACTCCCCACCTATCATTTTCTTTATTATATAAATATTCCTCGACACGCACCTACACACACTGAGACATAAGCCAATATTCAAATATGCCAAATATTATGGTCATAATTATGAACATTCATATTTCAACGATGTTCTGGAAGATGTAAGTATTTGTCCAAAATCCTTTCATTGTCACTAGATCAACCCACTACGAATTCGTCGTTAATTTTGTTGATCCAAAGTTACTGGTTAACCACTTCTTCTATAAACAGCTAAATAATGTTAAGGACATCGATCTTATGAAACCGAAATGTAAGTCAATTTGTAATAATCAAATATTACCCGAAGTCCATTAAAAGTGGGCAGTAATTTTGACAAGTTGAGTTTTTAATCGATCAATTTATGTCTGAAATTGCCATCGCAAAAAAGTTAACACAGTGTGAGATATGCGCCGCCTCACATTCATCACCTTATAAAATTGATTCTCTCTGAAAATCAAAATTAAATTTATACTAACCGAGGAGTCCCTCAGTCTGTGCACTTGATTGGCATACAATGCACCCATTTACCTGGTCCAAGTAATTGTGACGTATAGTCCACATATTTCAGCATTTGCGACAAATTAAAGACACGGCGAAGCCGAAGCAGCCAACTATTAAGGGAGTTCATTTGCAGGAAGTTAATGGCACGCTATTTCGTCGATTACATGGGAAGTGAAAGCCCACACCGACCATTGTAATTAACTGCGATGTGGGTACGGTGCCTACGTAAAAATATAGACTCGAGTCCTTTTTTTTTTTTTTTCTGCTTCTGCTTCTTTTTCCTCTTCTTCGCCTCCTCCGCGTCTTCTTCTTCATTTTCTTCTTCTTCGTTATCAAATACACGAATGTTTACTTTGGAAAGGTAGGTAGCAATATAGGTATTTATTAGTATATGTATAATAAACGTACGTACTCGGTACAATACGTGGATAGGCCGCCTACAAGATGTGCCCTTCATTGCCCGTTCGAACGTAGCCGAGCGACCACACTTTGGAAACGTGGCGCGCAGTCGCATATTACCTTAGAGTGGAATAAAATTACTGGTAGCCAAAGAGCGAGCGAATAGAGCGAGCGCCCAAACCGGCACATTTTAATGTCGATTACGTAACAGGCGTGCGCCTCAGCCGCACGTTTCCTACAGGTAGCTATCGAAAAATGATTCGACGTCGTCGCCAAACGACCAGTTTCAAACGCAAATTCGATGCAATTTTTATCAATGGAATTTACATTTTCTGCGCGAACACGTGCACTTGTGAAAACCAGTTCTGCGGATGTGCGCTACTAAAGCTCGTCGCACTTCGGTGACTCGTCGCTTTCGAAAGATTGTTGTGCTTTTTCGCAGAACGTGTAGAGTACAGGAAATGAGAAGAAAAAAAACAACGAATCATTGATATTGTGACGCAGATATAATCGTCTCGGCTAAATATACAGCCTAGTTGCGGCAGTCGGACTATTGGCACGAATCCGTTTTGTAGGTGCCAAAATAGTAAGTAGACCAAGAATATTGCCAGATGAAGGCTACTCTACTACATTCCATCGACTTTTAAACGAGTACAGCTTTTCTAACTGGTTGGTAGGCTTCCTATGTTATCTGCATACCAGCCTACACCATAAGGAAAAAAAAGGTACGAAAAAGCTACTGAAAAAAGAAGTTGATAAACTAACGCAACAATTATGCGCGGTGTAGATCGCATTTTCGAGGGTGCTACCTATACATAAGTATATATATATATATATATATATATATATATTTATTTTTATATAACACACGTGAAATAAATAATGAACAACCTATTTTAGGTAGAGCCTACTGATTACATAAAATGATTTGCAATTATTCGTACTAAAGGAAGATAGCCATTGACAATTTTTTTATATTGTCCTTATGAGTAAGGAAAAGAATGTGGGTAAGATTACCTATACTTGGTATTACATCATTAATTGTCCAGCTTGATATCCCATCACTCATAAATTTTTTCATCAATTATTGACAATCCCTTTACAGTCACAATAATACTTCTTACAACCATTGACACAACCAAGAACCTCAGGATAAATCACCTTCACTGGATAATGGCTGCAGAATTACCACCACTCAACCCTAAATGGCTTGCCAGGTATCCGTTGACTCAAATTTCAACCATACCTGAAAAAAAATTTGTATTTCCCTAAACTTTGGCTATTTCCAAAACTGAGGAGAAACTCACCAAAATGCTATTAAACCAGATGCTTGGGACCACACAAACCAAAAACTACCCCTTTAGCCAGTTAAAATGGAATCAACACATTGTAATTACAAAAACTCATAATATAAAAATAAAAACCAGTAAACATATTCAGAGAGATAAAAAGATCAATATATAAAAATTTAGTTTGTGAATAACAGACAAGTACATTAATAATTATGATGTGTACATACAGAGAGCATAAAAATGGGTGAGTAGAACCAAAAGAACAGTTTTTAATAATCGTATAAAAGTAAAATAGTCCTTGGAAAAAGAGAGGGAAAAATAATTAGTGTGGGAATATAAAAAATTAGCCATTGGTTGAATTTGTAAGTCCGGGGCAGCAGCTAAAGCAGCAACTATGGAAAATGGATAGAGGAGAGTTAAAAGATAGACAAAACATAGATGAACTGCAAGTATAACAGCAGCAGCATCTCTTTCGGGTGAAAAGAAGGAAAGATAAATACTGAAAGTATAATGAATGGGTGAGAGATAAGAAAGACAAAAAGTACAATAAAAGGTAAAAGACAAGAATAAGAGTGAAAAAGATGAAATGAGTGAACATGAAATATACGAGAAGTATGAAAATGCTAGTCTGCTGAGGTGTGTATCGAAATGAAAATAATAATTCAACAGAAACATGCAAAAAAAACGGACCAAAATATACACGTAGCCTAGAAGTTTTAGGCTACAAGAGGATTTTTTTATTAAGTGTTACATCTAAAGCCACAGAGAAAATAATTTTGACTTGGGGTTTTTGAAAATGTTATTTATTATTATTATTATTAATTTTGAAAATTGATAGGCCGCCTTCATCAGAATGCATACTCTTTTCCACGTAAGAGTAGGTACGCTATACACATTTCTGAGAATTTAAAAGTGTGCAGACTTTGAAAAAGGCAAAAAAATTATCGGAAAAATTATTTAATACAACATCGAGTTTGAATCAATTTTATTTTTGTTAAAATCTCAATATTAGTAAAATTTCAACGAAAATTACCCTACCCTTCATCTGCAATAAAATTTTCATATAGGACTTATCGAGAATAAAGTCTCTCAATCGAATACGTCTTATTAAATTCACCAACTTTTACTCCAGATACCCAATCTTCTTACAATTATAACACGTACAAGTTTCTTCAGTAGATTTCTCAGTTTTCAGCTTCCCCTTCTTTTCCTTTCAAAATGCATCTTTCGAACTCTAATAGCCTTTTTTGGGATATACTCGTACCTATTTCCAGCTGACAATCACTTTTTACCCAGTTTTCTTGCAAACAGGGTATATAGTAAAATCACCCTCGCAAAAGAATTAAGGGTGAGGATGATGAAAATTTTCTGCTACTTGAGAAAAGAAAATGATTATTATAATTTTTGGAAGGGTTGTTTTTTCACAATTCTGAGAAAACTACAAAATGGATTGGAATGAAATTTCTACAAAAGATATTATTCAAATCATTTCAAGTTTGATAAAAGGTCCGTGCCTGTTTATTAAGTGGTTTCTGGGGAAAATGGAAAATATCAAATTCCTGAAAAATTAGTTTTTCCACAATTTTTATAAAACTACAGGGTACTGAGGCGTCCGAGATGAATCGGCTCATAAAGTCAACCTTCATGTATGGTAGTATGTCAATGTTAATGACGTCGCAATGTTTTAGAACTAGAACATCATGAAGCCAAAACATTGATTCAAGGGGTCTTGAAATATTGACTTCAAGACATTTTATTTTTTAACTTTGTCAAAATCCTACGACTGAATTCTTCTTGACTTGAATTAGGTTTATTGAATAAGATGAAACACAGCTTATATTGTCTTCATATATCAGCAAATTAATATGACAAATGAATCAGCAATAAGTGTTAAGTGTCGACAGAAAAGCCTAACAAAGTTTTTGATCCATAATAGGATCGAAACTTACAAAAACAAACAGCAACATTATTTTGTTAAAGACTATAATTATGAAAGAATTACAGTGTCGACAAAGCAGATAAAGCAAAGAGTAGAGCAAAAAATAAAATAATAAAAAAAGCTGTTGCAGACAACAAGTAGGGGAAACCATAAGAAAATCTTATTGCCTTCACCTAATTGTTTGTTTTCTTAAGTGGTTATGTAAAAAAAAGACTCCTATGTGAAACTTCAGGCTTCGGAACTTTTGCTATGTGAAAGATGAGGTGAGGAAAATAAACAAACATAGATGAAATACAAATCCACTATGCGCAAAGGAAGGCTCTACATGGCCTTTAATTAACCGAGCAATGCAGTCATCTTGAACAAAGCTTGTCTAAAGTTTGGCTGCAACACATCAAATTTCCCTCCTAACAGACGTTAAGAACTCCATCTGATCGTATTGTCAACTATATACCACCTCGTAGGTGTTTCTAAAAGATCCCCTTGAAGTACGATTTGAAATTACATCTTAAGAATGACTTTTGTGTCGTTACTGCTGATCCGTCATGATGAAAGAATATTCCTAATTTGCCTTTTGTCTTCAATCTAACCAAACTTAAATTCAACTACCATCCTTGTGTCTGCAAAGGTAGATTCAGGTTTGAAGTATTCTACATCCGCAAATGGTAAACTTAATAAATTGCCTACACGAGGACTTTAACATATGACTTGAGACTCAGACCTGCTACTATCCGCCTACACAAGAAGGACTGCTTGTAAAAACGAATCTAGTACCGGGTATCATTAGAACTAGAGTGAGTGAAAAATAAAATTTGTTTTTAAAAATCAGTTCTTCTTGTTGGCAAGGTTTTACCACTTATTGTCTGCTTAATAGTCATCAAACATGCGATTCTGATAATACATAGAAAAAGCATGGAAATAAATGTATAAGCAAGCAATATAGAAGGCAGCAAATATACATGTCGACACACAATAAGCAAAGCATAAGCATATAAGTGATAAAGTAAAATAAAATTGGCTGCATACGATAGGCAATGTACAGAGTACATGCGATAAAGCAGGATGAAGTTGGCTGCATTCATTTTACTTTGGGGTTTTTACTCTACATTGAATTTCTATTCGTCGGCATTCATGTTATGGTGACAGTGAACAAATTAAATCAAGTCATTTTGCAGAAAATTGTCAAAATATGAATCCGTCGGCTCTGTAATACAAGACTTGATAAAATGTTAAATTTTGTCTGAAAAGGAATCGAATTCAATTACAGTCATCATGATTTGCTCCGAAGATGAGTTTGAATTTGGACATTATATCGTCGGTATTTGTCTTATAATTTTATAATGATGTCTTCACATTGTGTCCATTATTTGTTCGAAATAATTTTTATTTTGAGTCCAAAAAATCTCGGACTTCTCAGTACATTACCCAGCTACTGATAAGAATATGGTTGAAATTTTAGTGGAAGACAGAGGCAAGTATGGTTCAAATGTCATGACTATCGTTTCGGTAGTTTCTACAAGAAATATAAAAAGCTGTAAAACCTATGTCAATAAAACATTGACAGTGCGTCTTTTCAATGTTACGAGAAAATTACTTACAATATTAGAACTCTGAAATTTTGGTGCCAAATAGTTGGCAGGAACAGGTTTGGTGAAAATTTTGCGACTGTTGCTCCAGTATTGAGTTATTCAATGAAACCGTTAAAAAATAATCAATACAGCATCGATAACTATGGATAGTTTTTTGGAATTTATTGTTTAAACTTCAGCAATGACGTATCGTTCGATAGGTATGTTCGTCAGAAATCAATAATTATCGATAATTATTCACAATTATTTGAAAACTTGATTTGTTTTTTGAATTGTAGATGAAACTGACAAAGTGGGTTTTTAAACGAGTTTTTTTTTTTATTATTTCGTAAAATTGATCATAAATAAATACCGGCCGCAATTCTTGTCAAATATTTTTCGTGAGTAAGTATATTCCCAAATACTTATTTATATAGGTAGGTCCTACCTTATAAATAATAATTTTCGTTTCTCAACATATAGACTTGAGAAAAAAAAATCATTCTCAGGCCTTATTATGTAATCATGGTTTTTATCACATTGCAACTCACACAGGCAACATATTATAATAGTATTTTGTGCACGAAGTCTGCATCCACCTATATGAGGCAATCCATTGAACAAATGATGTAATTCAGATCAGTGCAGCCATAAAAAGGAGAAATTTCCACCTACTTTTAAAACAAATTGTCTTTCCTTTAAAATGTTTCAAAATTCGTTCGGTTGTTAGGTGTTCTTTTACGAAACGATTGTTTATAAAATCAATAAATTCACCAAGCCTAAGTGTGGCACAGAACTTCTCAGCCAGAGTTTGATTATTTGTGTGACCAAAACCGAAAACCTTTATTCGCAATAAGCTGTACTCATCGCTGTGTCAACCACGTGTGAGCGATGTAAAGGGGCAACTCACACAGATTCTATTTCGCTCATACTAAGAATTTACCGTATTATAATTCCACACCTTATGAATTTTTACATTTTTATGTCTGTGATACTATTTAACTTACCTGAAACACAGTCTTTGATCATCGTCATAAGCCGCAATTACAACAAACGTATTATAAAATAAACCTCCCGAATATAAATCAGAAAAGTATAATCTTATACAAAATAATACACTCACCCATGTCCTCGACAATTAACCTACAGAAAGAGGCACAGTAGTTTGTATTCAACAACTTAGCCTCTATCTTTTGTAATTTCGTTTAAGCTACGAAAATAAAAGTCGTACCGATGACAGAGACGTTTATACTATAATTAGATATCGAAAACGGCGAGAAAGGTGAAGTCATTTGAACTGCATGGGTGGAATAAGATTTTCAAATCAAATTCTTCTTTATAAAAGGTAAATTGCATTTATTTTTATTTTAGACATAAATTATAATTATATTAAACGTAATAAAGTAATAATATCACATTTTCATTTGTGAACTAAAAAAATTTGTTTTCAGCAAAAATCTATTTCATTATCTATTTTGAATTATAATCCACCTGAAGACGAAATAAATGCAATTTACCCCCCATAAAATACAATCTGATTTGAAAATCATGTTCCACCCATATATCCAATTCAAAGATGGCGATGGTTGGCTTCACTTTTTATGTGGGCAAAATTTTGAGGGATAGACGTCTAGTTGTAGTATAAACATCTCTGCCCGATGACTGAACAAAATGGTGCTTGTAGCAATTCTCAGTGGTTTCTTCAAACTAGTAAGCACTGCGAAATAAATTTTCAAGGGATCTATTAATTTAGCAGTAGATATTAATTTCGGTTTGATTATTATAAGAGTGATTTCATGTAGCTAAATTCTAACGAACTGAAATGTACGAGTATGAATACGAATCTGATCTGAAAGTGCCGACTGAGTGCTATTTATATACCAAAGCCCAGCATCCGATGGTTGCGTCGATGGTTGACACGGGCAAACTAATCACGTGTTGGAGGTGAACCGATTCTGTGGAGCACAAGGTCGACAAATGAAAATTAATTTTGAAGCCAAAAAAGAGCACTGAGCACTAATTAAAGCGAGTGCCTATGGGAACTGAAAATAATGGAGAAAAAATGGAATAAATGAAATGGAAAAAAGTGACACCCATCGGCCTTATTTATTTCGGAATAAGCTGCACTCGAACTGAAACCCTACAGCCTACATGCCGTTTACGATATCCAGGCGAGTAGTTGTCTGCGTCAAAGTGATGCAAAATTCAAAACTCGAATCACGGATTCGTACTAAATTTCTTGCGAATTTAAGACAAACACCTTCGATTAAAGGTTATCAAAAGTGGATTGTTGTTTATGCGGCTGATGGCAAGTCTGCTTCCTGCTTATAACCCCTCCGAGTGGTACGAACGTTTCAACGATGAGCAGGAAGTAGTCGTCTATGACGAATCGGTAGCCTAGCCTAGCCTAGCCTAGCCTAGCCTAGCCTAGCCTAACCTAGCCTAGCCCAATGGCACACTTCCGGCCGCGTAACGTGCCAGTCATAAAGTGAGTAAACTATTTTGACATTTTCACTACGAAACAACTGAATTAGATGGCCATTTCGGTTTGGTCTGACGGCCATTCGTTCAACTTTTTTACGTCTACGTTCGCGCAATCGAAATTTGATTACGACTGTCCGCAGCTCGCTCACGTATATCCGCAAAAAAAAAAAAAAAAAAAAAATCGTTTTCCACTCCGGCCTATTGGTAGCCGCAGAAAACGGTCTCGAGTCGCGGAGTAGGTATATTCTTTCAATACGGCCGTAAAGGTCGACGCGTTCGAACGATGGCTAATTCTGTGTTACTCGCCAACCGCGGCGATGCGTAAACATTCCGAACACTCGTCCAGCAAAGGAATCGCATTTAAATGCTGCAACCGACAAATAATACCGGAACACTTTCTCCAGAGTAAAACTGAAACTTATATTCGGTCGTTCGCTTCGTTCAGCCGCCATTGTAACCGCGCACTGCACAGTGGGTGTACCTTTGGGTGCAGTTTCTTCGCCATTTGACGCCAACCGGTTCTCATTAGCAAAATAATATTGCAACCTTACTCGTGAGTGAGCAAGTTCAACTACAAAGGCGTAATTAGGTGGCTCGAATTCGTTACGACGCACCAAAACAAAAGGGCAGCCTTTCACAAATGCCACATTTATTATGTTCCGATAACACTTTATGAAGTGCACAAAATTCAAGATGCAGTTTTGACCAAAGTTCGATGTGTTGGGTCGGAGTGTTTCTGATATTGCAACAATTGGGCATGGTGCCCAGTGCATGCACCAGAAGTGGAACAGTTGGTAGCGGGTGTGAGTGTATACGATGCGCACGCACTTGTGTCGCGCTGGAGAGGGCTGGTGCGCGTATATCGTGGATCACGCGGGGTTGTGGGAGGTGCCTGCAAGGGGAACATACAGATTTGGAAAGGCGCCCAGCATCATATTTCGCAGTCTAGTGATGGGAATTTTAGTTCCTTTTATGGATCTACTTCAACAACTCCAACTCCGTGAATGGAAGTAGTTCTTGGAAGTAGTTCATTAGTTCCTTTAATTCCTCAGGTTTATAAAAAATGAAATGCGTCAGTTGTCCTTGAATGAACATGGGAAATGTTTGAATGGAAGGAAGTGTACTGCATAGTGTTGAATAAAGATTGTTGATACATGCTGAAGCAGGCTTTAAGCTGATTATCATCATTATTCTTGATTCTTGAAGTTTGAAAAGTGGGAAGTGGATTAGTTGAATTATCATTTTATTGAAATTACAATGTAACTTATCGGCAATGGCAATTCGATGAAAATTTTTAGTGCAGTATACAAATCCAGAATCAAATAATCTCATTTTATTTAGGATTATTTCATTTATTTTACTATAACTGAGTAATTGCTGTGCAGTACGAATAATTTTTATTTGATATGGCAAATAATAACAACATAACACTCACTGAACTAGAACTAGAAGTAAAAGTGTAAAACCATACGTTGGTAAGCAAACAGAATAAAATGAATTTATACGAGTGAACGTCTGAACAAGAAAAGGAGAATGAAAAATAAAATGGGAAGAGAAAAAAAATTGGTGGAACTAGTTCCTTTCATCAAGTGGAATGACTCGGAGTCGTTCCTCTTAAAGAGTCGTTTGTTGGAAGTACTTCCAGATGGAACGACACATCACTAGCACAGTCGACACAGTGTGAGCTGTGTACTTGCAAGTCGGACTCTCGTGACAGTCAGTTAGTTAGCTGCACTTTGCACCTCTACCCCCATACATCCATCTCCGTCTATTAAGCGTAATCTCACGTCAAAAAAAGGTAAGTGTAGCGTAGTACGAGTACCACAAATGAAACTCAGATTAATAGCCGCGTTCAATATGGCAAAAAACTCAACGTTTCAGATTTACTTCTGGACAATATTATAATCTCATTTGCACCCTATTATTTTAGTTCAACGTTAATTCTATGAAGGGAAAAAACTCAAAAAACTGATCCATTAGGTTCACCTATGGGACCTGGGCGGTAATTGAAATGATCAAAAGGTTAGATAATCGAAAAATTAGCTTCGTTATTAATTGAGTTGTTCTTCTTAAACAGCACCATTCAAATTACAGGTAATTTTTCCCACAGTGTAACTATCCTTTACTGACTATAGGTATATACCTTTTTACCTTCGCTAATTTTTTGTTTAAAATTAATATCTTTTCGTTGACTATTAGCTCCATCCAAACCTTTGTGTTTGTTTTTTTTTGTGTTCTTCGTCGTAAAATCAAACAGCTAGGCACAGAACTATTTCCGCACTTTTATTGAATTTGACAGTCCACGACTTCCAAGTTTTAATAGTTGCCTTCTAATTTTCGCTTCAAAAAAGTGTTCAACCAAACTTGACTAAACGAGATGGGTAATGAAAACTTTTTGACAAAAACAAACTGCAGTTACAGAGCGTTAAATGGCACATTGCGCAAAAGCTTTCCCCATAAAGAAAATTCGTTCATTCTTCGAAAATTCGAATCAAGAACTTCGGATCGAACGTAGAAATTAATATTTTTGTAAGATAGCCATTTACAGGAAATCATGATTACGTAAGTTTTAATCAATATGGTCGTTGAATTTTCCCACCTTTACTATATAAGGCAATAGATAGCCTAACGTGTCGTCGAGAAAATTCGAAGATCTATGACGTCGAAGTTGGAATGTTTTTTGCGCAAAAAGTAATGACAAAACTGAGATTCGAAAATGAGTCGATGTTTTAACGTTTCATCGACTGGTCAACATCGTGCTTCCACCGAATTCGTGCTCGAAAGTAATTTCTCTTAGTTTAAAAATCGTCAAGTTTTCTGCTTTTGTTGGGTATATAACGGTCACCCAAAATGCAATTCAAAATTTCGAAAACCTGCATGTCGGATTGGGAGAGCAGACTTCGTTTATCTGCAAAGAACTGCTAAATCTGTCTGGTTCGGGAGAGAGACCCAATTTTACCTTCCTGCGATCGAACGACCATTTACTTCGCTACTCTGTTCAATTTTAAAACTGACAATAATTTTAAAGTAGAAGCATCCGAGAGATACGAAAAAAAAAAAAAAAAAAAACAAAACTCGTACGTGTCTTCGAAAAGCGAAAGGTGCGAAAATTGTACTTTGTATGGTACCTATTTTGAATGTTCGCCACGTTTCATTCAAATAACCAAATTGTCAAACAGAGTTTCCAAAAACAAAACCACAACGCGCCACCGCATTTCTGTTTCATTTCGTGATTTTTAGATTGGTCTGGTGGTTGCGGAGCAGCAAACCCGTATAGTGTGTTCTCTCCCTCCCTCTCAGTTGGGCTACCGATTTTATTTTAAAGTAAAGTACCTGACGAATATAGAGGGGGGAAAAATGCGAATCGGGAGTCTGTCGTTTTTGGTGCGAAAAAGACAAAATTTGGTCCACTTTTGGCAAGGATGATCGGCAAACGGCGATTCGATGCGAAATAAAATCCGAATCCAAATGCGAAAGAAGAATAATTTATGGAATCGAAGAGGCAACGCTCCAACGCTCCAACGCTCCAACACTGGCACACCGAGTCAACGGTCGTCATAATCGAATTACATTGTAAATGTGGGGCGGAGGACGATGGAGTACGCGGAGCAACGCTCATTACATAAGAAGGACGTAGAGGTTGACTGGACTGGACTGGACTGGACTGGACTGGAATGGAATGGAATGGAATGGACTGGACGAAACCAGTTCGGCGGATCTTGTTTTCGATTGGGTTGCCGAAGGTAAAGCTGTTCTATACTCATCAGTGCGTCCTCTTCGCTCGTCGTTTAACAACCTCTAATTGCACTTTCAAACACCATAACGTACGTATTCACAAAACAAAAACGACCTTACGCGGTGAGAAAGCATAAAATGAAGAAAAGTAAAATGAATTTTTAAACTTTTCAACGACCTATTTGCTCATCGTTCAGTACGAATGCTTATTTCGCTGACGAATAGTTTTTTCTTTTCCAACGCACTTTTTTCTCCAAATACAAGTTCGTGAGAACATACCCTCGACTTTAATTTTATACCGGAAGACCTTTGCTGCTCTTCGTCATTTACTCACACTAGTGCTGTACTTGTTTTTGTTCACCATATTTGCGATGAACGTAACCTTCGGTTCGATTTGAGCCGCCGCATGTCTTTCAGTGATAGAGTTGTAGTTGTGCACGATTAAATCTAAGATCTGGTATACAAATGCTAACTTGATCGAATGTGTCTGACCTCGAGATGCATTGACCATTGCATAGATAAAGTTAAAATATTTGGGCACTGGAAATCGCTTTTTTTCAAATAAAATTACAACCAGTGTTACAGCAGTTTGTACACAATCGACACTTTCACTCATTGAGTGCACAGCCTGATATAGTCTTGCCGAACCTCGCAACTTTTCACAGCCTTTTCTAACGTGTAGGTCGTTCCACTGTCGCTTTCATCTAAATGAACCGAGCCGAGTAAATGAGAGCTGATTTGATAATGCGTAACGTCGCAAGTGTTTTATCACCTTTACGTCATTGTAGCCAAATTAGGTCTCAGGTTATTCCAATCGGAATGAAAAAAGAATAGGTACAATTGAAAATTAGTGATTTTCTCGGTTGCAAACTCCTAACGGACCGAACCACAACAGTAAGTAATCATTCGATAATGTCCTATGTGATATGTCTCGCTTGTATTTTAAGCCTAGTCTGCACATGTTGTAGTATCTCAGATAGATGTCATGATATTTAGGTTTAAGTAAATGGTAAATAGATTTCGCAGATTAAGTTTAATAATTATATTTAGCCGAAACATAAAATATCGTGAATTGGAAAATATGTTTCTAAAATATGTATCTAAAGTCCCGTATTTTGCATAGTGAACTCACTAAAATTTCAAAAACCCCATTCTGATAATTTTGTTATCCCTATGCAACTATTTTTTGAGGAAAGTCTATTAACCATCTTAACACCTCCTGAAAAAGTTTAGTTTCATCCATCTGTCCTATCTCAGAATGTGATTCGCAGGTAGACCAAACTTGTTAACGGTCAAGATAGTGCGATTAGTTTGATGGGAAGAGATTATATTCTTCATTTCCATATCAATATCGGTTACCTATTAGAAAAAATCAAGTATAGACTAGGAAGGTATACCCTTTAATTAACAGCTTATAATTAATTTTCTCGACAATGAAACTCGTAAGAGTCGAGTACGATACATTAACTTATTCGTGAAACTTATCATACACGCGTGAATCCCAATTTATTTTTCCAACTGGATTACGTAAGGTGCAAATCTATTCTCAAGAAGTAGGTTCCTATCGAAACTTACTGACCTCAAAAGGGTAGCTATTTACAGTAATAAAGTATTTATTTACACGATTTTACAGTAACCTTAATGTCGAGTAAATTAATCTACATGTTGACCATCGTCAATGCTACAACTACGGTGTTAGTTAAAAGTGAAAGAATGAACTAACTCCAATTCCAAACGCACTATTGTCTTGCCCTTACAAATATTATATCAGTTTCATTGCTCGAAGCTCATCGTAGACGTGCGAAGTAATTCGTGGAACAATTATCGACGTGCTATGAAAGTCCTGCCTACCTACAAATAGCGATAATAAATACGAAATTGCTTCAATTGAAATGTAAAGAGAAAGGAAACAAGAAATAAAAAAAAAAAAACATACCTACCTAGAAAACCCAGTTTGCCAATTATCATCGGGAATTCAAATAAAAATGAAACCTAAAACCTAAATTATTGCAATGCAGAAAAGACGCTCGTAAGCCCTTGCGCCGTAAAAACGAAAAAAATGCTTCAAGCAACGCGGTTTTATTTTCGATTTATATTATTGTTTACGGAAACTACCGAACCAATGGGCAACAAACTCTCATCACACTTATTCCCGTATAACGAATACCTTTCGTGAAAATTACAGCTCCATCCTTTTCGTAGTTTTCTCAAAACCGTCAATCCAAAATTTATGTAATACATAATATACTTATTGGCTGATCAAAAACTTCGAGTAGTTTCATTTTAACCGACAGTATTCTCCAAAATCATCACCATACTTGAGCAAAGAATTGTATAATTATTTTAGCATCTCAGAATTACTTACTTCAGCATTGTTCGCGAAAATATACAGTAAAAATTTATTTAATAAATGTCTAAGTTATCCACCACTCTTTGGAGTAGGCAGACTTATTTTTTGGTGAGGCCAGGGAGGGGCCCAGTAACAAATCACCTGCAAAACCTTTAGTCTTACCTAACTGAAGTAAAAGTAGGGTTGCCTGATTTTTTTTCAATAAATACGGAACAAATCATGAAAACAGCCAAAAATACGGGATTTCAGATTTATTTACCAGGGACAAAATGAGAATCCATGGCTGAGGGGTAAATATCTGAAACAGAGTTCAATTTTTAATTTTACTATTCCCTTTTCGATGACTGAACATAAAACTGAATAATAAAATAGTTTTTAGCTTTCTAACGAACTCAAGTTTATACTTACTATGTACCTATGCCCAAAATTGTGACACTCTAAAAAGAGGTCATCATATTGTTGAAATTAAAAATGTTAAAATCACTGAATTATAGGTCCTGAATTGACTTAAACCAGACAGCCCAAAATCATAGATCTTCAGAATTATGGTACCTTGAATGTAGAATGGGGAGAACATGAAAACTTAGTTCCCCCCTACCGCTGGTGTAGATGAGGTCACATCATATTGACTCTACACAAATCCCCTTATTACTTGTTTAAAAGCCCTCAATTTGGCAAACAATTTTTAAACAATTTGAATTATAATAACACATGGTATCTACTGATATTACTTGACTCGAGTCTTACTAATTGTAGAGGTGTTGAGTATCCATTTCAATGTACTCTAAAGTTTTGTCATGTGGCAACGGAGAATCTGAATTTTACATGTCTCTTGCTTAGCTGCCAACTTGTCTGGTATTCAAATCACTGACCATCTACATTGGTACAATTTGTTTATTGGTAATACAGTATTATTCAAGGTTAGAACTTTATAAGAGTGAAAGTGGCAGTAACAACAGCTGATACATGAGTTTTTGAGGCATAATAATATTGTTTTCCGCAATAAAATTGATGAGTTTTTTTTTATTTAAATAAACCATGAGGAGTGCTAATCAATTCTTTTTTAATTTCTGGGGAAATTCGTTAGCCCAAAACTTTTTTTGGTAAGGCCAGGTCCGCCCCTGACTAGCCACTGCCACCACTAGGGTCATGCAAAGGTTGAACGTTTGTAGTATGCACCCTCAAGTAAGGCCTTCTACTAACAGGTATGCGCATGAGGGTGATAAGAGATGAGCAGTCACCTTGTATTATTTGGTTTTTCTACTGGAAGTGATGGTTTTTTATGAATTTTACATTGTCTATTATTACTATATTTTATATATATATATATATATATATATAATTAATAACACAAAATGGCGGTTCATCTTTTTTATCACCCACATGCGCCTACCTGCTAGTAGAGAGCCTTAACTAAAGTGAAGTTCAAATCCTAACTACTAATATGATTATGAGAAACAAACACTTAGTAGGAGGAAGAAACTAGAAGAAATAACCTGCATTGAATGCAAATACACCTACACACTAACAAATTTTTCTTATTTCTATCTTTCCTTCTATTATTCCACCACAATTTGCACCGAAATTTTCACTAAAACTTCCACCGGAACTTTCGTACCCGGTTGCTTTCACTTTTCCGACAGCAAATTTTGAACTTCTGTAATCACCAGGAACACCTAAGTACGTGATTCTTACCAACTGTAAGTATATACGAAGTACAATCATAGTGTTTTGTCTCTTTTTTTTTTACTTTAAAATAGGGAAATTTGTCAACTAACGGCCGATAAATGCGGAAAAATTCGTTGCTACAAAGTGTTGAATTCAAACATTTAGCTTGAAATAAGCTTGGTCGAAAGTAATAAAGAATATCAAGCATGGCCCAGGTGGATACTTATTCATTAGATACGGTACCAAACGTCGGGTAGTGAGAACACAAATAGTCGAAGATTGATTACAAGCCTACGCTGCTTGGATCTTGGATGGAATGAATTAATATTATTTTAGGGAAAAAATGCCTTCGTCGGAGAAACTTTGAAAATTTGTTGTTCGTCATCGTTTCATGATGATAAGCCTGGATCACAGAAGTACCAAATGAAAAAATATTTTGAAGGGCTGAAAAGCCTCGAGAACCTTTATATTGGTCTGCCGTTGTTTATGCTAATTATATGTAGGTATCGGGCAAACAATGTATAACAAAATACAGAAATTTTACATCTGCCAAAAATATGTCTCGTTACATACTCATCAAAAGGCAATCTATACCTAATGCTTCGGAACAGAAGAAAAATATTAAACAAATGCTGTTATTCTTCCGAAAATTCACGATGTCCCTTACGTTCTCAAAATTAAAGATAATTTTCATCATTTTCCTGTAATTAGCGGCGTTCGCTTAGGCCTAAACAGCCAATCACGTAAATCGTTTCAACGAGAACTCGCATTTATTTCTCCCCCTTTTCAAATTAACGGTTCGCGACCTCTTTGTAATAAAAATAACAGAGGTAGGTTACCTAACCGCAGCCAAATGAACGTACTGTGCGTAAACGAAAAAAAAGGGACTCGTTTTACACCCTCTTACATACCATCCCAAAAAGGGTCATTCCAGACGGACCGTTACACCGCGGTAGGAAAATAAATTTGGAATTTCATATCAGGAAAATATAAAACGACGAAGGATACCATTGAACCGCCTACATCGCGAATACAAAAGGACGAAAAACAGATGTTGTGAAACGAAAAATGGCAAATAATGGCAATTTCGAATCTCATTGAATCGCTTCACTCGACGTTCTCGTATTGGCAAAGGGCTGACAAAATCGAGAGCTCTCCATCAGTGGCTGCTTCCCTAACCCTTTTTCACTGAAATGGTAAGAAGTAGCGACAAGTATTCTTCCTCTTTCGCTTCCGTTTTCCCATTTGTTTTCTTTCAGAAGACTTTGTTGCCGCAGTATTCAAGGTCTATTATAATTATGTACTTCCAAGTGTATTTAGCGAAGTTTTTTTTTTTTATTATGTAACGCTAGCAACATAAGGTTTATGGCCACGTATAGCCTAAAACGTAAGGTTTCAAAAATCGATAAATAGACCACAAAACAGATTTTCAAGATGGTGAAAGGGATGGTGAAGAAGCTCTGAAATACCTGGAGTCGAACCTAAGTAGAGTGGCAAGGACTGAGTTGCAGAGCACGTAAAAATGTTGAGCGGTGATTAACAGGAAGGAGTCTAATTGGTAAAAATGTTTTTGCGAGTGCTCGGATTGCCAGAATTTTTCCACTTCGAGAAGATATTGCGACCAAAGGAAGATCTACAATCGTTAACTGTGAGAAAATGTTTTGAAAAGGAGGCGTTGGGGATGAAGAGCCGACGAGTTAACATAATATCGATTTTATTATTATGGGAGGTAACTGCGTGGTTGGGAACCCAGACAAAAAATATTGACACTGACGTCAACTTCGACAGATGAAGGTGAAAGAGAATGCTTTGAGTAATTTGATTTTGAAAGTAGGTATTTAAAAGTGAGGAAAATGAATTTTAGTAGTTATAAATTCTAAATTCTGTTTTACTGGACTGAGTTGAACAAAGGCGTCTAAAAAATGGAACTATTTTACCTTCGATTCCTTTTTTTTCACTTCTTCTTACTTTTCATTTTTCATAACTGATGATAAGGGTCGGGCAGAATTCATAGACGACACTAACATTGACCTAAGTGTTCACCAACCTAAGGACCAAAGTAAACTATGTACATCAAAGCTAAAAAACTAATGTTGCTTAGATGTGGAACATAGCTTTGGTGTCACAAGCGACAGAAAAACCCGGAGAAAAAATAGAATTTTTACTGAGAAATGCAGCTGAAAAATTTCATCAGTGAATACAACCCTAAAATTACGAAGTTGAACGAAGAACTAATTTTCAAAGAGGACCGGTCCAGAACTAAAACTCTTTTTGAAAACTTTGCAATTTGACTAAAACTTTCGCAGTTTCTTGAGTTTTCATTTTTCTGAACTGAAACTGACACAAAAATCATTAGTAAAATTTAGAATTCGGTAACTTTGTAGAAAACAGATTTAGAACTGAAATTTTTGAATTTAATCACAGTTTGATGTTATAATCACAAAAGTTTTCTTTAGGTAATAAATGAAAAACGGTTACCCTGACTATGTTATAAATTACACCCATTTCTATAAAATAGAACCAATAGAGAAGAGGAGAAACAAAGTGAAAACCAAACCCATCGCATATAGTAGTTATTTAATATTCTGACGGAAATTTAGTTAAACAAAATAATTTATGCATGTGAAATTCGTCGCAAACTGAAATAAAATAGTTCGATATTCTGACATATTAATGATTTCTAATAGGTGGCTTTGATCACGAAGACCTTACTCATGCATAACCTAGCCAAAAACCTCATTTTTGGCAACAACAGTGAAGCAGGCTAAGAATTTATAATAGTGTACAATCAGCTTTGAAATGTTTTGAGAGCTAAAAATTTCCCCTAATGAATCTGATTATTGTTTCATCAGTCTACAGCCAGCTCAATATTAAATATAACACAGTTTTGTTTCTTTCTAATCAATATTGGTGGTCATCAGTGGAGCGGAAGATGCTTATTATTTTACGTGTGTTAGTAAATTTTGAAGCGAAAGGAATATTTTTCAAGTAACTGCATAAAAATTACGTTCAATTGTAAATTAATTTGATAACATTTACAGTTTTGTATAATGATTGTGATTCATTTATTGAATTACTGTAGGTACCTATTTTCGTGGGAACAACATATTTAAATTTTAGTAAAAAAAAAAAAAAAAAAATCGTTGAAAATACACGAAAGATCCTATACAGGTAAGCTTACATTGGATTCAATGCGATACTGTGCATGAAAATAGATTCTATATCAATTGACACTCTCAAAATTCGTATATTTTATTGCTTTATTTGAGTAATTTTGAAATTTTAATTTTTCTATTCTTCCTCTTTTTCTCTTTCCCTTTCTCTTCCTTCTGTTCCAGCAGCTCTTTCTTTTTCTTCGGATCTCGAACAGACACTTCATCCTCATTCCCCTCGTCCCACTTCGGTTCCACCTGTTAATAATCATTCTTCTTCTTCTGATTTCCAATAGACACTTGATCTTCTTCCACTTCCTCCTCTTCTTCACTTCCTTCCACCTCCACTATTTCTTCTTTCGAATATACCTTTTCTTTTTCCATCAGTGACTTGATTTCCAGTATCATTGCTCCTTGCACTTTGGTCAAATTTTTCTAAATCGTTTACAGGAGCACTAAATGTTTAAAACCAAATGGAAGCAAATTGTGCAGTTGGTTCCAGTACCTAATATTTTACAATATCAATGTGTATGCTTTTTAAGTAGATTTTCTATGATAATTCCCTTATTAATTTTGATCTGGTATTAGCCCAAGAAAAATTTTGGCATCAATAACTAAAATTCATATTTCTACCAACCTGTATTATAAAATATATAGGTATATTGTATTTACTTGTTACCACGGTGTAGGGCGCAGTTTTTGTCCGAAAGTGGCAAAATTTGGTAATAAAATTATTACTGAGCCAAGGACCAGACCTACTAAATTTGGTACAGATTCGCCGGACGGTACTTCCGGTACCGCTATTGTTATTTTTATTTTGGCTATAAATAATAGTAACGAAATTGGGGAGGAATAATTATTTACTATAATTCGTTGTAACACATTAGGTATCAGTTTTGGCGCGGAACGACAGAACGGTACTTCCATAAAGTCCATATTTCTTTAGATTTCGAAAGAGGTAACAGTTTTGTCAAAAGTCACAAAATTCAATACAACCGTCATTACGATCTACTACTAACTTTTTACCTAAGTATTTCGTCAGTAGATAATTAATTTTATACTGTTTGAAAACCTACTTTTTCGAACGGATCTGTGGCTGCGTACGGTTTTTGACGAATAAAATCGAAGAATAACTCAGTTTGAAGGTCCTATCGAGTCTCGAATTTAAGACATACATAATACCTACTGCGAACCATAAACAAATCGGTAATTCTCTATCACTTCTGTCTTCAGCGCTGTTTCTAACAATTTCGATTGATATTCATCAACCCTCTCCAACCCGGCTCACACGACCAGAACAAATGTAAATTTTCGCTACATTCCTTTTTTTTATTCAGATTCTGTTCTTTCAGGCCTAATTTCCAACCGATCGAGTCAAAATTATGCAGACTTTCAGTCGTTTTACTAGGTTTGCCATGCAAGTTAGACGAAAGGTGTCTGCGAAAAGAAACGAAACTTTCTCCGTTTTCGACTGTTGGGCTTACAAACGGGGAATTCCGTCGCGCACTTTGCACCCCTAAAGCCGCGTACTCTACACAGCGTACGAATGGCGAGCTTTGCTTGCAAATTAAAGTCGAATAGTCTCGACTAATCGTCTTCTGTTTTTGATGTCATTGGCTGAGTGCGCAACCATTTTCACATACAGGCGCACTACTCGGAGCTTGTAAAGCACCCTCTCCAGTATTAATCGGCGCCTACGCTCGTATAACGTACAAATGACCTTATGGCTTTCATGGCTTTCCTCCGTCGGATGTGTGACCTCGTCGATGGAAACTGATGGAAAATTTTGAATATGAAAACGCAAATTTACACGTTCCCACGCACCAGGCACTTATGACAAGCCGACGAGTCACCCTCCGGCGAAAGCTCCGACAATGAAAGACTTTCGCTGCGAAAGTTCGAGTGAAAGTGAAATTATAATAGCGGCAAACGTTAGGAGAGTAGAGACGGCTGATGGGTAGCGTCACGCCGTTGCGGGCCAACTACCCTTTTCAAAAGTCTCCGTCAGCAGCATCCCTTAGACGACGCCTGACGAGTGACGACTGCGTGTGCGAACGACGCCACCGCCACCGCCACCGCCACCGCCACCGCCACCCTCAGAGCCGGCCGTCTATCCCCGCTTCGGCCGTCAGTCGTTCGCCACCCCTTCAGCCAGGAAAATGTACTTGGCGCCTAACACTAGGAGCGTATAGACTGGAAAATGGTCGTTTGAGAAGAGGCGTCGCGACGTCCGCGAACGAAAAACCACCCTCCGCCGTCAACCCTTTGGCATTCGAGCGAGGAACGAAGTGTACCTACCGTCACGCCACCGTCCTCAGTGAAGGAGTCGCCAGGTTCGAATCGACTAATGCTCGAATTCTTATGGCGACCTGTCGCTAAGTTTAGTCATAAAACGATGGAAACACGATTCAAGCGGGGATGGAAGTTCATTTTGCAGCGCCGTATCGTATCAAAGTTAAATTTGAAAAATAAGGTTTTCTTCGACCAACTTCGAAAAATAAAATGAGTAGAATATCAACTCGATTCGTATATCAGCATGTTTTTCTTGTTTTTCTTTTATTTTGTTACGTTTGTTCCATAATCCATCAAAATTTTCACCTCGAGCTCCAATTTGTATGATTTTTTTTCAATGATAGAAGATGTTATTTTCGATTCAGATAGTTTAAAAACTACATCTTGCCTACAAAACCACACGTTTTTGCGATTATCAAATTTGTATTCGTAGATTTTATGAATACCGACTTATAGTGTGATGATATACCTACCTATTGGATATCATCTCACCGGTACATGCGGTGTCAACCAGTAACATGGAAAGCAAGAAAAACGCATTTTTAAAAGGAGTGTTCGTTTTACCTCGCGTATCCGTATTACGAAAGTCTCTCTATATATTTGAAATGAATGATACGCAAAAGCGAGATAAAATATCATAACGTTAGTCTTGGTTTTGGTCTTACAAAAAGTTCGAAACCCTAACCACTTGTGCTCAGCTATAATGTCTTACACCAGAAATAGTATCTAAATCTTAACGTCTGCATGGAAGAATGTTTGACTAAGTTAAATGAAGAAATTTTGACCTCCATTTTCACGTTCCATCAACATCTTGTTATATACGTCAAATATTGTTGGATTTTCTCTCTCAACAGATACCTACATATTTTTATTTACTTCTGCTTTAACAAGTCTTCAAAATAAACGTGACGTTTTATGAAGAACGAAATATTAAACATTATCAATGCGTCAGTCAATAGGCCAAGGGCGTAAATAGGTCCGCCATAAGAGGGGTTCACACATTCGCAGTGATCTCTTTTGACCCTCCTCCAAACAAAAAATCACTAAAAGCAACAAAGAAAACACAATTTTTAGAGGCTGAGATTTATTTTTCTTTGCTAAGAAGGACCAGACCCTCAGTAACCCCTTATATACGCTTTTACGATAGATAAGAGATTGCGATCTAAATAGTGGAATTTTTTCACCTCCAGTCTGTTTTACAGGGCCATCTATGTGATCGGTCGACGTAGGCATACAACAGAAATGAGTACCTAACCTTAAAACAGAAAGTAAAAGTATCTCGTAAATGTAAAATTTGCATTCAGTGCGAGAAAAAAATAAAAAATAAAACCTCGAAAGTCGAATCAAAATAGTGACAACGTGTTCCATTTTTAAAATAACGTCGAAATACGACCAATTTACCATTTATACGATGCCATATTGGGTGCGGCGGTCATTTCATAAGGGAGGGGGTGGGTATTACTAATTGGGTAATGAGTTTGAAGAGCACATAGTGAATGTTAAGTACCTACCAACATTAACTGGTCAAGGTCTCATCGCTTCTTTTTTTCGTTTTAAATGCATAAATACAATAGGTAGGTAGGTAGGTAGGTAGGTAGGTAGGTAGGTAGGTACCTGCTTCATATTATACGCATACTTTATGACCTGTAGCTATATTTTTAGTTATCGGAGCGAAGAGGCGGACGTTAATCGATTGAATTTTTTTGCCACCCTTACGCGTTTCAGTTGGTAAAACTCATTGCCAGTGGTGAAGACTGTTTCATCTCCGACATGCGATAGCTGCATTACTCGACAATAGGCACATCGTAAGTAGATCGTAAAACGATGGTTCAAAATAATGTTTCATACCACTCTTTATTAATGATGTCGAGAATGAAATGATTCAAAAAGAAGCACCAACAGCGCTTTTATTCTAAAACAAAGATACCATCACTTTTTTTCTCAAAAATTTGTTTCATATTTATCGCGGCAGTCATTGCTGATAAGCCGATGGTCTGCCAAATAGTATTTTACTGTATTCGTAATCGTTGAAAAAATTACGTTAGCGTTTCATTCAGGCTTCATTTAATTTTTGTTCTTCTTTATCAAGAAACTGTTTTTTTCTCATTTTCAAATTAAACTTCGTTTTCACCTAAATTTGTACTTTCTGCACTAGAAGTTTTTAGTAGGTACAAAATTCGAATGCCGTAATTAAATTTCCATTCGACGTCGACAACTTGTCGAGGTTTGTTTTAAAGGAACTATCGGAAAAGTAATGGAAAAAGTTGTATTCATTTGCAATCTTCGCACGATGTAAGAGAGAAAAAAAACGAATTTCAACGCAAAAAAATTACATAAGTTCTTTCTCAACTTCATTATAATAAGTTGCAAATTTAGGGTTTTATTCGAATATAAATTTTTCCAGTTTTTATATCACAATTTACTGATGAAAATGTAAAAAGACAAAAGTGTAGAATATGTATGCGGTATTCAGAATACAGAAGTTCCAATCGTACTAATAATATTCCGTAAATGAAGACATTATGATGTTCGTCGATATTCAAACATTTTAATTGTGTATCACACACCAAGGTTCGAAACTGAGTGTTTACATGCAAGGGGAAGGTTGCCAAACGATTAGCGTAGCTAGTGAACGATTCCCCAGTCACCTAAACTTACTCGAAGGGTACCTATATAATATTACAATTATTAAAATACAAATAAAAATATTACCAGTTTCGATTGCAGTCTTACAGACTTAACATTCCATCAGAAAAAAGTTTACCTTGTTGCCTTGCAATCGCCAAGTAATAATATAATACACACCAAGGTTCAAAAGTGAACAATTATATGCGGCGGAGTTTGCAAAACGAGTGTAGTGAGTGAGTAATTCCCGAGTCACGTAAACTCATTTTTGAATCTTGTTGAGGAAAATATTTTATATAATTAATGATCAGAAAGCAACAAAACTTTAAAATTCTCTCATAATGATGAGTCCTTCTTAAAAATTATAAAAAACGGAATTAAAGTACCAACCTCTTCATTGTGGCAGATTAAACGTTTCATTTAGAAAATATAACCTTTACCTCGATGTAAACTGAATATGCTTCCATGTAAAAAGATGTTTCACGTTTTTACATGGAGATGCGTTCACTTTATATCAAAATTATATTCGTCAATGATATAAACTACCTACTTTTCACTAAAAAAATACCAGTATAAATATTTCTTATCTCATCATGTATTATATGAAAATTTTTACATGGAGAGAGGTTTACTCTTTACATCGAGGTTATGCTTTGATCAATGAAAGGCGCTACTTTCTGCTAGCAAAATTATCAGTGTAATCATTGCCTTTCCGATCATGTATTATAAAAATATAATAAATTATAGCATTCGAATATTAACATTTGAATTTAATAAAAAGTTTCGTTCAATTATTATCTGACGAAATTGTTCGTGAGAGTTATATTTATTCACAAATGGTACTGCGCATGCAAGTAAAAAACTAATACAACCGCTGGTGACTACAGTTTAAATCATTCTACAAAATACAAGAATTTCTTGAAAAAAATTGTACATAAAATTAATTTTTAATTCTGTTAGCAAAACAAGAGACAATATGAAAACTTCCAAATATTTAATTATTTTGTTGCTAGCGTAATCTTAGTATGAAAAACTGAATGAAAAGAAGTAAGTTTGAGAAATGTTACGCTTCTTGAATAATTTGAAGAGACTTCATAAGATACAAATGGAGATTCAAAAAATTATTAAAAAACTGCTACCTATTCAATCTTAGGTAATATTATATTTTGTATTATTGAAAAAAAGAAGAAAACGAAGAATAAGTAGTCAAGTATTAGCAAAACGTCTATTGCAAATAAGAAACATTATAACTAAGAGTGAAATGGAAGGGGGAATGAATCGGAGAAAAATGTATTACACTTTTGAATTAATTGATTGATAAAAACAAATTGTTGGGTTACTGAAGAATTTGAATTGAACTTCGGACAAATAGAATGTTTATTAAGAAACTTATGGATAAATTAATATGTTTTATAATGTTGGATTGTAAGAGTGTTAGTATGTTTTGACGAGAGTTCAGTTTTAAAAAAATATTATTATAATGTCAGCCTCCACTGATGGTCTTGTTTGATCCGGAAGAGTAAAAAGTGGAGAACTATTTCTGAATTAAGAAGAAGAGGGTGTGTGATAATGGCCTGATTAAAGAAAGTTGTATAATAATAGCTGTTTACTTTGGAGGTAGATTGAGAGTAGAAAACCAATTTACTGATGGAATGATTGGTTTCAAAGAAAAATACGATTTACCCAAGGAAAGAGAAGATTGATTTGAAAAATAAAAGTTTTTTCAATGGAAAATGGTCGTATGGGAAGTAACGTAATGACCACTTACATAAAGCGTCAATTTTCTCACTATCAAAAATACGTTACAATCCATTAAAAAGTGATAAAAATATTGATTTGAAAAAAAAAGGTGAGGTAGTCGAAGGATTTGATGATTGAAGGGGAAGATTTGTAATTGAATGGAGATTTTGACTGCCATTTACACAATTTTATATACATGTAGATATCTCTGGTGAAAGCATAAAGTTATTGTTGAAGCATGTTTGTTAAGGAACGTACTCATTAAATTGCCCACTGTCACCATATTTCAGGAGTAAAACCTGGCACGTCTATGAATTCCGTTTCAAACTCTTATTGTTTTCACGGGAAAATAAAAGCTGAATATTGTAAATCACGCAGCTTATTGACAAGATTGCGAACATGATGCTATATTATTACAATTTGTTCCTTTTTTCTTAGTTTGAACGTCTTAGTGCTCGGTTTCGTACTCCAGTGAGGGCTAAAACAAGAATTACAATTGTAACTCGTACATCTTACAATGGTGACGGTATTGTAAGCTGTTGGCATGTAGATGTGTCGTTGTGTGTGTACGCAATGCGCATGCTCACAACCACACTATTTTATGTTTACACGTCAATCCTTCGTGAGTCCCCATTGCGATTCGCGCCTTTTTTTTTTTGCTAATTTTGCACCCGATGATTGTTTTACCAAATTGAGCCTTCGTCTCGCACTTGGAGTCATCATAAATGCTAAATAATTACGAAGGCGCAAGTAGTTTTAAGTTCGTAAACCCTTTTGCGCCAAAAAATGGCCATCTTCAAATAGCCAACTTTAACTTCATTCCCTCCAGTAGCAAAACAGTAATTCGTTGGTTTTACTAATTTACTAACGTAGGTAGGTACTTACTTTCTGCGTGAAATTTGTGAAAAGACCGTGAACGAAAAAGGTGTAAATTTGTGACCATGAACTTGGTCGACTTACCAAAGGAGTATAATACTTTGTCTCGATTTTTTCGTTCAACCAACTCTTTGCACAGCGATAAAACCGAACAAAAATTCTCAACTTGAGAGAGCATTGTGGGCATTCGCAAAATCGTTGCTTGTTCGCGTTGTAACAGCTCAATAAGAGTGGTGACTTTCTCCTATTTACCGAATCCAATTATTACCGAATTCCTGTTCCACATCTTTAATGCGTCTACTCGTATAGCCTAAACACCTCTTCCGGTTTTCTCAAAAAATTTTCGATCATCGTAATGATTAGTGCCGCTAATGAATAACGCATGTTACTCGATTTTGATGAGGAAAAAACTGGAGGAAGAAAGAAGAAAATGGTTCCCAAACGACTCACGTTGGAAATACGTGTCGGCAATGAAAATAAAAGTGAAAAACAAAAAGAAAGACGACGAAAAAAACGTGCGTCGACGATGCCTCATTAACCTTTCTCTCCATAATTTATAGATACATAAAACCATATAAAATGGTTTGAAAAATGGGCAAAATTGTCGCCAACGAGGGCAGCACGAAGAACAAATAAAATATATAATATGTAACCTAGAAGGTACAGGTATCTACGTTATAGGCGCACGCCTAATGAGATGACGTCGTTTGTTTGTCTCCGTTTCCTTCTTTCTAACAATACCTGCGGTAGCGAATGCAGTGATAACGAAGGGTAACCATGTAATTAAAACCTTATATAACGCGTAACTACTCCCGTAATTGTAATTATTACTTACCTCGTTGTTTTATTTTTTTTTAATTTGGTTTCGACAATCGCAAAGGAATTCTCGTTCGGTGGGCTAAAAAGCAACAACCAATTTTTAGTGTCCATGGTGACCATGGCACGAGTACCTAAATAATACTACATTTATGTACAATAATTTTTTCGAATATCATAGTCAATTAGTTTCGTTTCGTCTTCTTTGGCAACGCAGCTCAGGTCAGAATGTACTTCCGACGAGATATCATACAATATTTTATATAAAAATAGTTATAATCCTTTTCGAAGAAAAAATCTATAACCACCTGCACTCATACAACTTTCACGTATTTCATGTGCATTCTGTAGATATACACGTCCTGCCTTATCTCTCGAGTTTTTAATGTTGTGCTGGCTGCGTAGCAAGGGCGTATTCTGTAGCTCGATCGTCAGGGAGGAGTCCACATCTTCATGACTTTCCCTTCCGATCCCCAGCGCGCCGAAAAAATATTATTTCCACAAAAACGTATACTCTATTTTTAAGTGGAGTTTTTTTTTCGAAGCTAGGGGGTCCCCCTAATCTGTAATCTGTACGCTCTTTCTATGTAGTATCCAATATTATATACCTGCAAAATAAATGTGGAAGTTTGTATGTAGGTACGTAATTACCTATGAGTAGTATGTAAACGTACTCATGTATAGGCTGCATGTTTATGCACGTACGTATGTTCGTCACTTTAGAATCGCTCACATAGATCAGATTTCAATTTTTAGAACTTATTTTCGTTGTCCAAAGGAAAATTTTGAGTCAATTTAGAGGCCCATAGCTGCCGAGGATGAAATTTAAGATTTTAATCTCCCCTCACCATCCAACAAAAATTATAATTTTTGTCCTGAAAACATGTTGTACTACTCATTAGTATGCCCTCAAAATTTCTTGTCTCTACATTACTACTTTGTTGAGATACATGTAGAGCTGCATAGCTGCACCTATTTACTATAATCATAAAACATATTTAATTATAATTATGTAGGGTAAACCGGTGCACCCTTACACATGGCGGACAATTGTACAGTCAAATTATTTCAAATACTATTCGTGCTTCATATATGAATATTACGCAGTTTGTGTACATTTCACTTCTCTACCTAAAAACTTATTCATTTATAACATCTTTGTAATTATTATCAACAACGAAGGAAAAATATTTTTTATTTTGGGTAGGGGGGTCAAAAGATGCGCGCCAGAAAAAATTTTTATTTTCAGTCATTTCAGCAATTAATTATATTTTTCGATGCTCGTTACACCATTCAAAAGGGCAAACATTATGGTTTTAATTCAGACCATATTTTTGAAATTTGAAGAAAACTGATCCTCACAATTTAGTCGGGAATTTTTAAAATTTTGACTGGCATACAATGGCACATGGCTTCAAAAACTTATAATTTTTTTGGTGCAATAATGTTCGTATTTTGTATCAAGGGGTGCAAGCCCCTAAAACCTCGTACGAGTCAAGTCCCCGCAGTTAATTTAGGTTTAATCAATTTTTCAATGTTCGTTGTCATCACTTGTTGCTGATGGATAGATTAAGATGCTCATACATCTGTTCAACTAATTTTCTTAAACTTAAGACCTATATAGATGGTTTTTTTTTGTAACCAAATACCTCTACACTGTAATTTTCAGCAACATCCATGGTCTAGTTCTTCATAACGCATTTACATACACACATACCCATCTAGTGTGTGAAAGTCCATTAAAAGCACACGACACAGTTTTACTCAGGGTTGAGAGAAACATCAAAGAAAACAGGTTTGAATACAAACACATACTTTATTTCTCATGAAGAACAATCAATAGACTGAATGCACACAAATCTCCCTCAGCCGCACTTAGATGAAGAACACTGAAGAAATTGGCCCATTTTGGAGTACAACATTATTATATTGAAAGGAGCACTTATATTACAGATGTAAAATGAATAACCTATAGTAATGTTATGACGAGAAAATGTAATGTTCAAATAATCTGGAGGATTGAATTAAATGGTGCAAAAACATACGAAGATGGAGGTGCAGACATACTTTGAAAGAATTATGAGTACAGTTAATTCAAATGAAGGATCCGAATTACAAATTTAAGAAGATCTATGTAAAGATAATAGCATCTAAACTGAGAGTGTCAAAAGTAAAGTTTAAAAGAAATAAGCTTTAGACAAGAAGAAAAATGGAGTTCCGTATTTATAGTGGTCAGTAATAAGTACATCTGTCTTAAAATGAGTGCGAGAAAAGAAATATAAATGGTACATTAAATTAGAAATGGGTATAAATAAGCCCCACATGCTACACCTTCATACATACATAACCACATACACACAATACAATTATTGCTTATATTATAGCATAGGATTATTGTAGGTTCAACTCTATGATAAAAATAAGTTTTAAGGTCTTTGCCCCAATAATTCCATAACAAAAAGTTTTTTCCCTATATTCCGAAAACCGGTCCAGAACTAAAACTATTGATGAAAAATTTCGAACTAAACTGAAGCTCTAAGCTGTTTGAGTTTTTACTCCTCCGAACTGGCACTGACATTGACACTGACACTGAAACAAAAATCATTGGGTAGAAGTGATAACTAACTTTAAAAAGAACCAGTTCAGATCTGAAACTTTCGAACCTAATAACACCGTTCAGAATAAATCTTTCGAAACGAAACTTTCGGGAAATTATTCACGGGCAGGAATCTACATGGGGCCAAAATTTTGAAAAATTTTGTCAAGTAGGAGAGATATAATGCTGTGACAAAAAAAAAAAAAAAAAAACTTCAATTTATAATACAGAGATATAAAATACGTTTTTAACCTGACCCTTCAGGTTTTAGCGATGGGTCCCCAGCCAAAAAACGACAGGAAAGAGCGACCCAAAAGTAGCGCGTATATAAGACCACACATTATAATAAAGACACTGATTGTATATCGAAAGAGGAAGAGAGAGAGGGGGCTAAAACCTGAAGGGTCAGGTATTTTACATTTTAGCCGTCAGGCTCAAAGTAATAACATCCCAGGGGGGTGGAGAGGGCGGAGCCCCCTCCCGAGACGCGAACCGCCGAGTTTTTTTTTTCTTTCTACCTGAATATTCCGCATTTTGTCGTGAATTTTATTGAGATATACTTCATTATTCATCGGTGTCTATTTGAAATTTTGGCTAAATTGGCTCTTTCCTTTTTATAAGCTTTTATTCTACTCACTACTGTCATTTTAAAATATACCAATACTGCAGCCAACCTTCCGCAACGAAATAATGTTTATTTCTCATGAAGCTAAAGCTAAAAAATAAATAAAAGCTTAGATTCCAAAAATTCGTTTTTAATCTAAACTTATTACTAATTTTGACAATCTCGGTTCATTTCGGAACACTTAATCGGGTGACATATTTAATTGGTTGCTAGCACAGAATTGGAATAAATCGCGGGTCCACTCGATGGTTTCTCGAAAAACATTTACCAATTCTTGGCAAGTAAGAATAAGAGGCTAAAAAAAATGTATAGTTAGTCAATATTTATTTTTTGCTTTCTTCCTTCGTGACGGTGCACGTGCAGGACCAAGACTACCATCGTGTTGGTGTTGGTGTTGGTGTTGGTGTTGGTGTTGCCTCACTGCTGTCCGACACTTCTGAAAAACGGAGACTTACGCCGATAGGTTTACTTTCGAAACAAATATCTGCCCATTTTCAGGTAACTTATGGAGAGGCTGCTCGCTTGGCTGCTGGAATCCATAATATGTGTGACGTTAGTACGGTAATAGGCCAAACAGCAAAACCTGCGAACGTAGCCGCATTTCCAAAATTGAGAAATGCGTAGGCGGAAACCTCCATTGCATTTATAATTTCCTGCTGCGGCGGGGTATGCGAGCTCCACGTGTTTCGCGGGATGAAGCACCGAGAAGCTGCGAAAAGCTTGATTTTTGAAAAACCACCTGTTGGCGACGCCAGAGATGCAAGCTGCGTGCGTGCGAACGGAGTTGGTGGTTGGCGGGGTCGCGGGGTCACCGAAATGGCCAATAAATGCCAGACTTGCTGTTCGCCTCTAAGAGCCTGGTAATCGAGCTTTAGCCCGTACACGTGCTCCCAGGGGTACGGTTGCGCGATACGCGCAGGCCACCTGTCGAATTTAAAGGCTGCTTACCCTTAATTCACTCACCACGAAGCTGGCAGCCTGGCAAATGCACCCTTTTATCGATCGATCGGCGGCCGACGAACGACGCGATTCGTCGCAGGCGTTAAACGAGTGTACCGCCGACCGCCAACGAAATTCATCCCCTTTCGACGAATTACTTACCCCTGACCTACCCTACACCTTTTAACCGACCACCGACCACCTTTTAATTGTTTGTTTTCTTTTCTGTTCTCTCTGTGCTGCAGGCAAAGCGATGAGTTCGACGTCGACGTACCTAACCGTATTATTTTGCTCGCTGACTATATTTTCGTGGCTTATACTCACCGAAGCGCATCCTGTCGACGATGAGATCGAAAAGTCATTGGGATTCACGTCAAACGAAGTAAGCCGTTTACTCGCCACCGTCTCCACGTTCCAACTTTTGCTATCCTCACAAAAGGCTACCATTCGTCACGCCTGTCACCAGTAATTTTGCATTTCTAGCAGGACGTTAGCAGTCGTCTATTTTCGTTTTCAGATTCCTAATAAGAAAATCATCCAAACTACTGATATTTTCAGAGTCATAATTGCAC
This sequence comes from Ericerus pela, assembly GCA_011428145.1. Lineage (NCBI taxonomy): Eukaryota > Metazoa > Arthropoda > Insecta > Hemiptera > Coccidae > Ericerus > Ericerus pela. Next base: position 1,712,534 of record WOFM01000108.1, on the reverse strand, counting down.
TCTCGTATCACCCTGCGATGGTAATTGCAACAACAAAAAAAGTGACTAGGAGTTACGTTTATTGTAGATCACTTCGCTATTGAGAAAAAATAATTTTTCTTTCCGCCTTCCCTCCAATCGACTGCTGTTATGTACATTCTTCCATATACCAAATCTCTCTGAAATCACCCCTTTTCACTAGTTTTTGCCAATTAAGCTGCCGCATTTTTTTTGACATTTTCTATACAAATTTTTGAAAAACCTTTTGCTTTGGTAAACTATCATATCACTAAATTATAAGTAGTCTACCTCCAAAAAAACACCCGCATATCTAAGGTCAAATTCAACGCATATTTGTAAATGAAAGATACCAGAAATATTAGTCATCATTTGGAACTCCCATTGTTGTTCGTGTTTTTCTTTGCTTCTCGTAAAATGTCAAAGAAAAGAAAAAAAACGAATAACAGAGACATAAAAAATTTTTTCGAAGCCTCAAGATAAAATATATTAACAAATTCAATTGCCCGTTCATCGAACTTGTCCCTCTAAATTCGAAAGAACAAATCTAGAAAACACCATCAAATGCTGTTTCGCCTGTTTTCTGAGAATTCTGGTCACTAAACCAATCTGAAATTGACAGCTTCGCTTACTCCTCTACAAGGCTCTCTCATTTCGTCTATTAAATTTTCCATTTGGATGTTTACTCGGTAAATCAATTTTTACTTTAAATTTACTTCCGATTTAGGATAGTATAGAATCAGTTTCATGCATAGAATCTTCGGTCTGCGGGGACCTTTACTTTTTTTGCCATTATTTCCATTTTTAAAGGGTTGAAATTTATCCCCGATTAATAAAGCATACGATCCGTGGATACGGACGACGAAATAAATTTATCGGCTGAACCGTTAGAGTTACGAATTCTTTCTCTATTTAGCTGATACAATGAATGTTACCATAGACAAAACGGAACAATGAATTTGTTCTCCGTTTAGCCAGTACGAAATATGTCCGTACGTTGCTCACACATGATGCGCGTGTCGCAACCATTATAACCACGAATCGAATTGTTAATTATTTGCCCAGTATTGCTGCTACCGAATACAACCTAATTATAGGCTTTTAAGCAGGTTAGCTTCCGGCTCCTGTAAACGATTAGATTTCTAAACACGTGGAACACAAATTAGTTTTTAGAATTGAGTGTAGCTGGAGTCACCTATATCCAACACTGGCATAAAGCCTTTTGTTTTCCTATTAAGTACTCTCATAGAATAAAATACGCAATTCTAGATAGAAAAAATTGATAAAAGATAGATAGATAAATACTTGTAAGATTTTTACAAAATACCTAAAAATTACGATCCAGAAATAATAAAAATTATAAGCAATCAAAGTTAGATATTGTGGCGACAACCACACTACGTCGGCTAATTGCCGTTTCTCCCTCGAAATCCATCAGCCGGCACCGTGGCCGAGTGAATACGGTGCTGTCTTTTAGTGACGGTGAGACGAGGGAGGTTTTTTTATTTAGGTAGGTGTGTTCTGCTGGTACGGGTTCGAATCCCCGTGCCGCCTGAGAACACCTAAAGATATTATTATGAAATCCAAACACGGTGAATACTAAAAACGTTGTAAAGTTTTGTTCTCAAACAGTGACGATATTTTTGCATCGTTTAACCAATTTTTCACAGTAATACGCCATTCTTTTCGCATAAGTTGATACGTTCTCCATAATTCTCACGCAGCTAATTTCATGGTGTTAATAAATTGTGACATTACCTTTTTTTTAGAAAAAAATGTTAACCCGAAACGCCGTCTCCGAGGTTAGGTACTTTCAATTTATTATTACTATCACCATCCAACATTTGTAAATATTCCTAATTATCTTATTTTCTCTCTCGTAATATCAAAGTCAACTGTCAACTGACATTTCAACACGTATAAATGCGAACCCAAAAGCCTATTTTACTCGTGGCAAAAGAATTCGTCGTACAGTTACGTACGTTGAATTTTCAAGAATATCAGATGGGACCCGATATTAAAGGACACGTGTCGCCTTGCCGTATTGATCGATCGACATAAAGAAGCCTTAGCGGTGAGCGGTGTCCGCCGCTAGCAATTTACAGATTTTCTTGCCTTCCCACTGTCACACATTTTTGTCTCATTCGTTCGTTGTTTTACAGGTACCGAATCATTAATATTGTGTCAGTGTAAGAGTCTAGAATAGTGATGAGTTACGTGGTTGACACGAACACAAAAATCAATTACTCGTCGTTGGGTATGTGATTTTTAACCACGGAAAAGGCGAAAGCAAAAGTCCAAATATTGCCCAGTCGTTAAATGTGAAATGTGAGAAGAATTCTTCATTAACGAACGTACAGTAAAAATAAATAAATACCTAGCTACTTGAAATGCTTTAGTCGTGTGGCCAGAAACAATGTCTCTGGGTTTAGGTATCGTTATATTATACGCTTCGATTTTCTTCAATTTTTGTACGAAACGAAGATCGTCCTTGAATCTTGAAAACAAGCTCTGCGTGAGCGCGAAGTCCGCTTTTCTTAATTTTATTAGGTATCAGATAAGTGGGTACACCGACATTGTGCAATTCGAATGGTCGATTATCTGTTCGAAAAAACTGGCGGTTTAATTAGTGGCGCGTGTGCCGAGACGAACGTGTCGACGTTAATTAATCGCATTTCGTCGGCGATGTGCGCACCCCAAGGTCACAAAACGATTCTTCGTCCGATACTTTCGAATACGCATACGTACCTACCTGCCGACAACCGCACAACAGATTTCTATCGACAAATGTGTACAAAAAGACATTACAATTTAGTTTTCTCAAACGTATTCTAATAAGTATTTTATTCGAGCAATAAACGTCGAGTGCTGTTGGGTGGCAGCACCCACTCGCAAGAACAAAAAAACGCCAGTCAAACTGCCGAATTCGACAAGTATGGCGCATTTTGAACGTTCGCCAATCAATTTTTATCCGCAAATAGAATGAGATGGCAGAATTTTCTCGAGTGCCAGTGAATAGGTACCACCCATTCCTCCATAGCTGCCGTAAAAATTGCTTTCGTAATGACAACTTAACAGCGTGCTAATGATCTGTTTTGCGAACAACCAAGTGACGGTGGGCCGGTGCGAAGAACAGTAAAATTAAATCCGATGATTTAGCCGAACCGATTTCTTTTAACGGCCGGTACCTAACGGTTGAAAGATAGAATTTTACACTTTCATTTTATCTCTGCCCGAGCCAAGAGTCGATAGTAAATTTCAGGAAGACTATCGAAAAAATTTCTTCGTCTGTTTGCTGGGTACTACCCGGTGAGAAGAGAATAAAATTATTAAATTCGTAAAACAATGCGCGAGAATAGCATAAAGCGTTCTGTCTCCTGCATCGTTTCGAGTATGCAATTATTGGTGTTTCGATAATCGTATTTACGGCGAATCGAGTATGCAACATGAATGACACGTTAAAAGGTGACTATTGCCGCGAGTTGAAAATTCATTAGCCAAATAAGCTGTTGTTTTCGGATCACATTTCTTTTAAACTCGTTGGAATGTTGAGCACGGGCACGAGAGATGACGGATTAAGTTCAGATTTTTTCATCTTATAATCGACCACAACTTTCAGCACTTTATCCAATATTTCTCTTGACCTATTTCAACGAGTAACCTATCCATTATCTCTATGATGCGTGCAGAATGATAGACGTACGTATTTACATGCCACTATTTTCTTCTCTGACAATGTTGGTTTGAGTTTTAAATTTGTCGCGAACATAGACCGAATGATGGACAGTACTTTTAAAAAAAATCCGTTTTAATGTCTGCTACAGGCGAACTGGAGCAAACATTCCTTTTTGGATGTATTGGAACGTTACATATAGGTACCTACCGTAATTAAAAAAGGAAGAAACTCGTTTTTAAAATTTTGGGTATTGGAATATCCACGTCGATTATATAAATTCCAAAATGAATCGTACAAAAACAAAAATTAATAAAAATGCGAAAAAGAACAAAAACAAACACCTCTAAAATTTCTCCAGCACAATCAACTGCAGTTATTGAAGTCAGTGTTCAGAATTTTCTTGCTTTAAAAAACAATTTCAACTATGTATCATTCAACTTTTTAAGAATAAATCATCATAACCCGTTCTGGGGTCCCAGAGAGCGCGAATAAATAATTCAATCTAAAAATTAAATGAAAATTTAAATTCAACATCTCAAAAAATATATTCGACGATGTATAAGTTGACTCAATTTAAAAAAAAAAAGAAAATCCTAAACCCTTGCCTATCAAAGTTTCGAATCCCTACTGAAAACATTTAAATTTTCAAGTATTAAACACTCGTGCGACGACGATTCAAAGTCAGGTATGGAACCAAAAATGTTGTTTACGAATCAAATTTAAAAAATCAAGCCTAATCACAGCCTCAGTTTCAAATTGTTATTTATGTGTAAATTTTCATCAATTTTGATTCGATATCCAAAACCAGTGGCGGCATCAAAAAGTTCTTCAGTGAGTGGGTACATATGGAAACTTTGTTCGGCTTCGCCTCAATTTACATCAGTACGAAAAAATAAAAAGAAAAATACATACTTTATACCACACGGATCTAATAATGATTATCTCCACCTTTTCTTTAAAGTCTGATACAAGTAAAACATTTTCAAAACTCCTCAATTCTCCTGCAATAATTATTGATTTGAGTTGAATTTTGCCAATAAAATAGAATAAATAGTAAACTGTATTTAAAAAAACTAAAAGAGAAAAAAATTAGCTTTTATAGCTGTCTTAAAGGCTGAATAAAACACGATTTTTTGGATATATTGTATGGTTGCGTATAAGCTGTAATTAAAGGCACTAATTTGTTTAATGTTTTAACGTTAGAGTACCTATATTTCTTTTAAAAAAATCATAGAAATTTCAGTAGGCCACTTATTTAGCTTCCAATAATAATTTGTCTCTCCTATTTAGACAAAAAGTGTATCCACCTTTGACAACATACGTAGGTATTATAATGGACAATAATACCCTATTACCGCGATGACACGTTTTCTATGCCAACATCTCCGCCCCACTCTTCACGGTTCTAAGTTCCCCAAACTATTGAAAATTCCAAAGGTGCGTTCACACTGGATCAACCGTGATGGAACGAGACTTTTATTAGAATTAAGCGCATTCCTATTTCACAAAATGAAGGAAAAAGCAGAGGAGAGTGTCTGCATCGCTTTTGGCTCGACTACTTAATCACAGTCCATTATAGTGTAAGTGTGGACGTTTATACAGGCATACTTCCCACTGAATGACTGAAGGGTAAGACTTGCAGATGCACACTTTTTGTTTAAATCGAACAGCTCAATGATTGATTGGTTCAACTTAAAATTTGTAATGACGATCGACCAGATAGCAAACAAACAGTGAATCAATATTGAATCAAATTAAACAGTTGAGAATTAAAATTTTATTCACATTTTGTAGTTGAAATTTTATATTAATTATTGGTGGTGAATATAAAAATCGGCGGAGGGACATTTTAGAAGCGTCAGTTTTCACATACCAAAGTGTTTTCGGAAAATTTCTAAGGTGACATCATTCGTCTGCTTCATCACGTTTGTGGATCGGTGTTTTTTATTCAGAAGATGGAGAAAATAAAGGGGTGAGTCATGAGAATTTTATGTTACGAAATGATATAACAATGACTTTGGGACTATTGTTTCTTAAAATCACGGCGGTTCGTTTCTTGTACACGTAGAGTATGAAAACATCTTACTGAAAATAATGACCTACGATTGAAATTTGAATTCATTAGGAGTGATAATTATAGTGTTCTGAAGGGCAAAATGACGTACATACTAAGAATTTCGCCATATTGACTCATTCGTTTTGAAAAGAACGGTTTGTTATCATTTCAAATATCTTTCTAATTCGTAGGAGGTGGGGCTGTCAGACTTATCGAGGAGGGTGCTAATGACTGTTCATTATATCTATTATGCGTAATATTATGACAGAAATCGAAGGTAATTACGATATCTTGAAGTCGAGAGAGAGTCATAGGGTTAATGCGAGGCTAGAAGGGTATAAATATGTTAAGACGTGGGATAGAAGGTGCCATGCGAAAAAGATTTGGAATTACTGTTCGAATAATCTTAATTATATTGGTCAGTTATTTGAAGGTTCACTCGATCGTGAAGAGCGTGACACTTAGGAAGAATTACAGAACGCAAAAGTATCTACAGGTATGCATCGGTAGGTCGAGTTGAAGTCACCGAAATAGGATGCCTGAGCACTTAATGAGGAGGTGGTGCACAGAAAGGAATGGAAAATCAGTACAACCTCGTAGGGGCTATTTGGAGGGAGTAAGTTGGCAGCAGGAAAGCAATGGGTTATACGATGATGTTAGTATTTTAACCGCCATGTGTTTTATAATCGACTGTGTGAATTCGAGAACCCGTTTTACATTAATTTTAACGAGATTTTCGGAATCTACTGTCTTAAACACATAAAGGTGTATCACTGATTCAAAATTTTGATGACACTGATTCCAGAAATCAAAGTTCTCATCAGTTGTTATATCAGTGTTTTATTTGACCATTTTCCAACTAATTTTCTCTTATATGTGTAGAGTCGGTCCATGTAGACATGCCAAAAAATCTTAAAATATTTAAATCTGTCAAATACAACTGACCCAGTTTTGTAGACTTTTTTTTACATTTTTATAATAATTGACATTTTGTCTGCTGTACTGTACACAGCATTTGCAACAACTAGAAAAGTTGGGGAAGACAAAACATGTGATAGTATGTGTCTGTGTATCTCTTAGAATATAATTCAATTCTAAAACACTCATGGCGTGGGGAGAAGTTTGGGTCAGATCAATGTGCGCGCCTTAAGTGCATAAGAATTGCGGAAGATGTAAGACAAAGGTATTGAACTACTAGATTTTGAGCAATGGGAAGAATATAGAAGGGACGGAAACGAACTTTGGGAGTGAAAAAGGACAATAAAAAAAAAAAAACTGATGCAAGTTTAGGAATGTAAAAATATGCCGAATGCAAAGAAATAGGTATAGCAGTCAATTCAGTGGTGAAAACTGAAGATAAAAATGTTCAATAAAAATATGAAATTTTCATATTAAATTGAAAATTCACTATATTTTTTGTACGGTTTTGAGAACATTGGTGTAGCAGTGAGCTGATACAGAAAACTTTGATATTAAAATAGTGAAACAGGGCTAGATGACAATGAAAACGCTTGTATTTTATGGACCTGAAGACGGTAGAAATTATTAGATGGTTTGAATTGCCAAGGAGGTTCTTTTAACTTTTACAGATTTATTTGACATAATTCATATCGAATAGAAGAACCTTTACGGTCTTACATACGGTTCATCTCATATTGATCAAAATTTTTCTCAACAGATGTTTTGTCGCCCTCAAACACTTTGTCCAACAGTCTTTACATTTTCCTATAGAAACAACAGACAGCTCTTGTTTCGTTTTTAGTTATTTTTTTCTTCCTATTTCATCGAAATCTGTTTTATTTGGAAGTCCAGTACAAAAGAATTTTGCTCTAGTGGCACAAATTTAGTGTTCTGAAAGAGTGATCAATGTATGTTCGAAAATTTTTTTGAAGTACACAACAAGCATTCACGAAAAGAAATATATTATTGTTACTTACTATCTCCATGAACACCCTTTCAGAAGTGAAAGCACTTGATAAGCCCTAGCGTTCCACCACCACTGGACATCTCAATTAGAAAAAATTTTGTAAAGCTGTTGACGTAATTACAATATTGTGGTGGTAAAAGTTGGATCGTTTTCTTAACACACTTCTAATAAAACGACGAAGAATAATTATATTTGCTTCGAAAGAAAATCTGAAAACTCATTTCCATTAACGACGTGAGATTACGTTTCTCATATACTGCGCGAATAAATCGGAAATAATATCCTCCATCAAAAATGTGAAACTAGAAGGTACCTAATGGTAACATTCTTTAAAATAATTTAGTCGCTATTAAATTCCACGAAGTGAATCTTCCCAAATTTTGGCGCATACTGGCGGTTTATGTTGATTAAAGTTTCGTACAACAATTAGCTATTTTGCAGGGAGCACCAGCACCTAAACTGATTCATGGAACATCGCTCACATTTTAACTAATAGTGCCAAATAATATCTACTATCTACCAGGCATTACTAAAAGAATTATACCCACAAATTTAAATAAGTTTTCGAAAATGACTGTCCAAAAGCAAAATCGATATTACACGCATTGATGTTCCTACGGTAGGACTGTTTGGAACAAAAATTTATTAATCGAGTTTCGGTCGTAGAAAGTCCGTAATTTATGATACCTCTGTCTATTCAATTTTTAACCTCAACTGCGAATCTCCAAATTAGAACGAAAAATAATACACAAATATGATTCGACGACACGACGTTTATAACGGATCACGGAAGAAAGTGAAAACGTGCTTTTCGAAAAATCAGCAATCATAAATTCGTCATAATAAGCACCGGCTAAATTGAGTCACGAAGTTCGTATCGCACAAAAACGTTGTTAATGACCAATTACTTTGAGAAAAAACCTATTCAGTGCCCGCGGCTGAGGGGAATCCGTCAATTTATTTTCAAATTGTTGAAAATACGGTAATGCCAATAGCCGTACAAATTGGACGACATCGAAGGAAAGATTTCAATACTTATACCTGATGTTACGAAATGTGGAAGATAGAAAAGAGCGTAACATCGTAAAACCCGCGAATATCACGTAGAACCTAATTTTTTTTTTTTTTTTTTTCTTGGAGAGGGAGTTTTGGATTTGTAATACTGTAATTACTTACCGTAGTTATCCGCGTAGCAATCCAGATTTAAATTGGGAGTTTTTCTTTTAATTATACTGGAAATTCTGCATAAATTGGCACGTCCAGTGGTGGTGGAGTGCCGTTGCTCATCAAGTGCTATCACTTCTGAAAGAATGTTCGTGGAGATTGTTTATATCTTTATATGTATATGCTATTTCCCACGAAACAAAGTATCCGTATCTTCTTTCTGGACTTATTTATTAACAATTGGCAATTTTATAACTTAATAGTAAATAACAATGATAAAACAAAATCATGTTTCAATCGTCAAAAATTTCACTTCTCACATTAAATATTTCCTGACATAAATGTCCGTTTTCTACTTAAATACGGTTATCAAACATATACGATTACCCTTTCAAAACTTTTAATTTATGCCACCAAAACAAAATTCTTCTGTATTGGACTTCCCAATTACGCTGAAAATTTACGACTAATTATAAAGTAGAGGATGAAAACTTTTTTTATTGTTGGCCAATACCTGTCCACTTATTGGTGAACTCCGAGATCAGTTAATTCCTTACAAGTAGTGGTTTCCATTGCAATCAAATTATTTGGAATTAATTAACTTACACTGCTTCGTTCATTCGGCAAATTATTTGGCCAATCTAAGGGTGCGTAAAGATACACGTACCCCCTCACGATACGTCAGTTTTATCATAATATTTAAAACAAATATTTTTTGCATAGTATGTAGACCTACGCACTTCGCGCCAATGAATAAAAAATATTGTGCACGCTGTACCTACACTACGTCTACCTTGTAATTAATATCGAATCAATAGGGGAGACTGGGATACCGTGGAACACTTTTTTCCTTTTTGTCTCTCCGGTGAAATAGAACTGAGTTAGAAATTTGGGACCAATAAATTTAAAAAGAACGAACCTTTGTCTACGAAACAAAACCAAAAAAAATAACGAATATGGGATAGTTTTTTTTCTGATTCCATCTTCAAGGGGATAACCTTTTTTGTTCGATGGCACACTACCCTGCAAAAGTGGTTTGTGGACTGCGTTTTCGAATTCAACCGGACATTTCAATATTTTCATCGCGTTCGCTGATGCGTCTGCGAACACCGGCAGGTACTTCCTGACTGCGGTCCCCGGTCGCCCCCATTCCATTCGGTAGGATCGATTGGTTTAGCCTATTGCCTATTCTTGTCAATGGTGATTACGGCCGACCACGTTAAGTCAAAACAAACCGAAGTCTAAAACGTGTTTCCCAAAACGCTGCTATCGCACCGGAATTACTAGCCAGCGTTCCAACTTCGTTACCTACGTGACGGAGGCGTGATGAACGACGTTATGGAATCGTATTTTTTTATTTGTTGGTTTTTTTGTTGTCGTCGTTGTTGTTGTTGTTGTTGTTGTTGTTGTTGTTGGGTGCGGGGAAGGGGAAATGGGAGAAATGAAAGTTTGTTTCGACTGCTCTCCTAATTACGTGATACGTTTATGTCCTACCTACGCAGGTATCAAAAGACGACAGCGGCATCGATAAGTCGCAAACGCAAACCACGAGCAGACCGAAGAGAACCATCGGTTTCCTCAGACAGCTGTTTCCCGGAATATCGCAAGTACTCGTCTCACAAGCTGAAGGCCGGCTCGCACCCGCACCGCTATTCTACTGGGGTTCTGCTTGTCTTTTCAGATTATCGACCGAAAAATCCAAGCGATAACGCGAGTATTGTTCAGGGTGGTCGGCAGACTGATACTACGCGGCGGAAACAGAAATGGAGGCAACGCCGGCGGCGACAGCTCCGACGGATCCGGCGGACGTCGCATTTCCATTACGCTTCCAACGTATCCTCCAATCGAGGACGAAGACGACACCGAGTCTCCGACCGAGCAGACGGCATCCGACTCGCTGCCCGATATCAGATTTGGAGGCTCCGATCGGAATACCACTTCGAGCAGCACCAACTCGTCGTCTACTGCCTCGGTCAGTAGTACCTATAATTGCAAATTTAACCACCAGTAAATTGAAAAACGGACCGATTTCTCTGCTCCCACTCGAACTGGCCACGGCCCACATCTCTTCCTTTGTGTTTCTCGAGGAAGAGGCGAACGACTTGCGTAATTATACGAATTATTCTAAAACGCATCCGCGCCTATTTCGTTTCCTTTCGATGAAAATAAAAATATATTTTGCTTGAAAAAAAAAAAAAACTTCGACGCCGCAAAACTTGGCCAGAAAACAGAGTTTGAAATTTTCATTCGTAATTCAAAAAACAAATTAAATTTCAAATATCCGAAAAAATGCTAAAAAAGATGATATAGGCGGTAATCGATATTCGTATCGATAGTAATCGATATATGACAAACACATCAATCTAGCTATATTTCATTGCTAGTTTCAGGTAAAACAAGTATGAAAAACTATCGATAGTTATCGATATCCTTAACAAAACTATTGGAACCACCAATCCTCCTCATTAATTTTATTGCTTTAAAAAAATTCGCGATTTTGAATAATATTCCAATCCTACATTATGAAAAAATAAAAAATATGGTACAGGAGTAGCAATGGGAAATAATGGTCTTGGTCTTGTGATATGCGAGTAACGATGACTCGGCGTCTAAGATCAAAACAAATCCAATATGGTCAACCAATTTACTTAATTGCTTCGGAAATAACCGACTATTAGATTAAGATAATTTGCAATATTCGAGTGGAACTGCTTCGCCCTCACAACCCCAACTGCACGAATAATTAAGCCATCCCTGTGGCACGATGACAGTGCGTGTGTTAGCTGCCTACACTAAATCGTTTACAGAAACGCAGTTATATTACAAGTAGAAAACCGACGTACGTCGGATCCAAATGTAGGACATTGACGGAGCTGAGTTGTCCAGTGAATATATCAAAATCATTATGATGACAATAAAATCCTAGAAGGACGAAAAAGTGCTATCAAAAATTGCACGTAAAATACATTATCTAAGTACTCATACCTACTTGTTTTATCTTTTGAATTTATAAAAACGGTACCTTACGCACATCTCCTTGGAAATTAGATTTTGACCCACTGTGTCGTCACATATTATAAAATCCAATTCCACAATTCCTCCTCCCCCAAAAGAAAAAAATTTATCACAAAGTAATTTTATTTGATTACTTGTAACTTAAATTTTTTTCCTCGACCAGTTTTTCACATTCTTTTCTTTTTTTTTACCTACCTACTGATTTGTAGTTCAATGTGCCTACACCTATTAAATTATTTCGGGGGTCGAGAATTTTTTTTTTCTTTTTTCTTTCAAAAATAGGGACATTATTGTAAGACAGAATTTGTGGCGTTAAAACGCAACTCAAATTATTCGACTACTAAATTATAATCTAAATATTGATATTTTTATGACAATAATATTCACCCACACTTACAGAATACCCATTAAATGTATAATATTTAATTGCAAAATTAACTAAAGTTTTAGTGGATGAGTAAGTAGCTACCTTAATTATTAGATCAAAAACTAAACGGCGGTCAAAGAACCTTTTTTTTTTTAAACACGAGAACACAATATTTTTTATTCCATTAAAGATACAATATACCTTCAGAGGAAGTATTTTCACAACGAAGTAATCGACTGGAGGTGGCCTAACATTTGAAAATAAATAGTGTTATAAAATTTTGTCTTATCTTTCTTCCAGAGTTCGGATGTAGCCGTTTCTACAGATACTCCAGAAAGTAATACAATAGTCAGAAAAGTGAGAGACGCCGGTGATCCATCAGAAACAACCGTAGCATTTGGTAGGTTAATTTAAAAGCATCCAGTTTTCTGATTTTAATTTAAGAAAGATGTCGTTCCGAATAAGCAATGAAAATAAGCAGACGAAATGAAACTTTTTGACAAAATCAAATTTCTGGATCGGCATTGTAAGTGGGTAGTCTATTGAACGTAATGATTCAAATTACAGGTCGACAATCGTTTTCCATAGATAGGTTAATTTTCGATAGTCTCAGTTTCACCAAAAATGAATATTTTCCATGGAACATTCTTCGAATAGCCAGCACTATCAAATTCGTAATTAAAAAATCAACATTTCGTAAATATTATTTGAAAAAACTTTCACCAAAAAGTAGAATCAAATCCAAAACTCCGGCCTTAATGGAGGAAAATGTGACGGCAGCCGCCGGTCCCTAACTCGAAATCATTCGATAGCAAAGTCCAGCACAACCACTACACGACTTAAACCCAATTAGCAACTGGATACTATACGTATGTATTCTTCGCCACTTTGTCTACGACATGACCTCTTGTTTGTGATTTTGTACGCAGAAAATAAACAGAAAATTAGACAATTTTTGCATTGTAGGCAGCATACAGCCCATTTCCTGCAGCGACTTCACCATTATTTGCGCACTGGGATTCTCCCGTCTCAGATCTTTTTATATGCCTTCGTATACCGGCCCCTCAAATGTAACAGTCTGAATTATTATAATATTTATCCAGAAAGCGGCTGTTTTTAAGATATAGTTCAGGTCTGGGCAACATGCGGCCCGCGAGCCGGGTTCGGAAAAAAATCAAAATAAATATTTTGAAGAAAGGATAAATAAAAAAAAATTAAATAGGCCTGCCTACCAGCCAACAAGAGATAAAACGGCATGTAAGTATATGCATGTTTGTAGATACAAACAGATACTTCATCTGGGGCTGTAAACAGCTGGATGTTTAGGAGTCGAAACCCGCCATACCTTCCAAAAAAAAAATTCACACGTTTCACACTTTGTAACAATGAGATGAGGACATTAAAAATGAATAAAAATTTAAAAAACTCTATGGCAGCAAGCCTCGCTAGAAAAAGTAGGTGTTCAAGAAGAAGAATTATGAATTTTGATGATCACATTAATTGTCTGTAAGTTTATATGCGTTATAATTGCATGAAATGTGTTAGCTACTGACGAAATATTGGATAACGTGAAATTTAAAAGCATTATTTCTTGAAAAAATGGAAAATTAAGATAATTACGAATGGCAAATAATAATATAGTTTCAAATAAAATCAAAGAAACATAATAAAGTTATGAAATGAAAAAAAAGAAAACATGAACATGTAGTTAATTTTTGTACAAGGGAAAGTTCATGCAAATTAGAAAAAAGAGAGGAAAAAAAGCTTTACCGGAAATACCGTCCCGTCGATCAGCACCAAAATTGGTAGCATGATACAAAAAATTATAATAAATATTCGTTTCAAATTTCGTACCTATGGTTCTAAAATTCCGCATTTTATGACCAACAAAAAAACAAAAATGGTGGTACTGAAAGTACCGTCAGGCCGATCCGCACCAAAATCAATAGGTCTGCTTCTTGGCTTATCAGATTTCGTGATTATTGGATAAAAATTGCAACTTGTGCAGTGGGAACAAAAAACTGACATATCTATCTATCTACATGTATTTTTTATATATATGTATACATATATACCTATCATTGTCTACCCCTTCTCATACAATACACCCATAAAACATTGATAAGAATTGGATGGCGGACACTTTTTCATATTTTGACTTGAGAAGCATTTTCAATGTTAAAAAAAAATGAGGAAAATGAAGGAAAGTTTGTAAATAACGCTACGTATAAATTTTCCTGAACAAAAACATCACGTACAAAATGTTTTCACCACCCAAAACTTTATAAAACATTCTTCGGGTGTGAATCTGGGGTATAGTCCTATAGGTCACATTTGAAAATTATAGGACTGCATTCACCTTGCGGCCCACCACTCAAAAACGGTTGCCCAGGCCTGACGTAATAATTTAGACTAAAGTCCGAATGAACGTTTTCAGTAAGAAAAAAGCTGCAAACGAAATTTATGACTCGGATCTTCGATGGAATGCTTTTACGTTTACTTATTCCATAAGCCGTAGGGCACATTTTGGCATTTGGGCCCAAGGGTAAAAAGCTTTGCAAACACTCGTAATTTTCGTTTTTTTTTTTTTTATATTTATTCTAGACGACGAACTGACCTCTTCAGAGGCGTCGACAAAGCGGCAAGGCTTGTTGCAGCGCTTAGGCAGCGAAATGCGCAAAAAACGCGGTTCGCTGGGCAGAGGTGGCGGCTCCGGAAACTTTCTCTTGGATTTAATTCGGGTGAGTGCAACAATGCGTTAGGTAGGTAGGTGGAAACCTAGTCGAGGTGTGGGTACCTGTGTGTGTGCACGTCCTACCGAGCCGAGCCGAGCCGAGCCGAGCCGTGCCGAGCACTTACCTACGTCGGCATCCGTTTTACATGCGGCAAAGACCTCGAATCGAATCTGTAACTACGGGCGAAGCAATCCGGCTGCAGTGCCGTTTCATTCCAGAGAACCAAAGGCTGACTGCTCCTCGGCAGCAGGTGCGCATCCTAACGCTTCCTGGTTCCGTTCGCATCATTCGTGCGTGCTGCTCGCGTAGGCCACACCAACAAATACCCACTCATAACAGCAGAATTAATTCGTTTGTTCTGCCTCTACCCTAATTATTACGTTGGTAACTACCCGTTTTGTTGTTGTTTACGACGATGATGATAATGATGATGACGATGATGTGTTTGTTTTCGCTGTTGTGACCAAGCTGGTAGTTGGCAGTGGGGTATCGCCGGAGAAAGACGAGGAGCTGAACGCGCCCATCCGGGAGGCACGCGACGAGGGCGTCGTGGATACCAGCGACACGAACGTCCCCACCGACAATTCCGAGGACAATTACACCACAGGCATACCCGGACCCCTCACCAGATTGTTTGTGCTGGCCAATCGTGGACTCTCGAACCTCGTACAAGATTTGATACTCGTAAGTGCAGCCCTCCTTCACCAAAATTGCCTCCCCCACAGTGCCCCAAACCATTCATTTTACCCGATCGTAATGTACCAGCACCGCCACCTCCCATCATCTCACTCGCCATAGCACCCCCTCCCATCCATCCACCAAAATGCGAATCTCATCCTTCTTGATGCAAACACTTCGTTCGTCGTAGGTAGGTACTCGCCACTATAGTGCCACAAACCACATTTGGTTTCGGTATTGCAACGAAACTACAAATGTTGTAGGCAACATCGACACTCGACTGTACAATGTGAAGACCAAAATTGTGCTTTGCACGACCATGGTCAACACTGAAACTGAAATTAAATAAAAATTGTACCTGCCCACGGATGAACGATCATACCTAAGATGACCATGGTCTTGGTCTTGGTCTTGATCTTGGTTTTGATACAGCTCTCACTTTTGATCAAAATTATTTCAATTAACGTCTTTCTAAAATTTTGGAGAGAAAATGCAGTTTGTGGAAACTGCCATACCTCGCCTATATAAAATGAATTTACCAGGTATACCCGGTGGTGAGATGGCCCTGTAGCTAAGCTCACCACTACTAACTAGCAAATATGTAGGTCCCAGGTTTGATTCCCCAAACTAACAAAACCTACATCTGGTGACCCTCGACGTGTGCTGGACATGCACACACCCTAGTGGTGCATAGTGGAACTCACAACTCTCCTTCCCAATTTAGGTTGCCAATACATGGCGCCATATATAGTAGAAATAGAACCCATATAGGCAGGGTAAGCCTATGTATATAGGTATAAGAGACGTTTCTGACTCCGCTCAATGTCTCAGAGCATCTACAGTTCTTCAACTCATGTCGAGTCTCTCTGGAGGGAGTGTGTGGGAACCCCCGACCTTAACCTCGTATAAAACACATTTGCCAGTTATAGCCGGCAGTGAGATGGCCGTGCAGTCAAGTTCACCACTTTTAGTCGGCAAATATATAGGCTCCAGGTTTGATTCTCCCAAGTGACAAAATCTACAGAGTTCGTCATAAGTGAGATTTGTAGACCAAGAACCGTCATTTTTGGAGACGAGTAGTGAACATTTGCAGCACATACATAATGGACCACCATTTTTGGTGTTTTTTTTCTTTGTAGAACCCTTGGGCAACAGGGTGCCAGGGTGGCATTTACTGCGCCTACTCAGTCGTACACGAAGTGCAAAATTATTGTGTGAACGCCGAAGAGGGCCCTGCGTTTCGCAGGCCATAGGACATTACGATCGGGTGAAATATGGTTGAAACGCATTGCGTGGAAGCTTAGTTAGTACCTATTGCGTAATTACGCATTGTGGTTGCTACGTACGATAACCTGTTAACGCATTTCATGATTATTTTGCAAAGCAGTTGTGCCCCGACCAGTCGTCCAAATGTATTCTACACCATTCGTCCGAGACCGTTAATAACGTGGCTAACGAAATCGATTCGTCATAAATGCCTTACAGCCACTATGTCGTTCGTAAAATCTGAACCGTCGGTATACGCTGCTAAAATTTTTACCAAATTTTCTTCTTTTGCTCTTTTCCTACAGTAGGCCGTAGCGCACTAACTTTTTAGTCTATCTTTATCTATACACTCCTTTCAACTCTCAATCAATCTATTATCTTACTAGATGGATCTTTCTTTTACTACACTCGCTTCCTCCTTTATGAGGTACTTGGGTTCGGTGTTTGTTTACTGGGTTCTTCGACCTGTATCTACCTACCCAAGGGTCAGTAACCTATTTCAAGGGTTCGTGCAGCGTCTCGACAGCATATTTTTCATACAACCCTGCAGCGAACCATCCTCGGTCAGTCTCACACGTGGCCCACGATGTAGACACATCTTCAAAAACAGTGCTGCTACTTAAAGTCTACTACGAGAAAGGCCACGTGATTTTGCAATCTCGTGCAGTTTCAGTTTTAAAACGACCAATGAAAATCCAAATAATATCAGGTTTTTGCAACCCCACTAAAAGTACGAATTCACTTTAAAACAGGTAACTCTCAAAAAAGGCCCGACTGGCCGAAATTATATCCAACCCGGCCTTTTTTAACCCGAAAATTTATCAAATACTTCCACGCTGGTCAAAATTTTATGGCTACATTTTTTACAGCTAATTATTGGTTCATTGGTAGACGTACCTGTTTTGTTGAAATCCACAATTCGTTACTGCATCACCTGTTCAAAATTCAAACGAGATGCACTCCAACCGATGGGACCGTTACCAAGTTTTTGAATAACTGTAGCTAAACCACTCGCTTATTGTAGGGAAAGAAAAATCAATCAAACAAAATTGCACAAAACTGATTCCACATTCGAAGAATAATTCAAGAAAGACCAGCCAAAGTACACACTACACACCAATAATGAAATAGTTTCTTCAACTGATGGTGCAGTGAAGCAAGTTTTATGCCTCTAATAGGCTAAAAGAAGTAGCAGTTGCCATTCTCACTTTTATCTACGTTATGCCATAAGTATTTTTAATTGGTAAAAATGCGAAATGCATCAGCTAGGCTATGTATGTATGCGCCAGAGAGGTCGTTGGAAAACTAAATTTTGCAAATGCGAAATTTATTAAATCGCAGACTCAAAATATTCATGTAGATATGCAGATAGGCTGCACCTCAAACAAATCCTATTCGAAACAATCATCAGTCGATAAAACATTTCATTACATCACCCCTAATCTAAATGTAATCCAACAGATTTTCAAAAATTCTGAATATTTTGCAGCTGATTTAATCGATCTAAGTCATTACCACCACAGTCGTACATCAATACTGAAAATATCGATGATAATATCAATTAGAAACTTTCATCAAAGCTTCTTTATTGAGTTCTTCTAAACAGTTGACTTCAGTTTGAAGGAACTTCACTCAAGCACATGCAAACGCAAACGCACACCCACGCACACACACAAACAACGACACCGATCTCCATTTCTCTGTCGTAATTTTGAAGCACTTCGTGACACATAATTTTCTTACATAGTGGGAAGGGGCCGCAGAACGTTTTTCAGTGATAATCGGTTTTTTGCACTCGTCCCTACTTCTTGAAGAAAAAAAAAAGGAAAGAGGAAAAATGGGACGGAGACTGTATAGTTTTTAAAGAAATCGATTTGTAGTTGGTTTAAAACAAAAACAAAAACAAAAACAATAACAATAACCATAACAATAACAAAATGGGCTGTTATTTAAAATATTTTTCAAAACTTTACACTTCTCTCTTTTCCAGAAAAACTAACCTTCTTTCGTGCTTATCATAAAACAGTCAAATGGAATTTTTATATGAAATAATACGTATTATTCTTCTACAATAACATGCGTCCAAATTTTTTAGAAACTGCTATAGGCAATTCAACATACATGAAAGTATTGCAATTAAACTAACTGTTTAGTTTAAGGCATCGTAGAATTTAAAAAAAAATATTGATAGCATTATTATGCCATTGTCCGTCAACACATTTTGGAAATTAGTAGGTAGATAATCTACCACAAAATTAAATTTCAAAAAAAATAAATTTAGAACGAAAATATATTTAGTCAGTACACATTGTAATATTGGGCCTAAATCGAGACTAATATTTTTTGGGCTCATTAAAAAATAGAAAATTATTATTTTTGATAACTACGATTACAAAAATTTATAACTATATTGGCTAACCTTAATGTGAAACATAAAAATTTAAATATTCCGCATTTTCATCGGAATACTTTAAAGAAAGGATAAGTTTAAAAAAAAAAGTAATTTGAACGAGACTATTTTGAATTCAGACGTACTGAATGTGAAATACAATTTTAAAATACCTACCGAACAATAAAAAAATTATTGGATGGTTTTTAATAAAATTTTGAAGAAAAATAGTTTTTCAAAACCTCGAGGATCGATGAATCTGAAGTTTTTCCAAAAGAGATATGTTTATGAAAAAATTACAGCAATACGCACCAGAAATATTTTCAGATATTCAACACGATCAAAAATAGAAAACTTAGAATCCTAAAGAATGGATTTTAAGCGGAAATATTTCACCAGAAATCCGCCGAAAGCCATTTTGTTCTTCGTATCACAATACCCAACTTGGTTACTTCTATAATTACGCACGAGATCATAAAATCCTACGAAGTATGGAGTGTCTTAAGGTCGTGAGATAATACTCCAAGTCGAAGATCTAGGTTATTCGAAGTCGGTAGGCCTACTTTCTGTAATTAAAAAAATAATAACAGAAAATGTTATTTTAATGCCCCGACGATAGTAATTGGTCCTCATAAACAAAAATATGGCGGTCGTGTTTATAAAAATTTCAATTTCAATTTCTGGTAATAATAACAGCACATTCAAACCTATCGTAATACACAAATCCTTTGAATCGTTGGATAAAAAAGTATGTGAAAATTCACGTCGGACTGTGGGTATTTACAAACCATTATTTTAACCTTTAGTTTTTCTCGGTTTTTACCGAGGCTAACTTATAGTTTGGTGCATGATTTGTATTCCTTTATTCTTACTTATTTTAAGCGTGGTTTGGTCAACTTCGAGACTGAAATAAGATCATTATTTTCTTATCGATTATTTCTAATTTGAGCGATTATATTTCAGCACTTCATCTTTGTAAATGTATCTAATTATCGATTTGTATCCTCGCTGAATGAAATAGATGCGAGATTTGTAGCTTTTTCAGCGGATTTCAAACCTTCGCGTTGCAATATCTATGCCCTAAATTTTTTTGATGACACCGACAAATGAAATCAGCTCGTGAAAATAAAATACCTATGGTATTAAAATTCGTTTAGGTTAAAAATTTTTTTTAGTAGCCTACCTACATAAAAGAAGAATCTATCTTCGACAATTTTAGACTACCTCGACGGAGAGAAGCAGAAAACCTTATTTCTTTTGTGATCAGTTAGGTTTGTATTTAATTTTAAGAGACAGATACATTAAGTCTACAAAGTGATTTCCGGTGAAAATCGCGAACAAGTTTTGAAAATTATACGCAAAGTAAACTAAGATTTTCTCAGAAGAAAAGGAGCAGTCAAAGTATAAAAATATCGTACGTTTGTTGTGTTAAAAATCGCTCATTCGTTGGCATTTTCCAGTTTCAAAAAAAAAAAAAAAAAAAAAAAATTAAAGAAACTTCATTCTAGAAAAAAAATTAAGTTTGCGTTCAATTTGAGCAAACTTAATTAAGTTAATAAAAAATATTACAAAATCTCTTTTGATGTTTAGTATCATTTTTTCCTCTTCTCGACACATCAATCGGAACGCTTCGTACACCAATTGATTTGAGAATCAACTTTTCTCTAGCAAAATTCCAAAATTTCTGCACCATAATATGAAATACATTAAGAGAAATGTTATTTTTTTCCATAATTTCCCACAAACTACGTTAAGTTCAACAAGCAAAGAACACAACGCAGGTAATTTATGAAAAAAATAAAAAAATAAAATAAAATCAAAATAAATCGAAAGAGTTATTCGACGGTGAAAAATTTCAAATATAATGAACGTTGAATATTTTTTATCTGACAGTTTCAGTAAACTGGCTAAATAATCGCCCAAGTAGAGAATTCTATGATACCAACGTGGTAAAGTACCTACGTGATTCTTTAGCCAACTTACGAATGTTTACACTTCGAGTTTCTGGGTGAAGGGTGCAAAAAGGTCAGTCATATTCTTTCCCTACAGCTGTGCATACAGCAGCTCCAGGGTTTAGTTTTGAAAAGTGGTCATAGTGAGAGGGTAGGTAAGATAGATTATTTAAAAACATAGGTGCCTACGTACCTGTAGTAGGTATTTGCACCCACGCAAATGTGGGATTACCATATGATTTAGGGGGACGTAACCTCTCAGATTTCTCCCCTCCAGCCTATGGCCTTTCACCACGAATCTCGATGTCGACCAAATCACGACCACGAACAGAAATGTAGAATTGTTGGTTATGCTAATAATTAGCTTGAATTTAATGTGCGAATGACCTATAGTCGATTATCGTACCGCATGCCCGTGTCGAACAACACTCACTCTGCATCGTAATTCTTAAAATATTTTTAAATATTACCCATTACCTATATTATCATTTGGTAGTTATAATAATTGACTAATCCGTAGCCAAGTACGTACTTACTTTTTCGTCTATACCTATCGACTTTACCTTATTTTCGGATATGCCCGCGTATTTCTCGAAATGCAACCTCACGGCACATTCTTCGTAGACTAGGCTTAATCCCATAATCGATACCAATATCGATAATAATCGACGATGTGTTCATTTTGGTTTTCGTTTCTCTTCGCAGCGTCTCGCTCAAACCAGTGAACGAATAGTCAACTACAAAGCAAGACTTATCACAGCTATAATTTAAAGATTACCTACCTACAGTAAGTAATACGTAAGTTTGGACACCACAAAGAACAGCGGAAGATGCGAAAAGCCGCGATTCAACTTGCAATCAAAACGAAACGAAAACCGCGAAAAAGAAATCTATTTCGTCGCAAACGAAATAGCATACCGACAGCCTGCTGTTTTTGCCAATCACCGACACAACCACTCGACTTAGAATGGAAAAAAAAATCAGTATTTTCTTTTCTTCTTTTATTACTTAATGTAAAATTTTCAATTGTACATATATTAATTTATTTTATTTGTCTTCGATACCGTTTTTCTCTCTTTTATACTTACGCGTTAGATTGTTTTTTTTCTTTTCTTTTCTTTTTTGTAATATTTTGTTGACGTATAATTATTTCTTTATATAATTTTGTAAAATGGTGTTTTCACGTACGGAATGGTTATCGTTTATAATTTTTCTACTCGTATTAGTCAATTTTATCGTTTCCCGATAGACTCTATTACATATTTGTTTTAAATAATAATAGCAGAACACGAAGGATCGTATAGCCCAAGAAAATGCATCTTTCGAATGGAAAAGGCTAAACAGCGCGTGCGTTCTTCGCAAACCGAATAAAAATTAAAAAGTAATAAAATGACTTCAAATTTAAAACTGATCGAAACATCGAATGGAAAAAGTCGAATAAACGTGACTGCATCAGTCATATTTCCACTGTGGACACAAAAAACCCAGCTAGGAACTATTTACTGTAAGACTCTCGAATGCCGTGCGGTAAATAAACCCAAAACAAAAACAACAACAACGTCATTAGGTATAGTCTCGGACCGATTCGAACGTCTTTTTTTACCGAAAATAATCCTCAAGAATAGCGTCTTCTCGCCGCATAGACCATAAAATTTTATTATTTCGTTTTATTTTTTAATATTTTTTACTTACCAGGTCGACGAAGAAGACCTGCTTAATTTTTCTGTTTCTCTCCTCAGCCATGACATAGTAATTAATTACCTATACTTGCGTAGGAACCTATAATAATACGTTTTCTCTTCTTTGCCCAACCAAAGGTTTTCTTATTTTTTTATCACCTCCCTGACTAGGTCGTTGAAAATTTTTAATTTTGGCAGACTATTTTTTTTGGAAAGTAAAAACGATCTATCCGGGTACTTTTTGTTTTCTCTTTGTAATATTTTATCGTAAACTTGACTGTAATTTTAGATTTACGAACACGAAACTATCATAAAACGCAAATGAATGCAACGAAATCGTTTCGGTTTTTAACAGAAAACGATTATTTAATCGTATCGATATTGTGCCATCGAAGTGTTGGATAACGATTTTTGATCTTACACTCAATTATGTTACCTTCGAAATATTATTATCTTTTTTTTTCTTCTTTTTTTTTTTTTGTACTTGTCAAAAGTTACCCCAAACATACCTACCCGTGTGATGGAAACGAATTCTTGTAAATGATTTTTTTTTTTTTTGAAATTTGTTTTTTAAATAGCCTTAGTGAATGTTTGTGAAAATTTTACGCCAACGACTATAATAATTTTATTTGAATAAATAGCAAATGAAATAAGAGTATAACTTTATTGATTCGACTCGGTGAGTAACACCCATATCAGCAGCGTAGATGCGTCAGCGACCAGTGTTACCTGAACACTAAATGGGTAACTCGCAGAGTACTGCATAAATGTGTCGCAAAACATTTTCTTTTTCTTTTTTTTTTTTGTACGTTTTGGGCAGACAAAGTATTTTTATTTTTAGTTTCGCCCTCTCATTTCAGCCGCAATATTGTTATTTATTGTATTTCGTCACCGTATGCTGTGAGGTGGCAAAAGTATCATCGCAGCTTTGCGCTTTTTGGCCTTTGACGCAGACAACTTCTCTACGTTTACAAAACGTTGTGATATTGGCGGAACCTTCTCTTGGAGTCCTTGGAACGTCATTACAACGTCGATGAAGCTGTTCTTTCAGCACTTACTGTAAAAAATAATCATTGAAGAGGTTTTCGATACTGCAAATAGAACGCATAGGCATGTTTAGAGTTCTGGTTTTGAACAAGTTCTGTTGCATGTTAGTTCTCAGTTCTAACGTACGGTTTTAGTCCCACTTCATTTTTGTAAATTTTAAAGTTCAAAATACTGATGACTAAACTTGTCTCAAATAAGGCAACTTGTTTTTATTAAAAAGGGCTTGTAACGTAAATGCGACTATCTATCCATATATGAAGAATAGAAATCGTTATAAAAACTCACTCACCGATACATTTTCGAAGAAAAAAAGTAATTTCAGATTCGAGGCTGAGCCTATTTGCAGAGCCAACGGCGCTCTATTCTAAATCGAAACGCCCCTTCTTAAAATGTGCTAAAGGAACCAGGCACTCTTTACAACACTTTGTTCGATTTTTGAAAGTGTGACAATAGTTGGAAGGAACTAAATCCGTGGACTAAAACAAAGCATCAGATTATTTCAAGCTTTTATTCTACCCACTACTGCCATCCTTCCGAAACCAAATAATGTTTATTTCGCACGAAGCTAAAGCCAAACAAAATATTTATCTTTTGAAAATTCGTTTTTAACCTAATTAATTGTTTTTGAATAGAACCACACGTTAGAACTCTTGTGACCCTGAAAAAAGGTTAAAATAGTTTTTTCATAAAAAATTGAGTTATATATTGATTTTCTTTTTTTTTTTTTTTTTTTGTAAGCTTTTATATTACTCACTACTGCAATTTTAAAATACACCGGTACTGCAGCCATCTTTCCGAAACGAAATAATGTTTATTTAGCGTGAAGCTAAAGCCAAAAGAAAAAGGGTTATCTTTTAAAAATTCGTTTTTAACCTAATTAATTATTTGTAACGTAAAATAGAACGTTCAACGAATTAAAACTTCTCGGAAACATAACGCTTGATCACCATATCGAAAACAGTCGATATTGTCACAGTTTTCTTCACCAGTTAGTGAATTGTTGCGAGAATTAAGGCTGCTAAACCTTATGCCTTATATGCCTCAACCGCTAAGCCACGCTGGTTGAAGCAAATGACAAAAACTCGAGCGCATAAATACTTCGCTAAGAAACGCAGTTCGCCAATTTTTATTAACAATATTATTTAAACAAAAAAATAATCATAAATAAAAGCCAAATTAATCCAACGAGGAAAAGACGTTCGTAACCTCTTGCGCCGTAAATAAGAAAAAGATACTTCAAGCAACGCAGTCAACTCGCTTTTCTCCTGCAACTTGTTATCTATAATTTTACCTTTTTCTCGAAAACTGCTAAACCAATGGGCATTAAACTCCTATCAGACTTGGTCATGTATAAAAATTACCTTTCTTGAAAATTTCAGCCATATTCCTTTCGTAGCTTTTTCAAAACCGCGAATAAAAAATTTTACCCGGAAATTTTTTTTTCTACTTTTTTCTAGAAACTGCCGAACTATTAGACACCTAACTTATATCAGACTTACACATTAATACAAAAGTTGTATAGTAAAAATTACAGTTTTATCTCTTACGCATTTTCTTCAAAATCTGGAAAAACCACTTTTCAAGGAATTTTCTATTCTCGAGTTTTCTCGGAAACTACTGGACCAACAGGCACCAAACTTCTTTCAAATCTGGTACTGTATGAAGACTGGATTTTGTGAAATTTCAGTCATATCGCTTTAGTAGTTCAGACGATACATGTACCTACATGCATAATACGTACGTATTATATCAGTATTTCTTATTACTTTTCTTTTATTTACGAAAGCCACTTCTGTCACACCATTACGTGACCATAGTTACAGATGTATGCAGATATATTTGGCTACGCGTATATTTCAGTTTCAGTCCAATTCCAAATCATTTTTCGAATTACTTCCTCGTACCAGCGTTGGGTACGCTCTAATACGTAATTTACGTACTAATTATATGTGTAGCCTGTACACAAATAATCAGGAAAAAAGGAAAAAATGGTGGCATTAGTTTTCCTTTGTCGTGAAGCAGAAAATTTTCATCACCCCTAACCCACCCACGAGGTCAATTTTAATACTGCGTTTGCCAGAGAACCGGGTAAAAATCGTTCTTTTTAACAGACTCGACATTAAGTGGGTTAAAAAGGAGGAAACTCTGTGTTTGTCGGGTAAGTATATTAGTTTTTTTTATGCATGTACGCTGATTACTCGGCAACAATTGAAATGATTTTGATGATTCGGAATTTATTTGAAAGAAGATAGTTCTGAGGTGGTGTCGGTAAATTTTCTTGAAGGTTGGATAAATAACGGATCCGTCGATTCCGAAATTACTGACATAAAATTTAAAATTCAACCAATTTCTGTGAAAATTGGTATTTGGAATTTTTTTTCGCTGTTAATTTCAAATCCGCAGTAAGATTTTAAAAATTCAATGTCTCAGTTTAACCAATCTGCGTGAAACCTAGTAGGCAGGTACACGGGAATAAGGCCGAATATTATTATAGGTTCCTTTTTTTTTTTTCTCTCCTGAGATGTTAGAATACCATCTTTCTTTGTTTTTCAATAAAACTTTTCAAGTCAATGCCAAATTACAAACAATAAAATTAACTCGACGCTAACTTTGAAAAGTGTCGTTGAAAATAGAAAAACTAAAGATGGAAAACGTTTTCTAACCTCCTCAGCCAAAAAGAAGGATGATGTTCTTTTTTCTTTGTTGGGGCTTTGTTCTAGTTCGGTTTTTTAACGCGAGCTTATCTTTTTCTGCGTAGGTTTTATTTATTTTTTTCGGACATTTACGACGCACTTTATTGAAATATGTCATCAGAATACATTCACGACTAATCGAAGCCGTCGTTTAACTTGAATCGCGGTGCTCGCAATCGATTCTAATGATACACGGTACTCGAAATTGGTAGACCCGATTCTTTTGCAACCGATTCTCTTTACCCGAATTGAGAATTCGATTCTTTCTGTATAATTTGACAGCACTATTACGGCAGCGTTTTAAGAAAAAGAGAAAAATTAAAAGAAAAAGAAGAAGACACGGATCAGCTCACCACATTCGTATTAACCGGTTTGTTTTTTTGTTTTTTTGTGGTCTTCTTCGATTAATATCGTCGTTAAACAACCAGTTTTATTCTTTCTGTTTTTGTTTTTTTCTACTTCCGTCTTTTCTTTCTCTTATTGGCAGTTCCTCTTTCTCCGATACGTTTGTTATTTACAGCATTACACATTTTTGGAAGATTTCGACCGATATCTTTTTTTGTTTCTAAGTGAACCGTGCGTCTGGTGGTAGAGAGAAGGTGAATAACACGAAATCATAATTAGGGTGCACAGTGTACAGTGTACAGACGCAGCTACAGCACGCGGTGTTGTAGGTTTGTAGCCTACAAACACAGAGTCGCTTTTTCGACGTTCGTCCGTTTTGCCAGCCCACAAGATTTGCCTTTTACGCTGCCATGTTGCTGCTGGGCTGAGGAACTCGCAGTTGGGTGAATCGGGAGACCAGCATGGACCGCGTTGACTGCGTCAGTGGTCACCTACCTATTCGCCAAATGGAACGGCGATTTGCGAAGTCGTTAAGTTGTGGCCACTATCGCCCAACACAAGCCGGATGTAACTTTTTGAGCGTAGGTACCTACTCAGGTAGTCTGCGATGTGAGTAGGAACGAATTTAAAAAATAGGTCGCTCTACGTCCACTGTTTTTGCCGCCTGTCTCCGCCGGAGGATACCTATTCGCAGTGGACGATAATGTCCGTGGATGCGATGGTGCATACAATACGATATACCGGGTAGGCACCTACCTGCCTACTTGCAAATTATGATGGCTGCATGCTGATCAAGACGCACGTCTGTGATAATATGTGGAAGAAGAATAATAAGAAATTTTGTTGCTTCAAACCGACAACAAAACTTATCGTGAACTATTTTAACCCCTAACTCTTTCAAATGAGAACATAATTTTCTTCAAAGAAAATTAAGTTGAAAAGCATACCTACCATACCTTACTACACACACTGAGACCAAATACAGCTGATTGCTGTAATTAAAACTCGAAAAAACTAAGAAATAGTAGCGAAAAAATGAAAAATACAAAATTTCAATATTTTTTTGTAAGTTAACTATTTTGACAAAATTTATGCAAAATACCCTTCCAAAGTATTTGGAAAATGTAGAAGAAAATATTCTGTTTACGAAATTTTTCAATATTTTTTCTTCTAGTAACCTATTTAGTTTCCTCCGATTTCAGATTCGAAAAAAAAAAATAAAATATTCTAACCCCGATTTTCATATTATTTTGAATAAAAAAAATTTCACAGTTATAGTTCAATGTATTTGTGCAACAACTATTCTCATTGGGAAGATTTTTCCTCTTTTCTAGCAACTGAATGATTATCGCTGATCAGTAACGTAGTCGAAATGTTTTGTCAGCGGGTGGGTCTTAATAAATTTTGGAGGGGACCAAATATTGTTACTGATATCTAATAAGCAAAACATATTTGATCAAAATAAGAAAAACCCTAAATAAACGGTTTGCTTTGTGGCACTTAGATATCCTACCTATAAATACCTGCAGGTACCGATTCGTGTGTAACAAACGTACTCGGCAAGTAAATGAAACATTTTATTAACAGCCCCTCTCGCCCCTCGTCATCGACAACCAATACTCGCTGGATAAAGGGCGCAGATTTTTTATTGATAAAATGCATAAATACTTGGATACGGTCTACTTAAAGAAGATTCTGGGAAGGAGAAAAAATTAATATTAGTAACTTATACGAATGAATTTTTTTATGCACTAACACAAATTCAGACATTTTTATCTTCAATAACTTTTATGGTAATGTACCTAATGCTGCGAAATTTGAGTACAAAGATTCGAAAATAAAACTATTAAATCGTCGAAATGGGTTTATTCTTCGAGCACAGGACAATTCGTTTCGGGCTATTTTTTTCATCGTAAATTCGAAGATCTATTAGCATCTTCTGGCAATAATTTGATTTCTACAACTGTCGTATCTACCTACTTATTGATAATAGGGTACCGGACATGATTTTCAGTAAACATATTTTCAAATTCTTTAAAAAAAATAAAAAATATCAATTAAAACGGCCTTAAAATTGGTTGGATAGAATGGGAGAAAATGAATGGTAAAGTTGAGTTGTCAAAAAACGTTGTGATATTTTTTGAGCAGTGGGTGTGATGTCATAGAATTGACACATCAGCAAACTTTTCACCTCTTTCACAGGTTTCTCATTCATTCATTCCTCAATCTCCTGTGTTTGTACATTAGTTTAGATAAGCTCATCAATTTGGAAAGTTTATGGTGACTGTGAGGGAGGGGATGAAAGGATGTGCACTAGCACCTCCCACCCCCTCATTTATAGACAAATTCAAAACATTGAAAAACAATAAAAACTAAGAAAATCAAAAACCAATTATTCCTTCTTTTTTTTTATATTAGAGCACAGACTTGGAAAAAATTTTTGGTGGTGTTTGGGGAGTTATTTACTTTGAGGGCTGAGTTCATATTTGCAACCCATTTTTAGATTTAAGCCTTCATTTAGCCCCCTGTAGCCCGAGAAAAGGAATTAATATAATATTTTTGGATGTTATTGAGTGATACATCGATAATATTGTTTTTTTAGGCTCTGAGTTTACATTTATAATCCATTTTTAGATTGAACCTCTCCTTGGCCCCCTGTGACCCCAAACAGGGGGTTAAGATAATATTCATTGATATTATTGAGTGATATATCATTAATGTTTTTTGAGGCGCTGGGTTTAGATTTGCAATCTATTTCTTGATCAAACCCCTTATGGAGCCCCCTATCACCCCAAACAGGAGGTTGAGATACTATGCTTAGATATTATTGAGTGATACATCATTATTAATATTTTTTGAAGCGCTGAGTTTAGATTTGCAATCTATTTTTAAATCAAACACCTCATTGACCCCCTGTGACCCTAAACAGGGGGTTCAAATAAAATTCTTAGATATTATTGAGTGATACACCACAAATAATGTTTCTTGAGGCACTGAGATTATATTTACAATCCATTTTTAGATTGAACCACTTTTTTTCTTCCTGTGGCCCCAAAAAAGGGATTGCAATTATATCTTCACTTATTATTGAGTAATTTATTAGTTATTGGATGCCCATGTTTTTTGAGACCAACAAAAACAACAAAATTCAGTAAAACCACTTGCCCAGCTTACTTATAAGAAAAATAAGATTTTTGTATTTGTACTCGGAAACTTGTAAAACATTATAAACAATATAACACACAATAAAATGTGAAAAGTCAAAATTAGCTAGTTATATCTGAACCACTTTGGATCACATTATAAGGAGTTGAATGAAGAAATACATGTCAAAATAAAACTTTAAGTCTAAAAAAATTACCAATAATGTATCACACAATATAATATGGAAATTCAAAATTAGCCTATTTCAGAGCCCCTGTGGGATCACATAATAGGTAAAATTAAGAAATTGCGTCAAATTCAAAATCAGCAGCTAAAAAACTGTTTCCAATGATGTATTACACTACAAAATATGAAAAGTCAAAATTTCCCCTCATTTTAAGCCTTGGGGTCAAAAATGAGTCAAATGAATAAAATAATGTCAAATTTGAACTTGGTGCCTCAAGAAACATTACAAATTATGTATTTCATAATAATATGTAAAAAAACAAAATTGGGCCCTTTTATGAGTACCTTGGGGTCAAAAAATTGATCAAATTAAAAAATTATAGACAAATTTGAACTCAGCACCTCAAGAAGCATTACAAATGATGTATTACATACTAAAATGTAAAAAAACAAAATTGGGCCCTTTTTTGAGTCCCTTTGAGTCAAAATATTGATCAAATTAAAAAACTTAAGGTCCAATTTGAACTCAGTACCTCAAAAAATATTTTTTTAAGGCATAAACGAACAATATTATACCACCTTTGTGTTGAGTTGGATAATTTCAGTGTATATATGTTGAAAGTTCTAAGAAAATGAATTTTTGGCCCATATCTGCTGCCCCTTTCTTATTTTTGGGATTTCAAAAAAAAAAAAAATTATATGTGATACTCAAGCACCCTCATACCAACTTTCAACCTTCTACCTCAGTGGGAAGTACAAAAAGTAAATGCAGATAGAAACCCAAACTTATTGAATCTTATTTACTTAGGTGATAATTTAAACTTTGAGCTTTCTGTGCCAAAAGTTTTCTTGGGTCCTGAAATGAAATGTGCGCCCACCCTTGCTTCAAAGTCATTTTTTAAAGTCAGTTTTGTTTAGTAAATTTTCACCAAAAATCTACTTAAAAAGGAAGCATTAATGAGATGTATTGAAACCAGCAACCTCTGATAATGCAAAATACAAAAATGTCAATTCTATGACATCACAACAACAGGGTGCGCATCAAGGTATCGTTTTTGGTGCAGCGCAACTTTGACATCTTATATCTTCCTTTCTATTTAATATTTTTCAAAAAAAATTTCAGAACCTTCATTCACAGGCTTCAGACTATATCTCCCATTAATTTCAGGTAATTCTGAGAGTCATGTCCGGTGCCCTAGTAATCCATAGGAAATGCAGATTTTATTGTTCACAGTTGCGACGTGCATCTACTTACAGGCTACGTCTTGAGCGATTAGATGCAATTACCGCCAAACTAAATTTTGACCGATATATTACTGCAGTGAGTAGTCTGTCATTGAATTAATGCAGGTACCAAAAACGTGGATTTGACGAATTACAAACCTAATTTCATGATAATAATTAACTATTACGATTAGTATTAGTTATCGTTTAAGAAAATAACGAGGCTCTTACCGTACTTTGCTATATTAATGCCTCGAATATAGCGTATGTGGGGATAATACTCATATGAAGTTTTAGGGGCTTGCACCCCTTGATGACAGTCGCACCCAAAGGCTGGCATATATTTGTCTCTACGACGTTAAAACATATATATGCAAGTACGTTTGTATGTTCATACCTGTACATACATACAGGTAAGATAATTATACGGGCCGTGATCAATTACCCAATAACGATCTTGGTGATGTCACAGACCAGTACCGAACGCATTGCGTCGTTTCTTATCACCTAAACAGAGGCAAGAAATGACGTAATCTATGACATAATATCATACGTATATGTATGTATGTGTGTGTGTGTCTGTATGCGTGTGCCAAATTCAGTATATAAGCTCACAAAACTGGCTACAAAATGCCAGTGTTTGCCTTGGATTTGGCTCTCCCATACTTACAATGTATGAAGTGGCAGAACATGCAAAGCTGTTGAAAATCTTCTATGGGTGAATATCTCTCACAACAAGGTATTCCACATCCACAGCGTATAAATGATCGCAGAACACGTTTGGTTCTTCAAAAGGTAAAATTTTCTCTCAATGAGAGTATCTATTTCTTGGAGTTCAGTCACAACCATCATCACGTTCTTTCATCAACGTCAATGGCTGCTTTTACTGAGACAACTTCTTTGCTTTTGCTGGTTGCCTACGCAATGGTGATCAGCACCATCACCACAGCGGGGATCCGTGTTCAAGCCTGCGACCAGGTATGCGGAAGAACCATCCCCAAAAGATGCAAATACGGCTAAGCTCACAGTTATACAGGGGGGGACAGGTTTGCGGATGGAAGAATGTTTTGCTATTAATTATCAGGTATTGTATGCACAATAGCCTATTTATAATTATTAGCACAAAGTGGCAAAAAAAAGGTGTGAGTTCCGCTGGTGCATACTCATGTAGCATAAAATAGTGTGGTTGTGTGCGTGCGCATGAACACAACCACACACCTACACATCATATAACACACACAAACGAGAGATACGATTGTAAGAGTTTCAACCATGCAAATCTGATGATCATAGTAGTCATTTAACGCCTACCGTAGACACCGAGTGCTGAGATGTTTACACATTAAAAATAAAATAAAGGCTATATTAATTGTGTAGATAGGCAGAGGCCTATGTTATTATATAATAATTTTTTATTTAACACGACAAAACTGACGCATTGTGAGGGGATATGTACGCACGCTTAGATAAGTACACCGAATAACTTTATAAGTGAACAAGTTTATTAATTTTTGTGCCCGCTATGTAAGTCAGTTCCAATTAATTTGACCATTTCAATGAGGATGATCATGAGCTCGTTGGATTTTTATGTGTCGTTATTAGCATAAATAATAAGTTCTCTTTTCAATGTTTTACTGTGTTTTTACAAAAAATGGTACTGTATACATAGTATTATATCAGGAGCTGCAACTTGGATATTGTCGAGACGTCCGAATTTGATGAAAACATAAAAAATTTTTTACTTTATCATTAATACCTAATGATTGTAATGATACACTTATGAATTTTTTGAAAGGCAGCAGAAATTTTTCAAAATGTACTAATAATAACATATTTTAAACTACAAGGAGGTTGTTGCCTCCGTATTACGTAATTTTATACATTAATCCTTGCCATAGCAAATAGTTTTTTTCAATACGGCATTATTCACACGATACATAAATTTGAACAGATTACTGGTAAAATTATTTTGTGAATCTAAGGGAACGTACCATCATGAGGTGTATGTTAAATGCATCTTCAGAGTAAAAGGGTTGTAGTACAGTAATAAAACTTTATTGGCTGACTGAAAGTCGAAATATACTTCCAACTATGCCTACTTACGTTGAGTTGAAATGCTCTCGTATGTCTTTCAAGCAAAAGGAGGGCAGATTAGCTTTCAAATGAACAAGTTTCTTTTTTGGCTTTTGACTCAGATTTTTTTTTAGTTTGTAAATTATATTGTAACATTTAAATAAAAATTGGTCCTCTTGATTTTTCAGTTAGAAAATGTAACTCTCCTCTTAATAATAAATTGGAAATCGGGATTAAATTGAAAAAATAATAATAAAAAGCCAAAAACTGTAATAAAAATATGTCTTTCAGCGGACTTTTATCTTGAGAAGCATAAAGATAGGCTTTCAGCCTCACATAGAAAACACAAAACATATGGCTCTTTTCGGCTTTTAGCTTTAAATTTTTATTTTTCTGTTAATGGGTTTAGTTGTTAATGGTAATTTAGCAATATGTTACACCTAGTAAATTTGTCGACTATTGTGTCTTTGACCACAGTATAACGATGGTATTACATATTGAAGGATGGCCACTGCATCAAGAGGCAAGCATGTGAGTGAAATATACCCACTTACCTTTATTCTACATTTATCTTAATATATATTTAAGTCAGATCTGTTAGGCTGTTTGTAGATTAGGTTAAAAAATTAGTGGCACCTATAGTATTCATAG
Organism: Ericerus pela; assembly: GCA_011428145.1. NCBI lineage: Eukaryota > Metazoa > Arthropoda > Insecta > Hemiptera > Coccidae > Ericerus > Ericerus pela. Next base: position 1,678,270 of record WOFM01000108.1, on the reverse strand, counting down.
CGTACCTATATTCTCAGTTTCAGGTGTTCCAGTGTTGACAGCTGACCTAAATCCCGCCGGTATATCTTCAGAATTTCGAACTATCATACATTTTTAGTATTTTAGTTAGTCTAACCGTCTCCATTTGTATATTCATTCTTACTACACATTTTTGCAATAGTTTGTCAAGTAGGTAATAATATTTTTATTCCTTCACGGGATTACCTATTGAACTTTTTCAACCACAAGATCCCGAATTTCTTTCATGTTTCATTTGCCTTCACGAATTTTAACTCTGTGTTGAACCTTAACTTCCTGAAAAAAGGTGTTCAAGGGTCAAATATAATTTATGAGATATAATTATTATAAGTATATATTCCACATTTTACAGGGCAGTTACCTTTATGGTGATACATTGGACTCTGTGCAATTCTATACTATAATAATGTCGATTATTTATCGATTTTTTGTCGATTTTTTGTCGATTGTTTTCAAAAAAATCGACCATTTTTCGAATCGGTTTTTGTCTTCCAATTAATTAAACCGATTATTACGATTTTTTAAAAATTGGCATACTTAATAAAATCTGCCGAAAAAACTTATCTGCACACGTGAGGCTGTAAACCTCCAAGCCCAAAAAATCAAACTAATAATACCAATTTGATAATTTTGATTAGTAAATAGGAATACCGAATATTAAATATTAATGTCAATGGTCAAACATTCTATTTTGTTTTTAAATTGATAAAAAAGTTCGAAAAAAATATTATTAAATGTAAAATTTGCTTAATTTTTCTTCATAAAAATTTGTATTTAGATTTTTGTGTGTAAATTGATTCGAAATTTCAGGTACCGTTGGGACATTTAGAGGCTTTTTTGGGAAAAAATTTAAAAAAGAAAAATTTTTGCAGCTGCAGTTAATTCGAACGAATTGATTAGATAGTTAACAGCTGTGAAACAGAAAAAATTTACTGAAATTCGAAAATCAATTTTTTTCAAATATCGACATCACTACTAGTCTATAATTATAAACTATATTAGTTTGCTGCCAAAACTCTATTGAAATAATTTCTTTTTTCTACATTTCAGAGAGAAATAAGTGGGTACCTAGATTATGTCATAATATAAATTGGAATTTATCTTAGATACCTCCAGATGTCTGAAAAATTAGTTTCAGATGTGTAAAAATTTTAGAAAGAGAATTTTCATATAATTGAAAGTAAATTATCTAATTCAACCGTAATAACTTGCAAACTTATATGCTTCATATCGGTAAAATTAGAATATTATGAAATTGGCGCCAAACAGAAGGTTTTGAGTTACAAAAGGTATTACCGAATTGGGGACCATCGTTTGAGGCTGAAGAAATTGGGCTTATCCTTAATACACTAATTGAATACAACTTTCTTATTTGAAAATGAAATTTTTTCTATTTTTTTCTGCACTGTAAGAATGAGATGGAAATGAATTATTTAGGACAAAATATTGTCAGTTCTGTTAATCAGAAGTTCAAGTATTGTAGTTCAGATTAGATACACGGTACCTTCGAGATCTTCTAATAACTAATTAATAACATATTATTTTAGTTTTGTATAACTTAACTGCCTACCTACTCAATTAAAGCACAATAGCTGATAAACGAATAATTAAATAAAAAGTTTATTTAATTATCCAAAAATAAACCATGGCCCTGGTTTCGGATTGAATGAAACAATTGAAAGACTGGGAAGACAATTTCGAATGAAATCGTAGTTATTTTAATTCTTTTGCCCGATACCCTATTTTTAATAAATACGACGTGTGTGAATAAAATGCGGTGGAATAATTTAATAGGCTCTTACACCTGCTACGTCAATTCAAGTTATTTTCAAGACTATAAGTAATCTACTTAGGCTACAGTATATTGTCATTATGTAGTTTCAATAAATTTTATGGTTCTCAGGCATGAAGCATTTGTACCTACAACTTATTTTTTGACGGCATAACGATCCATTATTCGGCATTTATGGTTTTCAGTTTTATGCTATTAGGCCTGATTCACCCATCCAATCGTAAATTATTCTGACCGAATAATCGATTAGCATATACCCACCACTTTTATATTCTTACCGGACACGAATGCGTAGGCTATGAGAATGACGGTTTTATCCTTTCTACTGGTGGTTACCCCACCAAATGTTTTAGATTCAAAAGCTTTCAACGTAGCAGATATAACTCAGTTAGGTACATTACAATCGTGGTGAACAAACAAAAAACGAATCACCATTAGAAATTTGAGAAAATTCTCTACGTGATAGTTGTGTAAATAACTTATACGTATGGCCATTCTTATAAAGATACGATTTATTTGATTTGACCTTAGCCACGAAAACGAAGTTTATTCTAAATTTTGTGAGCCATATCGGACAGACACCGTATCATTTTTGTTGCTGTTTTACTTGTTAAATTGCACAAAACAGCCAATGATGTGGTAGTGAAACGTTAATAAGAATCCTTTTTAATTAGTAGTCCGTTTCTAACAATTTCGGACTAAATGTGTACGTCGGATGCGCTAATTAAATTAGCATTAGGTACCTGCAGGTATATTTACTTACCTACGTTTTTTGTTGTTTGTTTGTTTGTTTGTTTTTTTTTTTTGCATGTGCATTTTTAAGAGTTTCATTGAAAGGAAAATGTTACAATTTCAATTTTTCAATTACCATACTTTAGGCCACAATTTCTTTTTTCGATAAAACATAAATACCAACTGCCACAACTTTTTCTTAAGCAAAAACCGATCCAAAATTATTCGCAGACTCTGTTCGCTAATTAGTCTGTTTTGGTTTATTTTTGAGTAGGGGTACGATAATAACTGAACTTGGTGACCTTTGCCTCAATCCAAATTAATTTTTACAAATAAAATACTTTTGAAAAATACATCGAAACCAATAGGTGAACGTCATCTTACTTCAAACTTATTTCAGTTATGGGAAAAATATTTTCTCTCTTTCAGACTTCAGCAACTGATGTCATACGGTACTACCAAAATTAGCTTGGTCACTGTCACCCTTTCTGAGCATAGTTTCTGAATCCTCTAGCCATACGTATTAAAAACTTTTTCCTTCAATTTTTTTTAACCTATTTTTTTTCTCACTACGTGTACCTACTAATGTGAAAAAATTTGATGCATTTGGTACAATTATGCCCACTCATACAACTCCTAAGAAGAGAGCGGAGTATAGTATACGAACAAATAAGTAGACTTTTTCCTTTCAATTTTTCTACGTTGGAGACAATGAGATACGGTAAACATATTTTTGAAAAGACCACAATTTTGTCCTGCTTACAATTACGGCCTGTATGGTTCACCCATTTTTTGATGGACAACTTGATACCCAGTCGATGTGTGGGACCATTGTGGATCTGCACTCGGTGTGCCACGCAGTAAGAACAGCGGACCCACTTTGGGTAGCATACCACCCTGAATGCGGCTAAGCATATACTATAACAATCCGTGAAGCTCCACTTCGTGGTGCTGTGGCTTGTGCTGCCCATGATTTTTGCTGGCATATCGAGGTAACACTTAAGTAGCACTGTAGAATTCGTTGTTTTGGCGGAAGCAACAAACATTTTTTTTGTGTCTGTATGTGGCTGTGTGGGTAGTGGCTCATGCACTGTTAATTTTGCGAGTGAATTTATCGGCCGTAATTTTAACTCTCGAATTATGTTCCTATACATTCATTATAGTGATGGTGAGCCAAGTGTGCTGCTTGTTACGAAGTGCTGTGTTAGTGTTGAGGGTCGTAAAAGGTAATGTGCTTAGTAATCTGTAGATACTGCAGTAGGCTACATAGTATAGACTGCAATTAGCTAGCTTGCATTTTCAAATTATTGAATTTAAAATACACTTATCGCTGTTCACATTAATTTTTTACAATTCAATCAATCTGCAAAAATTACGTGAACATCCACCCTTTCTAGCAATCCAATTATAGTAACTGGAAATTGATGAAAATTTCAAATGGGATTATACAGCGTTAGTTGCGTCACAGTTATCTGCAAATACTTATGTAAGTACTGAGGCATCCCAAATTGATCGCCTTATTTCATGAGGCAATTGAAATCAATTTGCTCATAAAGTCAACCTTTAATGTATAGTGGTGTTTAAATGCTAATGACGTCACAATGTCCTAAAAATAGGGCATCATGCAGCCGAAACACTGAATTGAGGGGTCTTGATAGTGTGACTTCAAGACATTTTATTTTTTGACTTTGTCGATATCCTACGGCTGAATTCTTCTTGACTTGAATTAAACTTCTTTGGACACGATGAAACACAGCTTACATTGTCTTCATATGTCAGAAAATTAATATGATAAATCAGCAATAAACTAGCGGTGTCGACAGAAGAGCCTAAAAAAGTTTTCAATCCATAAGAGGTTTGAAACTTACAAAAACAAACAGCAGAATTATTTTGTCAAACTATAATTACGAAAGAATTACAGTGTCGACAAAGCGGATAAAGAAAAGTGTACAGCAGAAAAAATAAAAAGATAAAAAAAAAGCTATTGCAGACAACAAGTAGGGGAAACCATCAGAAAATACCTTTGTCTTCACCTTATTGTTTATCTTCATAAGTGATGGTTGTAGTGTTGTGTAAAAGACTCCTATCATGAAACTTTAGGTCTCGAGGCTTTTGGTGTAGGAGAGGATGAGGTGAGAAAATAAACAAACATAGATGAAATCAAATCCACTATGCGCGAAAGAAGGCACTACACGGCCTATAAATGACAGAGGGAAGCAGTTATCTTGAACTAAACTTGTCTTAGATTTGTCTTCAACACACCAAATTTCCCTCCTAACAGATACCAGGAACTCCATCTGATTGTATTGTCAACTTGAACTTCACCTCGTAGGTGTTTTAAAAAAATTGCCTCGAATTGCGATATGAAAACTGATGAAACTAGAAATGATTTATTTATCGTCACTACTGATTCTTCATGATGAAAGAACATTCCTAATTTGTCTTTTGTCTTCAACTGAACCTGACCAGAATTTGAACTACCATCCTAGTTTGTCTTCAAGGTAGATTAAGTTGAAGTGAATCTACATCCGTGGATGGTACACTTATTAATTGCCTATGCGAGGACTTTAACTTATAACTTGAGACTTGGGCCTTCTACTATCCGCCTACACAAGAAGGACTGCATTGTAAAGACAAACCTAGTACTTACCGGGTATTGCCAGAACAAGAGTAAGTAAAAATTAGAATTTGTCTTTGCATATTAGTTCTTCTTGTTGGCAAGATTTCCCCAATTAGTTGTCTTTAATGGGTGTTAAACACGCAATGCTGATAAAATATAAGCGTGGAAATTAATACAAACGATTATTATAAAAGAACAGCAAATATACATGTCTACATACAATGGCTGAAGTATAAGTGTGTTTAAAACAAAGCAAAAATAAAATAAATATGACTGCAAACTGTAAGCAAAGCGGTGAGAAGCAAATAAAGCGTATGAAGTTGGCTGCATTCATGTCCATCGATGGGTTTTTACTTTGAATAGAATTTTTGTTCATCTCTATTTATTCAATGGCGCCAGTCTGTCGGCTCGAACCTAATTGTTTGTCAAAAATTGTCTAAATATGAATGAGTCGATACTGAAATAAAATGTATTAAGAATTGTCTGAAAAAGAATCAAATTCCATTACTGTTGTCATGTCTTCATCTGAGTATAAGTTTGAATTCGGATATTATGATGTCCAAATTCAAATTTTATTTCTGAAAAGCTGTCTTCAAATTGTGACGTCATTATCAAGTTCAAAATAATTTTAATTCTGAGTCCAAAATCTCGGACTTAGTACGTCTACCAATTGGTTTCACAACGTTTGACCTAAAAACAAATTTTTTCAGTGTAATTCCATATCCGTATGGTATAATTGTGCCTCACAGCCAACAGAAACACAACTACTGCAGTCAGTGCAATAATTCGGGCATTGCAAACCACTAAAACAAATGAAAATGACTTGTGTAGGTAATAAATATACCATTTAGGCTTGAATTAGTGAACACATTTGACTTCCCTTGCAGCTTGGTTACGGTTCCACCAAAAACTCCACAATTATCTTCATAAATTCAACATCCTGGTAGACGAAGTAAGGTTTAGAGTCGCGCAGTTAAACTAATCAAGATCCCCATCGAATGAATAGATATTCCTGATACGTAGTTTTGCAAGATGAACACTGAAGCCGTTAAAATGTAACACTCCCCATGCTTTTACTAATGAGCGTTGCAATTCTCAAATAAATATTCATAACAAGGGCTTCCCTAATACCCAAATCCTTCTATTACCTGCACTTTATTAGGAGAGCCTCGTTAACTTTCCGAATTAAAATACCTGTCTTTTATGGGTAGTTCTCCAATAATGTTCGAAAAAATTTGACTTTAAGAGAGTCTATTCTCAACAGAGCTCTCACCCACAAAGTTAAAATCCGTAATAGCAGCATTTAGCTAGTAAAACAGGTATCCTACTCCGACAAATGGTTTATCATTTTACACTTGCAATTCGGTTAAGTACTCTTATGCTTTCAGGCTTCTTCTTTCCTTTTTTTTTACACGTATGTTCGTTCTTTTCTTTTCTTTTTACAATTATGTTACCTTTAGTAATTTACTACTTTAGGAAGGTCGGTAACTTATTAAAAGTTTCAGGAGATGCAAAATCATTTTATAACTGCGTCTTGGCGAATAAAATAAAACAATCGTAAAATTTCAGAGGAAGGAATAAAACAAAAGCCGAATTCGAAGTTACTAAAGAACACATAATATTTATTAAACGTAAATTATTTGACAACAAAGCAGAAACATTCTTTTGCTCTCAAAACCCAAATTTGAGGATCATCAGACCAGCAAAGTTCGTTAATAAATACGTACCATTTTGTGCAGGGTACGGCATTCCAGCAATTCTGCAAGCACACTTATGGGCTACAGATTTATGGTGTCAGCCTGCTGAGGTAGACGTTGCCGCAACACATTCTCATCTATTTCAGGTCCAAAGACCAGATCTGTGGGGCAATCAATGACTGAACGTGCGCAGCTGCGGCCTAATATCACAACCAACCACCAGCATTCGGAGCGAAAAATCAGAATTCTAAAACGAATTGGGATGATTGAAAAAGACGAGTCCTTCTTTCGATTCGGCTTTGCAGTCTTCTATTTAGTGGGACTGGGAAGCGTTTCGAAATATCTCCTTTCGGCGTGATATTTTGCCATTGTAGACAGCAACAGGAGCAAAGCGGCGACCACAATGAAGTAAAACAGAGCCACCACCACGCAGTACTTCCTATCATACGGGCTGGTAATCAATTCTGGTCGAAGATAGAGCATTTGTTTTTTCGGCTTTGGGGGTAAAGGTTCGGGCACAATCAGACTGAACGGATCAAAAAGGTCGAAATCGTCCGTACTGTCGACTTTCTGGAAACGCATAACAGCTTCGTATTTCTTTTCAAAGGACATTTCAGGCATAGGCTGCTTAAGCGTAATTTCCACTTGAAAACTTTTGTCGTCTGAAGCTAATTCTTCGCTAATCGATGTTGCTGTCGTTGTTGTTATTCTTTGCTTTTGTAAGGAAGTACTTTTGGCGCTGGTGCGAGAATATTCATCGACTGCGTTATGCGCCAACATTGTGCCACTCTCCTCCATCGAACTTATTGCAAATGTATGGGTGACGCCGCCAGGGAAACGTGCTGCGATATATTTGTAATCCGAATCCGCCAGTCGTTGATAGCGTTTCCAGTGATGCGGTATCTTTTGCGGACAAAGAAACGAATCGTGGAAATGCGTGTGTGGGTAGTACAGCTGGCAGGGTGTGTACGTTGCCTTCTCATTCGTTGGGTCTCTAACTGAACAAACCAAAAACAATAATAGTCGTAATAATTGAAGTAAGTACCTACGGACAATACCAAATTGGGAAATATAGTCACGCGATTAAGTGAAAGGATGATAATGGAGTTGTTCGGGCAAAAATGAGCGCCAATTTAGAATCAATGATTTATGAATTTTTTAAATGCGTACCTATACTCGAAAATCACAAAATTGAATCTCGTTATTCAAATGCCCTAGCAGCACTTCCCCATAAACTGGAAAAATTATAAAAATAAATTTTTTTTTTTTCAAATTAGATGCGATACAAAAACCTCTAAAAAAGCATTTGTCTATTTAGGTGTTCAGGCGGTACGGGGATTTGAACCCGTACCGGCCACCAAACACCTAAAATCCCCCTCGTTCACCGCCACCAAAAGCCAGCACCGTATACACTCGGCCACAATGCCGGGTGACGGTGTCTGAGGGAGAAATGGTAATTAGCCGATGTAGTGTGGTTGCCGCCACACCACTCCTCCTCAGTATAGTGGAGCATAATACGACAACCAGTACGGAGGCGCCTTGCGGGTAGGGATGTACACCAGTGCGTGGTGATGCCCCCCCTCGTCACCGCACCGTGGCGCACACCCGACAGCGCTGTCTCATACCGGCATCAGTGGCGTGACGTACCACCACGGCTACTGGTTTTGTACGTGTCCGAGAGATGGCGTGCAGTACCATCTCCCGAATCACGTTGGGGTCACCACTTTAGGTGTTCAGGTGGTACGGGGATTTGAACCCGTACTGGCCAAACACCTAAAATCCCCCTCGTTCACCGCCACCAAAAGCCAGCACCGTATACACTCGGCCACGATGCCGGGTAACGGTGTCCGAGGGAGAAACAGTAATTAGCCGATGAAGTGTGGTTGCCGCCACAGTCTAAATGCCAGCGTGACGATATTATAATTGTTTCAAAAATATTACCAGTTTCCCAAGTTTTGTACCGTTTGGACCGTTTGAACCCAAATAAAATGAAAATACGACCGAAAAATCAAATAAAAATTCACCTGAAAAATCAACCCAGATGTTAATCTAGATACCCACTTGGGACCAGAAGAGGATCGGATAGGAAAAAGGAATCAGTAGGGAGACAATTAAATGGAACGAACTACGGGCGCGACTAAAAAATAATGTTCGGGTAGGCCACTGAAAAACCAAGAAAATTTTGGACGAGTCAAATTCGAATACCATTGAAGGTAGGGTAGCAATGTGCTGTAAGGAGAGATAAAGCGAGAGAAAATGAAGAAATCGGTTCATTTGATTGGGTGGCCAACCGAGGAACCGCTCAGTTTTTCGGGTGAGCCGTTCCACCCACCTCACCTTCGGATTGCGCCTATAAACAAAGTTGACAATGGATATATTATGATCGTTGTGATTCTACACGGAAACACAATTATTGGATGCGCTGTGCGAACAGAAGGGACTAACAGCCTTTTCATCATTTTGAATTTTACTAATTCAATGCCCTAAGGATCAAGGAAAAGTAGGATTATAAAATATAATTTTATAGGCCGAGAGACATAACTGCGATAGTATAAAATTACGGAGACAAGGAGCAATGCCGAACGTCAAATACCTTCATCACCTTGTGTTTCGCCCACAACGTACTTCAACTATCACATTTAACTTCTTGATATTCCCAATCGTATGATTCTCTTTTCAGATAGTCAGCGTGTCCTGCCCTCTGTTCACAACGTCCAGTCCAACCCCTCTGCTCTTCACCTTCTACTACCGATTATCGATATTTGTTCCATTCTCTATGCCTTCAACTGCCCCTAATCCTTCACCGACTTCCGCCGGACGGCTCACTCAGTTATACTTCATAACGAAATGGTTCATTGTGTATCACTAAAGAGAGTAGCCACATTTAATTCATCATCAACTCCTATCCCAAACTTTGACTCTCTCATCCACCTTAAACAATACATGTACGCAACCTGGTTAACTATTTAGCAATGTTTAAACGTTCTTTTCCATTATTTTTCCGTCCAACCTTCGCTTCTATCTTATCCTTGGTTTTCTCGCTCCTCTCTCTCTCCAAGTCATAATTATTCGCATCAGCAATCACGTTCTTAATTTATTCATTCTTCTGAAGTTACTGTGATTCATATTTTGGTTGGGTACAGCCGTTATCCCAATCCCATCTCCCTCCTCGAAGTTACCTGAATCGCATGTAAATTCTTCCCGGCCTAACCTTATTTGTCGAATCTATCAAACTACCAATCGATGGTTTGAGGTGGAAAGGGAAAACTGAACTTCGCATTCACAAATTGGAACGTCGAGGCAATGAAAAAATTTCTAGTTTCTAGTTTATACGCATGGTTCGAATAGCGCCGCTGCCGAAGCTGCCTCTTTAAAATAGGTATCTACGTTAACTTACAAGAGCACAGGTCATCTTCCACGTCGATTTCGTTTTTAGATGAATTCATCCAACGACAGGACTCCATGGTTGGGGCCCGATTGCTCGTTCCTTTGTTAGACGGATCCACAAATATCTTACCAACCGGTGATGCGAAAACACAGATCACATGCAGTACTCGACTGCCATTTTTAATTTTTTCATTTAGGGCTGTATGTACCAATTGTCTGGCTTTTTTGACCTTTACCACAGCCATTGAACATCCAAAAAATGTCACAAATTGACGTCTAAAATGCCTGAAAATGGTTAATGAGAATCGAGTGAACCAAAAAGTTGCGATGAAATGTTTTTTTAATTTTCTGGATTTCAAAAATTTTACTAAATGGAGTTTAAAAGCTAAACTTGGAGACAAAGCCCGACACAACTCTGTTAGCAGTCAGAAGTAAAGATACTTATCTCCTACTGATTTAATCATATCGTACATAGGCCATCAACATCATTTATATTGTAAAATGGTGACACTTTCATGTCATATAATTCAAACACCTTCATTACGCGTTCTGTATGACACAATACTTGCGGCATTTCTGCGGTAGTGACACCTTTGAGCTCAATAACTGACACTCACTGGTGGCACATTTTTGCAGTAGGTATTAATAACGCATTTATAGCAAAGCTTGAAATCATAATATCGTGTTTTGAGCCTACTTGGGCACTATTACCTGCTCCAGTGTCTCATTGTAGGGATGTCTAAATAACACACTTTTGTCCTTACTTTGCTATTATACGATGTTGTGTAAATCTTGCAACATTCGAGTGACTTTTGACTCATCTATGTTATTTCTATGTTATTTACACGGGGCTATAAAATTATCGGATTTCCAAGTTGGGTTTAACTTGTGAGTTATAAACACACTTGTCTCCGATTTTTGAGACAGGTACAACTGGTTCACGGATGACACGCGTGTATGTTTACAGCAACTCAACTGTGACATTCTAGTCATGTGAAATTCTACACCATAAATGTGGTGAATATGTGATACACATACGGGTAGGAAACAAAAAAGTGATGTAGAAGGTAAGCTGCGGTTCTATTTTAGGACCCATTAATTTACTACGCAGGTGCGCGTGAACCATATGAACCGTCAATAAACAAACTGACCGTATTTATTCTATAATAATTATGTGATACCCACGTAGTCAATAACAGTTTTTTTTCATTGTATTGCACGGTATATTTGTCACTTTCGAGTCACGTGCGTCTCATGTAAATGTCACATTTACGGCATATCTGTGTCATTGTGACAGATTCGTTGCTAAAATTTAGCTGTATTGTGGTAAAGTATTCTGTGTATCGCAGGTGTTTCCAAAGAAACGCGCCACCTCTGCGTCACCCTACTATGGGTGAAGTACAATTTCAGAGTTGGCCAAGTCAGTTACTGGTACTGCGGTGTCAAAGATTCACAAAGAAGATCGAGTGTAAAGAATCTCAATTTTTTCAACTAAAACTACCTGCATAAATCAATGCAAGCGAGGCTATACTCGAGTGAATAGCTAGGTACATTTTTCGATTGGGAGCTTGGAAACCAAGGAATGTCAATGAAAGAATGCACAAAACTAAAGTACAAAACAAATGCAATTATAGTTCGAATATCGCTTTGATAATTTTGTTTAAAAATATCAGTCGTTTAATAGACCCGCGTATTCTGAGCGGTTGACCTAAATGACAGAAGTAGGTATTTAATTTTGTAAAAAGTGTGCAGTCTTTCATCCGAAAGTGATTTTGGTCGTACGAATACCTTGGCTACCAAGTCTGACTGATTTCGAATAAACTTACGTCGCCCAATCCTGAAGAATATTCATTTCACGACTTCTCAAATAGATTAAAAATTGTTTCACGTAAGATCCTTGTTCAGAACTGACTGTTTCGTCGAGTAGAAATGACGTTGTCGAGTACTCGAAAAATTTGGTACCTGAATTAGGATGAAAGATACCCAATTCATACCGTTTAAACTTCCAAGTGGTAAAATAATTTATTAAAAGAAAAACTTGTAGGCAACCACGAGGAAAAAAGTATTAACTTACGTAGAAATCTTTCGCCTAATTCATCGGTTTGGGAAGTAAACATTTCTTCCGCAGAGAGATTCAAATCACTTGTTCTTGACAGATAGTCGCATCTTCTCTCGCGAAGGAGTTCTAGTGCTTTCTTCTCCAGTACCCAGTGCCATGTCTGAAACGTACTACCAAGTAAATAGGGGTTTATAAAGAATACTTAACTTAAATTTACGCCATTAACTTTCTCTGAGAAAATATGATGTTTTAATTTGCAAAAATGCGATAGGTACGATAACAGATTTTTTTTCAAACCATTAAAAAACGCCACAAACCATTTCACTCATGTACTGGTATTTTTCTCGTATACTACAGCTGGAACAGATACCTTTGGCTATCTCTCGCCGATAATCGTTATACTCTTGTGTCAGCAATAATCGTGTCATGTCCTGCATTTGAGAATGCCAACAAATCATTCCCTCGCAATCTCCTTCATCAAGCGGCACCAAAAACTAGAAATAGAAACCAAAATATTCCAAGAATTACCTCCGAAATACAAGTTCGTTGGTATACCTATTTGAAATTTCAAAAACAATAATTTTCTCGACCAATTTCTTCGACTTTGGGTCATTTTGCTACCGTTTTAAATGTAAATTCAACGCAACTTTCATCCTCAAAGTTGAATACTTCGAAATACGTATTATTAACGTATGTTGCCGAGTCGGGGACAAAATTAATTACCAACAGTGGAAATGCACTCGTTTTTTAGCAGTCGTGTAAAAAGGTATTACGTAGGAAAACGTAATATACGGGAAACAGAAAAACTTATAATTTAACTGAAACAAAAACTGAGTACCATTTTTTTAAATATTTTACTACAAAAAAATTTGAAGGGGATAAAAATTCTGATTTAACTAATAATTAGGTCTATTCGATACGGCCAAAAGTGCGGAACTTGCAGCACTTTTTGTAAATGGGACTTTGAATCTGGAAGAGAGCGCCACTAATTCTTTAAAAATACCATTTAATAAATAAACTTATTTTTTCTCATAAAGTTCCGAATTTCCAATGACAAAACTGACCAGACCTTCCTTAAAAAATGTAAAATGAGGGAAAACCTATAAGCCAGCAAGTAACGTCTCATTTAGGAACTTTTACACGGGTAAGTAGTACGGCAAATAAAGGGACCCCAATAAAGCAGCTGTTGTGCCGGAAAACTTCCTGTACAAAAACGTTAAGACGGCGTTTTACTGTATTAACAGCGTTTTCAATCCGTCCTCTTCTTTTCAGAAAAATAGGATGGTTTTTTTGTAACATTTGTGCACTGTAAAAAGTTAATTTTCCTCCGACTAAATGACTAAATTCACCAACCGGAATTTTTCCACCTTTTTCGTGGCTTGTGAGACATCATTATTACACAAATTCGGAGTGTGGAATACCTTGTCGTGAGAGATATTCACACTAGAAGGTCTTCAACAGTATTTGCGTGTTCTGCCACTTCATACGATTAAGTATGGGAGAGCCAAATCCTCGGCGAACACTGGCGATTTTTGAGCCGGTTCTGAGAGTTTATATACAGGATTTGGTACACGCACACAGACACACATGCATACGTATATGTACGTAATTATGTCATGCGTTACGTTGTTTCTTGTCTCCGTTGAGGCGATAAGAAACAACTCAGTGCGTTTGGTACCGGGTCGTGACATTACCGAGATCGTTATCAGGTAATTGATCTCGGCCCGTACAATGTGTCTTACCTGTATGTACGTACAGGTACGAACATACAAACGCACCAGTGTAAATTCGTTTAACGTCATAGAGACGATTATTGCCAGCCTTTGGGCGGCAACTGTCGTCGAGGGGTGCGAGCCCCTATAACCTCATACGAGTAATGTCCCCACACGGAGTAATTTGATTTTCATGAAATTTTGATAGACGAACAACGAAAGTAAGTCGAAAACTGTATTTCTGAGACGTGAAAAGAAAACCTTTTCAAATCTTCAGAAAATCAAAAATTTCAACTTTCTTTGAGGCATACGAGTCGTTTCGTATTTTTTTACTTGATATATGACAGGTAATATGATTAAGCCGATCTTGAAATACTTTCGGAGCTTATGTCTGTCTTCGAGACACCAAAACGTTGATTGAGCGTTACAAAAAATGAAATCTAATTTAAAAATTCTGGCTCTGGTGAATAATTAAAACAATTGTTTCGAAGTGCTGCATCACTGAGGCTGCATTTTATGTTACATTATGTATTTGAGACAAATTATTCAAATTCTTGTTCTTTCGTTGTCAAATCCAAAGTAATTAGTATTTTACTCTTCGACTTCCTAGGCACTAAAGATGGAGTTTATGCCTCTTTAAATTGAAAAATGGCTTCAAAATGATTAGAAACAATTAACGCTGTCCACGTATTCAGGTTACAAATATTAAGAAAGCCAAAAATATGAATAAGTGGATGAAAGTCAAAAAACAAAAAATTTTCTAATCCAGTTATTTAGTTCAACTTTTTTCTTCTAGATTTTTAATTCGGTACCATAAAAAAATTATAACTTAGGTGAGATTTTTGTTTCGTTAAGATTAGATATATGTATTTTTTTTTTTTTTTTAATGATTCACCTACGACGACAATATTTAATTTTATGATACAGCTTTGCCACCAATCTAATAAAATATTTTCGCAAAGCTTTCGAAAACTCGATTTTTCTATTTGCTATTAAGAACAAAAGTAAGTTAAGGAGAGAAAAATCTCCAGCGTGATCTACTAGATTTACTAAACTCGGTGCTCCATTCTTTTTTCGCGAAGACATAATAATATATTTATGATATTATTCGGTTAAATTGTATTTCAAAACTTTTTAATTTTAATTTAGCACCGACATTAATAAGTAATGATTGGAGTCGGTCGTGCTACAGAAATTTTAAAATGGTTACTTTTCTCATTTTTCACATTTTTATTCTTCTTCAGAAGTTAGTTTGACTTTTTGACAAAATATTTTTATGTTAACATTTTTCGCTTTCATTTAATTGAATTCGTTCTATTCGTTAGCATAATTTAGGCTTTAAAACTGACGGTTTTTATAAACTTTTATTCCCCTCATTTCTGCGATTTATAAAATATACCAATACTGCCGCCAACCTTCCCTAACAAAATAATGTTTATTTTTCACGAAGCTAAAGCAAAAAAAAAATAAAAGCCTATCTTTTAAAAACTTGTTTTTAACCTAAACTTATTTAAAGATATGGTAGGTAACTCAAAAACTATCCCATCCACTATAGAAAAAAATTCTCTAACACAGTGATACTTCGCTAGAAAACCCAATGTACCAATTTACATCAACAAAAATTAACAAACAATCTTGAATTCCAAATGTGCGAAAAAATTGCGAAAGTAGTCATCAATGTCTATCAAAAATATCAATTTAGCGAAATTTCATCGATACAGTTTTAAGTAATATTAAGTAAAATGATCACTTGTGCCGTAAATAGAAAAAAAATACTTCAAGAAACACTTGTGACTTGCTTTTCTCAAACAATTTTTTTTATTTTAAATTTTTTTTGAAAACTACCGAATCAATAAACGCCAAACTCATTTCACATTTAGTGCTATTTAAAAACTACATTTAGTGAAAATTCCTTTTGCAATTTCCTGAAAATCGCAAAAACCACTGTAGGTTTTGTCGGTTCAGGGAATCGAACCTGGCACCTACATTATTCGCCAGCTAAAAGCATTGAACTTAACCGCACGCCCATCTCACCGCCGACTATAGCTGGCAAATGTATTTTATATCGAGCAAGGTGTGGCGGTTCCCACAACCACTTTTCCAGTAATATTTTAATTTCCAGTTTTCGAAGAAACTACCGAGTTAATAGGCACCAAACCTCCAACAGATTTGTACATTTATAAGAACGAAGTATCGCAAAAACTTCAACCCTATCCCTTTTGCAGTTTTCTCAAAACCACGAACACAAATTTTGGACGATACATAATATATAATTATATAAATAATTATGTACCTACATAAAACTAAGAAGAAGTTTTACTTACTAGTTCTTTGCGATAAGTGCACCGATAATACATTTCTCGACTGCACGAATTTTCCTTCAAAAACAATAGGCCTACTGAAAAATACAATATCTTAATTTTAGTATATGACAATTATATTCTTGATATGCTCCATTAATATCGCGAGGATGTGACAGTTTAGACTGAAAAATTGTGACCGCGTAACCCAAAGATAAATCACGAGGTACCTATTCTTTCGAAGCATTCTACCGGCATTTATAACTTCTCGAGTACCTACGGGTATATCTTGAGTAACTTATTGAAAATTAGAACAAAATTAGCGACGAAGAAACGGGCTTTTATTTTGTATCGATGAAAACACTGGTCGAGGTTCGCCTCCTCTCTTCACAACGCACGTGATTTGAACACGTTGCTATTTTATACGTAATTGAGGTTACTTACGGAGGAATGCCAGTCTCAAATAACGTAAATCCATTTCACCGGCAACATGAGTATTCGGAAAATGGTGATTGGCACCGCATCTTATCAGTGAATTTACATCGCGGACTGGCTACGTTTGTTTTCGAAATTGGGAGCACGGTCGACCGAATTCGAGGAAAAAAATTGGTAGCCACTTATTTTTCAAATTAATCGTCGAAAGAACGGGTTATATATAGTTTCGACATTTGATTGGATCATTTGTTGGAAATATCAAAAGAAGAACACAATAAACTGGAGTGAGTTTGCAAAATGAGGCAAACTACGTTGGCAGCTCCAGCGAAAATTCTTGAAAGCAAAAGTCTCCGAAAAGTCAGATTTAAATTTTTTGTGCACAAATTATTATTTTTTTTTTGGATTCTTCGCAATCGATAGCTTTTTTTTTTCAATACTGTGAAGTTTCCTAAGACAAAAAAAAAAAAGTGCTCTCCTTTGAGAAGTTTAATCTTTGTCAACAGATTAGGTTAGGTGGAGAAAACATTTGAAAAAACTTGTGTTATCCGCGCCATAAGATTATTTATCAGAAAACGATCCAAAAAAATTCGTAGCTCTTAGTGTTAAGATTCAAGGCATCTTGAATCTTGACAGGTAACCAGGTCTCAAAAATACAGATAATAATTTCTCAAAAAAACAACGAACAAACAAACGTACAAAAAAAAAAAAACAAATTCTTGAACGTATCTGCACTTACCTTTCTGGGGTACTCAACTTGCGGAAAAGCAAAATGTTGAAATGTTACCGCAAGTATGAAAATTTACGAAAATAAATTCTACCTTCAACACGACGAGCAGACGATCTGGCCCAGCCCTAGGTACGAATGTGACCGTGGTACCTACCTTATACTTATTATGTACGTCCGTAGGTAGGTAGGTAGCTACTTCTATTTTCAGCCATCATTCTGCCAATGCGGCAGTCGAAATCTCGACTGAAATAAAAGGCTTTTCGCCAGTTTCTCGTTTCTCACGCCGACAACGAATCCTCTGCTTTTGGCGAACTCGACTCACCCCGTCAGGTCCAGCCCCAATTTCGTGGCGACGCGACGCATGTTCCACCCTCCAGCCCACAGCTTCGTTTTCGGCTCCCATTTTGAGACAGGGAAATAAATTCGAAAACGAAGACCGAAGCTTCGCTCATCAACGCAAAAGTGGGTAATGAACGATGAATACCTATTTCGCCACGGTGAGTGAGACGAAATTCGAAATTCGAAAATCACCTCTCCCCTTCGAGACACTCGATTACGATAGTTGTTTGGGCGACACGACCAAAACGGCCAGGTATACAACAGGTAAAACCAAAAACCGAAATTTTCACCAGGGTAGTAGAAGGTGCTGAGCGATGTTCCATTTGCCACTCGTCGCGTGAGGTTCGCAGGTGAAACTTTGAAAGCATTTTATTTATCGATTCGGGGATGACGAGGTGGGCACTCATGCGCGAAAGGTAGGTAGAAATACGACGAAGGCGAAGAGGTAAAGCGAATTACGTGTACTGTAAATGGGCACCTGTCTACGACCCACACCCAGCACCAAAATACGTCCTTCGAAGCAGTTCACTCGGGCGTTAGTGAGAGAGGAGCACGAAGAGAAAGAGGCGATATTCCCTCGTCGTGAAGAAACGCACCCTCACCAACCTCCACTGACGAATAAATTACGTCAAATCTTGAGAACTTTGCAGACGAAATAACTCGCAACTCGGCACGATTTCCAATAATTTTCTCTCCCTAGAAATATTATTCTACCCTTAACGCCACCTTCGAGTACCTTCGCAATATTCTAGAATGACGTAGCAAAGCAACTTTTCAAACGAGTTGCAAATAATGAAAATGCCGACTAAACTTTTCGACAGTTCCAACAGAAACTGGAATTCGATATGTACCTAAAGTAACTTATTTATCTGCTGAAATGGCCACATACGATCGCGGCCCGGGAGAGGCAGTTCGGGCATAGATGAGAAAAAATTTACGAATCCTCCACAAAATTAAAAATTGCATCCTTGTTCAATACCGTACTTAGAATTTATCTATGGATCGAGTTTTACAATATTGGACAATGACTAGGGAAAAAACTGTTTATGACATTTTTCAGAGAAAATATACTTATTTTTCTCTCTTTTTTTTTTCTTTTTTTTTTAATTCCGAGCCCCTAAAGAGCCTGGGCTATGTAAGATTCATCCTTCCCCCACCTTTTGATCAGGCCGAAATATAGTAAAATTTAGTCAAAACTCAATTAAATTAGCTCAAAAAATGACTTAAAAAGAAAATTGTGGAAAACCTTGTTGTGAGAGATATTCACACGTAGAAGGTAATCTACAGCTTTGCGTGTTCTGCCAATTCATACAAAAATGTATGGGAGAGCCAAATCCAAGGCAAAAACTGGCAATTTTGAGGCCAGTTTTGAGAGCTTAGATATACGTTTGGTATTATGTCATACGTTACGTCGTTTCCTGCCTCTGTGATGTGATAAGAAACAATGCAATGCATTTGGTACTGGTCCGTGACATCACCGAGATCTTTATCAGGTAATTTGTCACTGTCCGTATAATGTATCTTACCAGTATGCACGTACAGGTATGAACATACAAACGTAAGTACATGTTTTAGTTTAACATCATAGTAACAAAAATATGCTAGCTTTTCAGTTGCGACTGTTGTCAAGAGGTGCAAGCCCCTTTAGCTCATACTAGTATTGTCTCCACAAAAAAATTCATAAAAACTTTGATATATTTGTTGGCTTTGTCATCCTTAACATCCGTCAAGAAGTAGATCCAACGCGAGGGACGCAAGTGTCTCCACATGGGATCTTCGGATGATGGCAGAATTCAGTTTTTAATATTTATCTCGCTTAATTTTCATCTGTAAGAAAAATTATTCGAACAAAATTGAAAGAAGAGTAAAAAATCAATAAAAAAGTATACTTCTTTGTTTTATGTCAAAGGCGTGTAATTTTTGCATAAATCGCCCTTACAAAATGACTATTTTACTTTTAATACCTATACCTTACCTATTTTAACACAGTAAACTCAGGCAGTGTAGTGCATCGGTACTAATTCAGTAGGCTATGTAGGTATGAATTCAGTTCATCGATACTTTTATTCATCGTGCATCGATGGACACGTGAAGGGAAATTCTTCCCCTAACCGCATTTAGGCACCACCTTCATAACTGATTTCTTATTAGATTGAGTACAAGATACAAAATTACCTACTCATTGCAATCGAATGTTTGGTTTTTCTGAAACTTCTAAAAGTGCTGAACTTTTATCTTTTTTTTTTTTTTTTAAGCACCGTTCGATTTAGAAAAATACGACACTAGTCAGAACTAAAACCGCGTCGAGTAAGCTAAAATTAAGAATTTTGGTACTTTTAATACTTGGAAAATGAAATTTTTTGCAGAACTGAGACTTTAAAACTTTAACGGTACATAGCACTTCTTTGTCGTATCGAACAAAGCTATAGGTCAGTTCTCGACGTAAACATAAGAGTAAGTAGGTACGTGAGCCGTAACGTAAGTATGCAAAAATATGTGTTCAAAGTGGTAAAACACTCAGTCAGCAGCAATGAGCAAAA
This sequence comes from Ericerus pela, assembly GCA_011428145.1. Classification (NCBI taxonomy): domain Eukaryota; kingdom Metazoa; phylum Arthropoda; class Insecta; order Hemiptera; family Coccidae; genus Ericerus; species Ericerus pela. Next base: position 1,657,912 of record WOFM01000108.1, on the reverse strand, counting down.
TCTGTTACTCTTCGACTCTCAATACTGACATGAGCAGTGCTCCGTGACGTCAGATATTCACGACTGATCTCAACCTTTGTCCAACTACAGACAAGAATAACGCAGTCATAGCTGCAACCTGGGCAGCCGCCTGCCCACTTCAGCCGAGATCCGGCCCTAATTATTGACACCTTCGCTCCAAGTCCATCTGCAGACAAAATTTCAAATTTGTAGCTACGGTAATTCGATACTCACTTTTTTTTTGCACGAATCACACGCCGAATAAAGATGTAGGTTACCAACAATACTGACTCGTGCAAACGTCAATGATATCCTTTGGACCGGGTATTTTTTCAACCCAGATTTTTCAAAAATCAAAACGAAAAAATATAAAAACGAATTCATGCGGCATTATCGACGCGGACCAGTTGCGTTACATAAAAATTAATTTTTTGCCTGCGGTTCATTTTAAAGCAGAAAAAACACGAGAAAAGAATTAAAAATATTTATCCACTTAATGGAGACGAGCACAACAGAAAAAAAAATTCCAATTCTTGTAAACTTTACGTATTCCTGCGTTAATGGGTTAAAATTTGTTTTTTTTTTTCTCTATACTTTTTCTTCCTCATCGCTTCGTTTTACCAAATCTTTTTGTTTGCGGATTTCCGTAGTTGCATTTAATTTCAGTTTTTTTAGTCGCGCACGCCATACATAGGCGAGTCGTATGTCTACCAAATTCATTATCGATTTAATCTACATTTTACGGTATAGGTCATTCAAAACGAAGGATAAAAAATAAATTAAAATTAAAACGTATCTTTATCCCATTAGTAGGTTAATTATTGCATTTGTATTCTCTTTCTCTCACCCATCGTTCCGGCTAAATTTGTCCATTTTTATACCACCTATACGATATTTTCAACGATTTTTTTTTTTAATTTTTTTTTTTTACATAAATATTTTATGGAAATTATGAACTAGATTTTACGTTTTCGAATGTAGACATAAGTCGACGAATTTTTCGATATCGAATGTTGTCGTGAACGATAATGGGTAGGCAGTCACTCTCATTGACCATTTTGTGGGCATATACGAACAAGGTAGCCCAAAACATTTCATTATCGAAGTGAAAACGGTACCAACGGCACTTTCGGCCGGCAGAGTGCATCGCACTGTTCCGGACAAACCACAAACTGGTGCCACAGCCAATAATGTGGACACAAAACGCGTGTAGGCAGGACGTGTCCCAGCAGTAGCCATAGCACCTGCACGCAGTGCTGACGAACGCAAGGCTGGAGGCCGACTGCAAACTTAAACTTTTTGGCTGCATCTGGTCGATAAACTGAGATTATTTCCTAACAAGCGTAAAAAACAAATCATTAATTGCAAAATTTACTTTCGTATTGAAAACTACCCAATACTCGCAACATTCAAGGGAATTATACTGAAAACTGAAAATACTTATTTAAAATAACAAATAAATGGCCAATTTGCTGAGTAAGTTTGACCGAAATTCATTGAAATTAACGAAAATATACTGATTCAATTCTTTATATTCTTTATAAGTACATAAGTTCATATATACCTATAATAACAGGAAAACATAAAGTTTTAAGAAGCATTCTTTTTCTTCGAGAAAAAAAAACGCTGACCAAAGTAAACAGGAATTTTAAATTATAAATAATTACAGCTTGGCTAATGAGGTGAAAATTAAAATTTATTTGTGTTAACAACCATGTGGGTTAAAATAGTTTTCTTCAATCTTTTTGTAATTACGAATAGAAAAAAATTTTTGGAAGAGATTCACCGGCACATGATCTTCAGATTTCGGACTGAATTTTGAAACAATAAATGTAGTAAAGCTCCGATAAAATCTTCAAAACCTGGATCTGTTTTGTTTTTTGTTTGTTTGTTTGTTTGTTAGTAAATAAACATTTACTAAACAGATTATACAGAATATGAATGAATATAATTACAAGGATAGAATTTAACGAATATAATCGAACGCGTAGAATCGAATCACCTTAAAACGAAACTAGCCTAAGTCCAAAAATGCCATTTTTACTTTTACATAACAAAATTTTCCTTGTGCTGCCCTCTATCATTTAGTAAGGCTATTTCAAGTCCATATTACTTCCAAATTCAAATAAACATTAAATGCATACTATCTTATGTCTGGGTGTGAAAGCATTAGTTCATGCAGAAGTAATCTACATCCACTTTTTTTAATAAATTTATTATTGTACAACTATCTCAAGTTCAAGATAAGCTAATTTTTCACTAACGTTTTCATTCAGTGCTCAGGGCAAAAGTAACTTATGTGGAACTTGACATACTCCAGGGTGATGATTTTGTTCAATATTATATCTGAAGTCCCTTAATTTGTAAGAAAATAACAGAATTTCAATTTTTTGCGAAGAATGTCTTTACTTGGTTCCTCTTACTGATATTTTATACTATTATTGGTTTCATATTCCATTGCAATAACTAATAAAAACGTTCAATATTCTGAACTTTCATTTCACTCTCAGGAAAAATAGAATTTTTTGAATTAGGCTAGTTCCATTCTAGGGTGATGGAATTTAAACCATTAAGAGTATAGAATATCATTTTAATTAATTAAATTTAATGAATAGAACATAACGAAATGAAATGAATTGAGAAAATTCAATCAATAAAATTAATAGAATATGATAAGTAGAATCGAATGAATAGAAACCAAAGAAGCAGAAATGAATTAAAAGAATTAAAGGAATAGAATGGAAGGAACATAATTTAATTAATATAACTTAATATACTTACATATAGATTACAAGCCATGGCGTTTCAGCTTGTGCCAACCCTGAATTTCTGATAACACTGCAGAATTTGTTGGTTCAGAAGAGACAACAAACAATTTTTTTCGTGTCTGTATGTGGCTGGTATGGCTATGTGGGTAATTGTGCATGCACATTGAGGGAATAACTGGCGAAATAATATTGGGAAATAATTTCAGACTTGTACGTTATTATATAGATTATAGTAACATGAAATTCTCCGCCTCCAACCCAGTACTTCCATTAAAGGGCTCTAAAATGTGACTAGTTTTAGTTTTGTAAATTTTACTCGATAACTAAGTGATGTACGAGTAGGTACAATTAAAATTATCAAAATTAATATATTAATAATTACTATAATCTACACTTAAGTTGACTATTATTATAAATAATATGTCCGGTCAAAATAGGTGAAAAGCCTGCAAGTTCAAAAATTTGAACTATATATCTAGTAAAATCTGTTTATTGGGTCATATGATTAAGTACACTAAGGTTCATATCTTTTCTCCCCTTCTTCCTCTCTAGGGGCCACAAAAATGGGTTTTTCACTATTAATTTATTTTTTACTGGCGTGTTAATCGTCCTGTATTTTAGAACAAAATTAGGCACCGACTGGTCACTGTCATGAAGCACGACGATGAGAAGAAACTCCTTAGGAAAAAAAATTCACCAAAAGTGAGGAATAAGTGGTAAGGAATTGATGCCCAGAAAAACCAAAGAGGAACCTCGAGACTATTGTTTGCCACCCATGCTTACTTCACTGAAATTCACCTTTGGGGTTGATATCAATGGTTTTTCATTATGGTCATCATCTTGCCCATTCTCATCGATGACTTCTACTTTTTGAACAATATGAAGAATATAAAGTTTTCTCAAAATTTTTTCTAACAAATTTTGAAACTCCGAAAGCTGACCTTAGATAAAACAGCTCGAATGAACCACAGCGTGGGGACTAAATAATAATTTTATCTGCGATTTTAAAAATTCTTTATACCTTATTCGCTTTATGTCAGATGCTTAGAATATCCTTTCCACAGTCAACGATATAATAAAGGTTATTAGCAGGTCATCATCGAAAACCTACTACCTACCTATTTGAAATAATATTCTTGTAATATTTTTTTTTTATTTTTTATTTTATTTTTTGACAAAATGTTGAAATCGGATTTAAACGAAGGTAGTAGAATTTGGTCTCTACTCTGTGCCTCGCACAAATAGACGGAGCCCACTTAATTCCAGAATCTGCTGGCCTTTCTCTTCATAAATGTACTTTATTCGAGCGACACCCATATTCGTGACAAGAAAAGTTTTAGCTTTCTAAATCATCCCATTAGGCTATAGTGACAATTAGGTCTATCGTGTTTCTATCGAGGTTATTGCCAAGCATCGACTGTATCTGGAAATAAAATTTCATTTAAAAAATGCGAAAATATGCGGACATTTGTAAACCCGAATTTTCTACGATTGCCTCGTATGCTGCAACCGCAACAAATTTAAGCCCGAGTCTAAAATTACGCTCGTCTAACAATTTTTAGGCTCAATTTTTTCACCAATATTTAGACTTCATTCGTCCCCGCTTTACGACACGTTCGTTCTCATCATTTTTTGTGTGTTCGTTTCCTTCGTGGAAGTATAGTGGGTTCTTTTTCTCGTTTCTATAGTTGCCATTTATATTTTCACACTTGAACGTGGTCGAATATAATTTATTTAACTTATTATCATTTTAGCATAACACGTTTTTAAGCGATAGAAATTCACTTTCACAAATGAGTTCGAGACGGCTGTAGGTCGAAAAATCGGAATTCGGAGAGATTTCGTGTTGACTCAAAATCGAAATAATGGTACCAACGTCCGCCATTATTTCGCGATTAAATTAGTCGTGAAAGTGAAGAAAGATGACCGAAAAGGCTGCTATGTCATGGAAAGTGATCGTCAAAGGAATAAATTTTATGGGTAGCCAACGAGGTGAAGTCATGGCGACATACCTATAGGTTGATTTTCGATAGTCTAACGGTAAACCAGGTACCTACATGTATCTATCTCTACTTTTCAGGAAGCTCTTCGAAAGTGAAAAACATAATTTTAGTCCGTCTGTATGAGTCTTCAGCGAATGAATCACGCCGTTCAACCATCGTTTTACCATTTCGAAACTAATCAGACGATTATGCGAGCTTTCTTATCGAAATAAAGCGGAACTTTGGTTACCACCCCTTTGCACAACCCACAGTTACAAGCACATTACTGATTGTAATCGTACCAGCCATTTATGGTGGTGTACAAAGGTCTTTCGAAAATCATGAACAAAATCCGAACAACCAGAGTAGCCCAATTCCATCAAGTACCATAAAAGCATTAGCTTTTCAAAACTTTCAGCAAGCTGCGTTAGAATAAAAGTTAACAGTAGGTATCTCCAATTTTCGGATTCGGATGGCGCGCTAGTGTCATTTGCTGATAAGTGGCTTGAAAACAGAACTGAAAATGTAATTTTTTTTTTTTTATATAAATAGGTTTTTTCAATGATTGTTGAGAAACGTTTTTCTCAATAGAAATCATAATTCACGTTAATGTCTATTTTATTTTACATTAAGCGATGGAAAATAAAATCAATGCCACTCCTATTTTACTAAAAAACATCGTGGAAAAGTATTTATAAAACATTTATTTAGCACTGTGTTCGATACATTCATGTTCATTATCCCGTTTCCACAGCTTCTAAAAATGACCACCATATGTTAGCCATCTTTGATGTCAAATCTCATTGTGGCGCAGAAATACGTGAAATTTTTTTATTGCAGCACAATCTTGCCGTCGAAGAATAATCGTCAATTAGGCTGTTGCTTAAAACAATTTTATCAAACCCCACCCCACAAAAAAATTGTGTGTTCTAGCTACGTCACTGCTATCAATGATAATCAAATGTGAGATCAAGGGTAAGGCCTCGTTAGTGTGGTCTTTCTTGCTCAGTCAAGACATAGTTTTTCCAAGGCTCTTTACTTTCAGTATTTCGAAAGACTCTGTGGATTCTTCCATATTCTTGAATATAAACAAACAAACTCAAAAAGACAGCTCATTTCTTATCAGCGTCATTCGCATACCTTACTTGATGTTGCAATATCGACTATGGAATCGACTGAAACTCCTAGACGTTGGAATGAAATTCCCACTCAAATTCCTTGACAGTTGAACATTCGAATTCACTGGTTTTGATTGTCCAAAATGGTATGAGAAGAAAATACCACTGATGTCCCAAGAAAGCACTTCCCAAGATGCACCAATAGATCTTTTTGCAACACATGCACAAAGGAACGAGTTTTATATGTGTGTACAGCGAATTTTTGGGCTGTGAAGTAGAACTGTTGTGACATTGTCAAAATTTTTCGCAGCAGTTGATCAAAAAGAACATATCTACTCGTATTCATAGTGAAATAACTCAAATCACAAATCTCACGACATAGGTAGTCAGTCATAATGACATTGAAAATCACGTTATCTTCAAAAAGAACAATGTTTCAGTTGCTAGTAGATACTAAGCGTAACAAAATATACAAAAAATTACACCTATTTCTAAAAGAACACCTAACTTTGTTGGTTAAACATAAAACTATGAATCCAATGGATCATGTGAATGAGAAATTGACTTTTTGTGGATTTTATCGTTGTTATAGGCTGAAAGAAGTGTTTTTCTCAATTAGGCTTGAAAAATGGATTTTGCACGCCTATTATCTGAAGGTAAAAAAATAACTAATAACTTAGGGAAAAAAAATGAGTGTGTGACGGTACACATGGTTGAAGTGAAACTTCTATTTGACTTTGGTTCAATGAACCAATTAAAGTTGAACGGGCCAAACTCTCGCAATCAGGGTGATGTGTTTCATGACCATGTTTTAGTTTACTTCCGTACGTAAGAAAGTTTCACTTTAAAAATCGACCAACAGAAACCAACATTGGTAAGTCTACTCCTCATGTTAGTGGTAACATTCGTGCAGAATTTCGTGACCATTGAACAAGAATTGCAACATTCATCGAGTTTAGACGCTTTAAGAGCCCCAAAGTATGAACCACGAAGCCAATGCCAACCAAATTTAAATGCCTATCAGAATAGTTTTAAGAGAACGTCTTTCTCAAATTTTGTATCTATTTTTTAAAATTATTCATTTTAGCACCATTAAACTGCAAAAAATTTAACCTACCAGACCTACCATAAAATGAATCTACACCAAATTTGAATAGTCTTGTTCTTGACTCGGTACTAATGTTTGGTCCGAATTTTGTGACTATCGAACAAAAATAAGAATTATACGTACCCATATACATTATATACCTGTAGATATACATAAATAATCGTAATATAAAATACATGCGAATTTCCAAACATGCTGCCAAAATTTTTCTAGGATAACGAAACGAAAAATGTACGTAGGTACTCCTTTGACTATATCGTACTGGGCCAGTAAAGAACAGTGATTTCTGGTTAAAAATTCCGCCGCTAAATAGGAAATCATGATGTTAGGACTTGACGTACTTTACGTTTATGAATGCTATCCTCGTGAATTTAACGGATGACCCTTATCAAATGTGTTCTAAATTGGTTAACTCGAGCAAAACATTGAAAGTACGAACCAAGTACAGTCTGATTGCCTACTTTTATGCCGCCTTGTACACTGAGCTTATGGAGCCTTAGCAGTCCCATTAACTACGTATACTATCGTAACCAGACTGATAAACCAATGTTAAATTTTTACCGCCGTACTTGGATCCGAGAAACGATTCAGTTTGAAAAAGAACAAAAAAGTACCTACACTACCATTCACCTTTTCTTTTTTGTGCAGTGAACAACCGTTTTTCGAAGGGTTTAAATTTCTATCGTCTGCAGCAGCCAACTCCTTGTGAATAGCTTTTTTATGGTACGTAATAAAGTGAAAAGAGCCAAGAACTAGTTGAAGAACAATGCGGAGCAACATTATTTTGTGAAAAAGAGACGATCCGTACCTACCACCAACATAACATCGTGTTTCAAACACGAAGTCGATTTTCGGTGGAAAACTTCTGCATCAGGTTTTTCACATTCACTCAACGACTGGTCCACCGCTACATGAACAGGCAGTCGAAGACTCACCCGCAGCCGCGGATCCGTCTACGATCATTACGATCACGAAATTAATAAGTAAACGTTCTTCGAAAAACGGAAAAACGTACTTAAAAAAAAAGAGAAAAAAAAAAGAAGAAGAACAAAGCGACAGACACATTGGACAGGTCGAAAAGGCGTGAAACGAAGACAATTGCAGCCGTTTCCAGCGGAGGTGAACGGCACAACTGGAGGGGGCACGTGCATACAGCCAGCGCGCCGAGTGTGCCCCACAACCGGTTGCCACAGGTTCTCTCAGCCCATACACGCCTTCAGTCTGTCGTACCTTCTGTTCACGGCTGGCGTTCAGTTTGTGTCAAATTTCGCGAACGAACTGCGCCAACTACCCGCACACACGTTGGTAGCTGCTCTTTCTTTTTTTATCGCTAATTCGTTGCTTTACTCGAATATAAAAACAAACGTTTGGTTTTCGTACCATTAGAGCGGAGGCCCGCCATTTGAAAATCGCGATTTATTTATTTTTCTGGTGCCATCGCATCGAATTCGCTCAGATTACATTTTGTTGGCGAAGAGTCTAACGAATATTTTAAAATAATTCGATTTTCGGTTCGTACGACTAATTTGGTTTTCATTCGCCCTATCTTTCAATCGCCAAAATTCTGTCCAAATGAATCTTTCGTGTTCAATTTCGTGACCTACCCTAATCCAGATTAGCGTGGCGGCTGCGGTTGTGTCTTTTGTTTTTTTTTTTGTTTTTTTTTTTTTTGTTTTTTTTTTGTTTTTTTTTTATAGTTTTGTTTTTTGGCAATCCACAAATTCAATTGTGATATAAGATTTTAGCCCAATTTAATTTGTTGTTGTTGTTTTCTTTGGTTTTTTTAACCATATTTTTCTAACGTACCTACTAACCAATTTTTAGTAATAATATCCATTATTGTATTTACGATGAAATTCGAGATCAGTGTGCTGTCGATGGTGTTGATGTTTCGCGTTTGTTGTTACGGTGCGGTGCCGAATTCTAACTATGGCCACAACAACACATCAGTAGCTGGCGCGGCTGCGACCACGACCGCAACCGCAACCGCAACCGCAACCGCGGCGGCGACCGCAGTGCGGGCATCGAATTCCAGCAAGCCGAGCGCCGACGACGACGACGACAACGACGGTGGCAATCCGATCAGAAATATGATCGGCTGCCTGAGGGAGGATTCGGTGTTCAAATGCTTCAACGACAGGGTCGGCACCCTTATCAAGGTGTGGAGGGAGACGTTGCTGAATAGCGTGCGCCGCAACGGAGACCAACCGCTGCAGGTGAACCAAGGGCTGGAGAAGACGATACGGGATTTCGGCAAGGCCGTCTACCGCGGCGTCAGCAACTTTTTCGGCAACTTCAGCCTGGAGGAGCAGGAGGAGGACGTCGACGACGATGAGAGCAGATCCAACGAGGAGGGCACCGGTCCGACGGACCCGCACAGCGGAACGGCTTTAGGTAATTAGACCGTAACTACCGTAGGGTGACGAGCGAACGTTCGACGACGTGAGGAATGGTGAAATTCGATTTTCGCAGCCATTGGTTGGGTTACCCGCCTGCAGGTACCTGCGTCCAAATGAAGTGGGTGCTGCTGCAGCGAGCGCACGTACGAAACGAATCGAAAATAGCCACGTCAGCGTCAACCCTACGACGCTACCCGCAGATTTTTATGCTTACCCAGGCCCGTGTGTTCACCGATTAGTCGGCACCTAAGTCAACCCCACTTCGATTCGAAAACGATTCGAAGCCGATAATTTTGGCCGGCTAAATCTGTAAGCAAAAGCGAAAAAACGAACGCGACTTTGATGGCGAGTGCGTCTGTCGACGAAATAACCCACCCCGCCGGTCAAATCCGATTAATTCTTCTCTTTTCACCGAGTCTCCAACAATTCTTGGAAATGATGGAGTATTAGTTTGAAAATCGGTTGGTGGGTTTGGTGGGTAGGTAAACACAAGCATGCGATCCCCAAGCTTAGGCGAGCGAGGGTGGCAATTTTGACCACGTGCCTTGTATACAAGCGAATTAGTAAAGGCGCAACTGACGTACAGCTACGTAATGTTTCTGCAAATGCGGGCGCACAGCACGTCACGTGCGGTACTTCCCGAGGTGATGTAACTGCAGCGCATCTGATTTACGCCTTGTGCGCCCACTTCACATTAATAGAAATGCTGGCCCAGTCATCTATCGACGGACATTTCCACCAATGCCACGTTTCCGTTTTTATCCCCCTTTTTTTTTTTAGTTACCTAAAATAAAATAACACATCTCGTCAATCTCCCAGCACACGTACAAGGTACGAGTAGTAAAGCGCATTTTCATTTCCTTCAATAGCATTGCTTAAAAAGTCTTAGGTGCAGTTGCTATGGAACGCAGCTACCGCCAAAATTTAAAACCATTGCCACGACCAAACAGCTGCCTCTACCATCTGTCGACGCTTCGCCATTAATTTATTATAGTCTTCGTAGTACTCTCTCGCACTCTGCTTCAACAAATTTTGTTTTTAATCAATTTTAATTCTATCCGAACTAATTTCAGCCGTTTTAATTTCGTTGCATCAGTTTTTGTTTCATTTCCTCCGTCTCAGTTTCATCTATTTTTATATTCAACCCTCTTCCCTGGCAAAGTAGCGTCACCTCAAAAAACCACCGGCTGACTGCGCCTATGAATTGAAAACACCACAAGGATGTGAGTATATCGACAGATACCATCTATTAGGGTGTACCCTAAGGATTTAGCTACATAAACACCCAACATCTGGTACCCGTTTTGCCAACATAATCAAATCGATAAAAATCGTTGCAAATGGCTCCGTAGATGTTGGTAGAACAAAAAACTTGCGGAACCAGTCATCCGTAGAAATCAAATCATTTTGATTTTGATAGATAAACTGGTCCGTCCAACGGTGGCCAACATCCATTGTTATCTGGCCACAGCCTAATCCACTGGTAGTCCACGTTCAAATGTAACCGTTCTCTTACATTTTAGAATGGTATTTTCACCTTCGTCTTTTCTCATGTTGGCGAATAAGCTGCCTGATGGTTTTGACTATTACCTTTGTAGTTTCTCATTTGGGTTATAGCCCATCCTCATCATCCCATACAATTAGCAAGGATGCACAAATGTTGCCATCTCAGTTCCATAACTTGTGGTGCACTGTAACATTTGCTCAGAAAAGACGTCATTTTTGTCTCGTTCCAAAAAGCCTAAAAAATTTTTAGAAAGCGCCTTTCAGTCCTTATAAGCCATCGGACTGAATCATTTAACGTGGTACACATTCTTATTTTTGCAGCTGGTAACACCGTTTAATTTGTTGGTTCGGTGGAAACCGCAAAATTAGTTTACTTTCTTTTGTTGGGGTGCGTGTGTTGAATACAATCAAATTCACCCGCATAATAACAAATTTTTCTTACTTCCCTCTTTCCTTCTACGGTTGCATCCAAACTTGCACCGAAATTTGTGCCTTGACCTAATGATGAAAATAGAAATGTGTGTCACCCCAAAAAAAGGATTTCAATAATGTAGAGGAACCTAAGTATACCGTAGGTACACACTAAAATTTGAATTCACCTCTAGGAACTGAACAACCCCTCCAAGTGAAATACAGCCGCTGGAAATTTTTCACCACACAGTCGGTCCATTTCGACATCTCTCAATTCTTGCACAAAATATGTTTAAAAAATTAGTGAAACATTGCAAAATTAATGTTACAATAAGGCAGAAAAGTCACAACAAAACACCTTCGAACTTGAAAATTTTTGAAATGTTTGGGGAACGTGGCAACATATATGGTAAAATTTCACAGTACCTATTTAATGCGATAGTGAGAGTTTTCACTAATGTGACAAATATTTCGCCAATGTTTCGGCGGTCAAAATGACAATTTTCTAACCATCGTTATTTTGATAGGTCGAATTTTTGAAACGTTGGTACAATTTGTGCACTTAGGTATGCAATTCGCAAATTTTTGGTAGTCGTAGGTATTGATGAAAGCTCTTGCCGATCGGAACTGCAATACTCTTTCGATATTGACTCTCATAGCGAAGATAGTAAAGTGGATTCATTAAATTAGCATCAGGTGTAAGTTTCCAGTCGGTCCATAATTTGGCTCATTCTCCGCCATGATATGGGTCGGGCGAAAATAATTTTATTTTCTTGGTCTTCCTAAAAATCGAGTCACTCCGTCAAAGGCGGAGGACCGACTTAACCTTTTTTTTTTTTTTTTTTTTGCGGTTAATTTGCAGTCTGTTTTCACTAAATTAACGAGTTTCCGACGAAAATTAAATTTGCGAATATACGGTACCGAACGTAGGCTATTTACGAGACCCGGTTAAGGATCTTTTCCTTTCCCCGCAAATTAATTAATTCGAGAATGGCGGCAGTCACATTTTGGTGTATTTATACGCGTTACGAATGGTAGCGACCTCTGAAAAAAGTGAATTCTTGGTGAAGCATCCTGCGTAAATATAAACTCGACACCTGCTAATACATGGCACCGTACCGGTTCTAACTTACTGCGAGCCCTTGCGACCGTAAGAAAACAACCGTATTTCTAGGTCAACGTATACGTCATAACTTAATGGAAAATGAGAACGGCGCACATTATCGTACGTTTTTAGTTTTTTTCTTTCAACAAAAAGACTGAAACTACCGAACGGATTTTGATTTTTCTAATGCACTCGCCAGCGGAACAAATTTTTCTGTTGTTACGTTTGTTTTTAAACAAAGTCCAAAACAGTCCACCTACCCTCTCACTCAACATTCAACCAACGATTAGATTACACATACGTTCAAATTTTCGCATAATATGTCGAACCAAATTCACAACTGGGTAAAACGAAAAGTGCCCGGAAAGCTTATTTTGGAAAGGGATCGTTAACATATTTCCAAGGGCATAGCTAGGTGAGGAGATCAAAACGGGGTCCCTTCCATTTTCAAACATGCGATTAATCGACAGTTTGTACCCACAGTGAAAAACTTTTCACCAAAATTTCACCTCCTTACCACTATTTCTTAGCAAAAAGTGTGATTTAGGTTTCAACTTTTCTTTTCTGTTCTTTCAAATGAGTACCTACCTAAATGAACTTACGAAACTACGAAAATTTTAATCTTGTTCTTGTGACTAAACTTCACCTATTCCGTGGCTTTTTTAGATTTTTTATCGATGATTTTTTTCGGGTGTCAGTCGTTAAATTTTTGCAGAATATGTATTTTGTACCAAAAAATATAGCCCAATTTTTTCAGATATTTCTGGAGTGGTACAGAAATTCTTAAAACAAAAAATGAAAACTATTACTGAGGCGTCGTTTATTTTGATGCCAGGAATAGGGGCAGTGATTCTAAGTTGACACAAAAAACAAACAAACGTCAACTGCACGCTTATTTGTTAACCAACTGCGACAAATTGAAGCTTTTATAAAGTTTGAACCTTCACACAAGGAATAAGACCTAAACTAAACCGGTTCACATAAGCTTTCTCAAAATATTAGAAGGAAAGCAAGACCATTTTTTTGTTTCAACTTCAAACTATGCTGTTCCAGGTTGACACAACATGAGAAACATTAAAAATATAAAGTCACCACCCGTCTCCAACACCAAATTAACAGCTTCGTTCATTTCATGACCTTTATAAAGCCTACGAGTGGTTTTTGGCTTACAGTCAAATGTTTTTCCATCTGAAAATAAAATTTAAGAAGTAAAATTTAGTGTGTCAACCTTATAACACTAGTTTTGTGTCAACTAAGAACACCACCACATTCTTCTTTCTCGAGCTAAAATCATTAGTTAATCTTCACTCTTTTTAAAAATACTATACACCATTCAATTTTTCATGGAAAGAACATCATGCAGGTATCATATTCACTTACGTTTCCAATAAAATGCATTCTTTAGACAAAAAAATATGGAAACTTTATGAAAAATGAACGACTTAAGGTCAAAAACATTTTCATAACTTTAGTACAATGCTGCCCAGTGGTATTGCCAAAGATGAGGCATCGTATGATGAAAATTTAATCATGTTCAAATTTTGTGAAGGTAGTGTTATTTGGTGGTGAAAAACATGCAACGAGTCAACCTCTTCGACTATATTATGGTACTGGACCAGTAAAGAAGGATGATTTGTGGTTAGACATGCCGGCACTAATTAGGCAACCCTAGCGTACCTTGTGACGTACTTACCGTTTATGTACGCTATCCTTGTGAATTTAAGGAATCTCTTTATCAGATCCATTCTAAATAGGTGAACTCAAGCAAAACGTTGAAAATGCGCAGAAGGTGCTCTAGGGTTGCCAACTTTTTCTCCGGCATGTATTAACATTAAAAAGTACGTTGGTCTTATGGAGCTTTACTGGTCCAGTACCTACTCTATAGTCGAAGGTCAACCTAGAACCTACACAATTTCAGAGCCATTTGAAATTTAGATTGTTTTTTTCATTCATTCTTTTCCTCTCCCTCTCTTTACTCAGGCGTAAATATTTTCATTGAAAAAAAAATACCCTCTAACCAGAACATCGAAATGTAATCTAATATTCCTCCGCTAGGGGTCTCAATTAAACAATTAACCTACGCCTAGCGTAAAAATTATTAAGGAAGTTTGCTCGTTCGTTTCATGGGTTCTGGTTATCGGAGGATTGGCGATCAAAAAACGTGGCATTGCGTTGAAAAATGGCTATCTAGGATCGGTTTTGAGGGAAAAAGGCAAAAAGGTGATTTTATTTGTTGAAATTTGAACGGATGTGTGCGACTACTACAACTGAGTACCAACTTACGTTGGAACCTGGTCTTCTATGCTGTAGCCCACATAAATTGTGGAATCGAAGCGAATGAAGGCGTATGATACGTGTACACCCTCAATTTTTGTGAAACTCGTATTTATTCGTACGTCCACGAAAAATGGGAAGCTACCTATTTAGCTGCTTAGCTGCGTGCATACGAGTTGGAGAACTTTCAAACAACAACGTCGGGAATGGGATAATGAACCAGTTCTTCTTCTCGATGACGGACTAATTGCGTCGCAATGACTTGGCGTACCACAGAAATGCTGTGCCTACCTATAAGAAAAAGGCTGTACCCAGGTGTGCACGTAGGTAGCTTCTAGAATACGGATCGACGTCCAGCAGCACCCATATTTCTCCGAATCGAATTCCTCACGTCGAACGAATCGTAGTATTTCTTCGACTCTGTTAGAGAATTTTGAAACATAATACCACCGTAGGTAGATATAGGTAACATATTGTCGTAGTTGTTGTTTCAGATGTTTACGTTCTCTTCTAATTCCTTTTAAATATGCATACAGTAGTATTAGACCTATACCTATACGGATATCTTCTTCTTTTCTTTTCTATTTACCATTTTTTTAATCTCTTTCTTTCTTCTACGTGCGAAATAGAATGCCGCGGCAGCTCTCTTCTAGGCTCTAGCCAAACCTTTTAGACACCTACCGTATACTTACATTCGCTATTATATTATTATTTTGTCGTAGATTTTAGTCGCATGTATGGCATTCGAATTTGTATAGACATCGACGGTTTAAAATATTAATTAGTGGCACGCGGATACGACACCACCATAAACGTCGAACTGTAATTAGACTACGTGTACGAACGAATATTCTACATATACCTGCCTACAGTACGTTATATAGCTGAATTTCGCATTATAATGTCAGCTGAAACTACAAATTAAAAACAAAAGTGCCTTCGCATTTACACCGGAGAGAGTAAAAAAAAAAATTAAAATTAAAAACGGATTAAGAGCGTCTAATAATGACCTACGAGACGAAATTCTCTCACGCTAGGGATTCTGTTAGTTTAAAAGCAGACAGAGCGAGAGAGAGAGAGAGAGAAAATAATCGCATATTTACCATCGCAATAACTTTTATTTTGGTTATTGTTTCGAAAGTACGTAAGCATCAGTCCGTATTCGACGATAATAATTACGACGGCGCATACTTTTTATCGCTCGTGTCATTCGCTGACTTTGCGGGCACGAAGTATACCCTACCCACAGGTAGTTTACCGATAGTTGGGTACTTATGGTAGGAGCACCGCAATCCAGTCGATGATTTCTCTTTATTTCGCCTCAATTTTGCCAAACTTTCTGCGGGAGTGCGACGAAAGCCGAATTATCGAAATATTAATATGTTCGAAATGGGCCAAAATTTGCCAGACAAATGAACGAATTTCTCCTCATTTTCGGTACGACGACCAGATTAAAGCGAACGGGGCGCATAATTATTATTAAATGATTGACGGTGGAGCCATTACCCTATTTTAAGTGAGAAATAAATACCATATTCTATTTATGTGGCCAGTATCGAAAGTATGAAGCTGTATGCATCACAAAGACAATAACTGAAATTCGAAATGAGTCCGCAGGTCACCTAAAACGGAGGCAGAGATGGCAAATATCGAAAAGTTTCGATATCGATATTCAAAAACTATCGATACTATCGATAGTTTCGATAGTGTCTCTTTTTCATTACTCTCGCTTAAACGTACCAGCGACTAGTCGGGATTTATTTTCAATAGGCAAAGGAATTTCATAGGCAGCCTCTGCCGGGATGACTTTCGAAAATTCTAATTTGAATACGAGTGCCTGCATTTTATGTCATCGTCGTAGGTTTTAAAAAAAAACTTTAGAAACAGCTCCGTTTGAAAAAGAAGATTTTCAAAAAGTCGAAAATTAGGTGCTAAAAGTTAGTAATAGACCATAACTAACGATTAATTACGTAGTTGAAAACTATTACCTCTTTAAAAATCGAAACAAAAATTGACTTAGTGGAGGTACCGTCCGGCCAATCCACTCCATAATTGATAGCATTTTACAGTAAGTAATACTGAATATGTGTTACCAATTGCGTAACTATTTGTTCCAAATTAAGCATTTTTTATCCAAAATAAAAACAAATATAGCTGTACCGGAAGTACCATCCAGCCGATTAGCACCAAAACTGGTAGCACATTACTTATAACTTATATTGAATATTTTTTCCTAATTTCCTAGCTGTTTGTTTAAAATTAATTAGCATAACAAAAGTCGCACTGGCCGATTCGCACAAAAATCAAAAGATCAGCTTTTTCGCCGAGTACTAATGTTTGTAGTAAATTTCTTGGCTATCGGACGAAAATATCGATCTGCACCACGGTAAAAGAAAATAGTTTGAATATGGTTACGTACTATGAATTTAAATTTTCAGCGCAAAAATTTTGCTTCGGTTAGGAAACGAAACGCGTTCCTGCTCCCACCCCCGGATCGTTTCATGAGATCGAAATTAATAAGTAGATTTTCACAGAAAATCTGCCTAAAAACAATAACATCAAACATCTTAATGAGAAAATTATTTATCGGCATTTCGCCCACGCTTGATTTTTTCTTTTGGTTTCCATTTTTTGCCCCTTTTCGCCCCTTTTTCCAATTTTTTTTTGGTTTGGCAAGAACCCCAGCTTACCCCATCACTGCTACGTCCATGAAACACACGCAAAATATAATTAAAAAGACACGTAAAAAAAGGTAAAAACAAGTCATTTGATATGTTATACAAAAAAAAAACGAAAGAAGTGTCAACAGTTGGTAAATTTGATGAAGTTGTCGAGCAGAATATTAAGAAAAAACTATCGAAAAAAAATCTATATCGATAGTATCGGTAGTTTTCGACATTGCGCCACCTCCAAACAGAGGTGAAACCACTAACAGCAGGAGGAGGAAAAAGTGACACGAAATAATTTCTGTAATGAGAATACATACTAATTTTCCCAATTTAACTTTCTAGTGCTGAAGAGATAATTGATCGGTGATTTGCGATATTTCTACGATATATAAAGAAATATGAAACAATCTCTTCGAAATACGAGAACAATAAAATTGAAACAAAATGAAAATATGGTTATATTATCTGAAACAGGATTTTGATGTGAAAGAAAAAAATTCAAAAGATGTACCTGTAGGTAATTTCCTAATATTTTATTCTTATTTGTCTCTAATTTCTTGGAATCTGCAAAGAATAAGACATAGCACAAGTAAAAAAGTTTTCGAACCCGGTTTTTAACCAACTCCGAAAAAGTGGCCACAAAACAAGGGACGGTGGGAAAAAACACAATTTACGAAGGAATTTCAAATTATAAATGGGAAAATGGGATTAGGTACTGCATTTCAAAGAAATCAAAATATTCGTAAATGAAGAAGTGAGATGTCAAAGAATACCCAAGTGCAAGACATTCACTACAAATTTGAAGGTAATTGGCGATAGTTAGTCTATTTGATAAGTTTCTTGGCACAGTCCCATCCAAAATCCTACAAAGAGAACTGTTGCTCTAATTTACCAAAATGAAAAGTCTTGGGGCATTACGAACAACAATTTGCAAAATAGTGAGAATGATATTGTGGAATAACATTTTTTTATTTTTTTTATCTTCAACATAAACGTTCTTCCAAGGGTTATTACCATATTTTCATATTTTAAAGGTTACCTGTTTAATGACGAACACATTGTTTTAAATTTTTATCGCTAAAATATCATCATTCTGCCTTCGAGTATTATCGGAGACCAATATGGTTAATAAATGTGGTACTTATTCGTATTAAAAATAACTACTTACTTGATACTTGGAAGATATTCGCAATTACGGAGGTACGCCCGTGTAAGCGACCGAAGTAAAAAACCGCAGTTATTCAGCAACACGATAAACAAATTTATTGCATTTCGCCGACAAACATTTTCTCAGTATCGTAGACGAGGGGCATTTCTGAAATTTAAAATGTAATTTTAATTTTTTTAAGTCTTCTCCAGAAATGAAACTTGAATTTTTTTTTATGGAGCCCGCAGAGGTTCAAGATCCTGTAACTTTTTCCTTAAATGAAAATAAGTAAAACATTACATTTCTTTCTTTTTTGTCAACAGTAAGATAAACAATATATTTTCGATTGTATTTTTTTGAGGCTGCATTTCTGAATTTCTGGTTAAGTTTTTTCTTTTTAGCTGAAGAATATCAAAATATCACATTTTTGCGTCGTAAAAGAATCTTATAAATAGACACTCCCACCCTGCATTGATAAATTTAGGCTACGTCGCTGATATTGGCAGATTTTAAACATAAAATAAAACAAAAAAATTTTTTAATTATTTATTTGTTCGGTCCCGTTTTTGCGGACGATTCAGTTTGTCTACAAAAACGTGTCGAACAAATTATAGGCAACTATTATTCCTAATTCTCGGAATAATAGCTGTCTATATTTTACCTAGCTTCTCACGAACGGACACCACCAGATATGCTGACAATGAAGAGTCATCGTATTTGGCGGATGTTCCGTATCACGCCACCTTTTTGGTCGGCCATCTTTTGATTGAAACAAAGAAAACGAAAGTAATGTCATGTCTTCATTTTGAAGACATGGTCATTACTCATTCCTAAACCTGAAGTCGAGTAGAGACGTTAGGGTCCATACTAGTTGTTATGGACATTAGGTATCACTACATTAAGAAATAGAAATAAGTATAATTTAAAGTGTTCGTAATAACTAAAGTGAAATTTCAATAAAAGATAAATGTTCGTAACTTATCTTATTTGTTGAGGTAATTTAAAAGTATTGAATTACTCTCGCAACATTATTTTTTTTAGAAAAAAATTTTAAAACCACGTACTTCATACTAATATTTTTCAAAAAGTTATATCTAATATGCTTCAAAAATCTCCACATGACCATTGCAGATAGCTCGAAATTTGATTTTTTTTCTCAGTTGGATCTTTTTCTCAATCAGGTCTTCAATTATTGATGACAAAAGAGAGTGCTAATGATATACGTTAGTAATTTAATACAGTACACGTTTGCTAAATTGAACGATCGATTGTCCAACATGTCGCGTAGTCTGACATCTTCAAATCGCTGGTCGTAGCCTTGACCTCCTCTGTAACTTAACGTGTTTTGCACTTTCACACTCACTCGTCCGATACGATATACCTACCTACTTTTTACACTACCTAATTAGTCTACACTTTTAAGCCCAACAGTCGGATATTTTTGGTAAGTAGGAACTTAATATTATGGCGCATTGCTGCAATGCAAAGGCTCATCGGATTAGCCGTCTTGTAGCCTTGTACTATATAATTTTTACAATACCGATTATTATTAGTGAAGAATATTATTAATTGGAACTTATCGCACCTATTCAGACAGTAAAAGTGTGACGAATACGAGGCTCAACATACGACACGAGGTAAACATCGGAGTTGGTTATAACTGCAGAAGTTTTAACGATAAATACGAAATGCTGGATTGTGGGTTGTAAATCTACGTGCAATATGAGAATATGAAAGTAAATGAAAATACTCAGATACGAAAGGGAGCAAAAGTTGTGAGAAATAATATGGCAGAATTTCGGTAGAAAAAGGAAAAGTTTGGAAAGGTATACTTATCTACCTAATAAAAGTGGCCTTTCTGGCAGAGGATTTTTTCACCTTTGTATGAACGAGGTTTTTTCTTTGGTGTATCGAATGTTACAGTTTTTTTAGAATGCACACAAAGTCGATGGAAAAAATAAGAATGTACGTTTGCAGTACCTATCAGTATTAGCCTACTCTCTCATCCGTTAATTAATTATTGTACGGGCAAAACTCGAAAATTAATACAGTATTTTGAAAATTTTCGAAATCTGTTGTTATTTTACACATTTATATTTAGAGAAAAAAACCATCGACTTTGTTCAAAGTTTTTCCAAGTGCGACAATTTATCACGAATTTAAATTATTAAACGTTAAATTTCATATATTTTTTATAGTTTTTCATTTTTCTTTTGTTTTGTTCGAGTCGTTGCCATTTGCAGTGGCTGGATGCTCAGGCTGTATAGCTCATTGCACCAATACCTAGTGTTCAGAGATTGCCAACCACTTCTGACTTGACCTGATCCATTTCCCAGGAAACTTGACTCTTAATCCTTTTTCTCTTTACCTCCAGAGGTGGGAAATGGCATACTGTATGCATTTAATCTCATTTTCTACTCCACAAAACTTGTTCACACTGCACTTCTTGAGGCACTTATTTTGTGTGACATGTTTACCATACCTTCATGGCCATTTAAGCCAGCAGTCGTTCCTATTCAGTTTCATTGAATCTTTCATGTTTCTACCTACCAAACGCTCTTTTTAAGAACATTTTTCTTATTTTCAAGCAATTTTTAGATATTTTCATGCCACAGCCTGTCTTCGTTATCTTCAGTCGATAGGGCCCATTTATAGTTGCTGTTTTTATCTCGATAGCTTTTCACTCACCTACAGATTCCGATAGTATTTTTCTAGAAAATATCTCGCCCTAAATTCGCAAAAAACAAGCTGAGATTACTCGAATTCAAGAAAAATCTGTGTTTCTCTTTCCCATAAATCTTCATAAACATCCACTTCAGTTGTAGTTACTTACAACTTATATTACGCAACTAAATAAGTAATAGTATGATCATTTGCTATTTCTACGCATTAATTACTATGAACTCGTACTAAAATTCTCTAATAAGACCTATCACATCTCTTTGTACTACCCCTCTGCTCGGATAGCAACAATTCAGTTTATAAAAACAGAAAAATAAAAATATTGCTTATTCGAGCTGAAGCTATTGGTAAACCAAACTATGAAAAAAAGGAACTGATCAATGAATAAATTTCTTCAAGAAATAGCCCAATGTTTTTTCATCAGCTGAGAGGTAAACATATTTATGGTTCAGTTTGTAAAATATAATGAAACAACAGCCAATTTTTTTCTGAGAACAAACAAAGTATTTCAACCTTTTTTTTGCCTACTTCCACAGTCGTCTTAATCTACTTTTTTCTTTTCATATCGGATTTATTGCGACGTTTAATGACCATAATGGCTCTCCGTAATTTTTTTTTCAACCCGTAAGTAATTCTCACTTTACAAACATATCTACGTAAGAAGTTTTGTGTGTGTGTGTGTGTGTGTGTGTGTGTATTTAACAGAGATACCTTCAGTCTTGCGAAAAAATATTCATTTAATAATACCCATAAAAGTAACAAATCGAACATAATTTATTGAAACTCCACGAACTCATTTTGCCAGTCATTTCAGAATCTGCCGAATGGAAAAAAAAAAAACCCATGTTCATCGACTGGTACCAAAATGAACACTTTTTGATGATGCTCCATTTTCAGTTCCTATCCGTTTGTTTTCTTTCGTAGAGACTAGGATTAATTACTGCGTACCAATAAAACAGTTGCCTATTTAGGTCCTATTTTCTCGGTAGGTGCTAATAATATCCCGAGTTTTTTCAGTACTTCCAGTACCTCCACCTTATGGTATTGATAAAAAATGGTTAAAATAGTTGCATTGTTTTCTGCAGGTACCTATAACAACACCGAAAGAGATCAGTCGAAAGCTGAATGGAAAAATAAAAACTGTATAGTCTAATTTGAGTAGCCCCATTCACAACCCATAACATTTACCTATTCTGTTCGAGAATGGCTGCAGTTAGTGCAAAGCCTATCCATTCAACAATAACTCCTTTCATCAAATCGAACAATATACCATACCAAACCATACTATGTTTCGCTTTCGTACCTTCTACCTATGCACTGAACTACGAATAGGTACCTAGTCTATAATTTTACAATATGAGTACGTATAGGTACCTACCTACGTTCGGTTATTTACTTGAGAAACATTCATAAAGAAGAAGAGCAAAAACGTGCTTCTGTATAGTCTATGCAGACTCCAGTAACTCGAGCATCGACTCCATGAAATATAATAGTTTTTCTACGAGCGTAAAATGAAAATTTGATTCGTGGACATGACACAAACGGTCGTTGAAAAAGTTGAATCGTTCCAACCGCTTTCTAACGAATACGAATGTTGATTGCACAGAATAGAAATGTCTCCTTGGAGAATTTATCAAGAATTCGGTACGTCGATTCGGTGCCGTCTTACGCGGTCAAGTTCAACTTTATTTTATGCAGGTATATAATACGCAGGTACCATACCTGCAGCCGCAACCAGTTTCGTCGTCGTCGTCGTCTTTCCATCAGCGACGACACCATCCAGTGAAATCACCAATGAATTTCGAAAGTCGATCTTTTTTTATTTTTTGTTTTAATTTGGTACTTAATATTGTTTATGGTCGATGCGGAAGACGAACGAAACAATTTGGACGCGTATTTCGGGTCTCTTTTTGTTTAAAGTTTGAAAAAATAAAAATAAAAAACATAAAACTGAAAAACTTTCAACTCGGCCAAGATCCACAAGGGTGCCGCCTACTTCGTGGCGAGATTTACACCACCGCTTGTTATTAGGCCCTGTGCGATGGTTCAATAGTACGTTGACTTTTCCGCTGAAATTAAGCGGATGAATTCCAGAAATTATTTGTAGGTACCATAGGCCGACTAGTTTAACACTTACGCCTAAGTTTCTGGGAGAGCCAACTGGCGAGTTGAATAAGCCCATTGACCACAAATAATCAGTAAACGAAATTTACGCAAAATAAAACTCACCTGTACGCATAGTGTCGCGAATGAATCTGTTTTCGTTGAAGATGTAGACGCCAGAAAATACCCAATTAATATTCAAATAACCGGAAACACGAAATTCGATGAACTTTAAAAGTGAATCACGTTCACTAATCGCAGGCTAATGCTCCCATTCTATTCGCCTAATTCGCCTAACAAATTGGGAACAAACTTTTGGTGAATAAACCTCACTGTTTTTACTATTCACGAGTCCCGCGTGGTAGGTAGTTTAGAAGGCTGGTCAATGAGGATGAAACATTTGGACAACTTGTGATCAGATTTATCCGTAGACTGAAGTTGGACCAGCATTTTTCGGCTCGAGTTTTAATATTGAGCCGAGTTCGTAGAAGGGCAGGTGGGCATGGAATGTATATTGTAGCGCAAGTGTGCGCAACTACCCAGTTTGCAAAACGATCAGAGATCATCCGTGAGTTGCCAAGTTTGCTACACGAGCCTTAAGTGTAGGTAAGCGCTGCAATTGTACGAGATGACTATTACAACTGTGCAATCAAACTGAGTACCATACTTTTTGCAACAAATATTTCGAATGACGGTTGTTATTGTTTGCAACATTTGTATAAAGTGTTCGATTTTTGAGGCATGTATGGCGTGACGAATGTAACCATTTTCAAAAATCTTACTTTTCTCGCGCCTTAATTTTTTTTTCCCACTCCTTAATTTATTTTTCACATTCCTTAATTCTTTTTCTTACACTTTAATTTTTTTCTCTCCTCTTATTTATTCCTCAGTTTCTTTCACATCTTCGAATGTCTTATTTTCATTTATTTAAAATTAATTCTATGTTTTTTGTTTTTTTTTTTTTCTTAAAAATCCTCTCTGCCATAATAGGAATTCGACCCAACAATCCACAGATTTTTTTTGCTCCCGACTCAAATACTACATTCTGCACACTCGTTATAAAAAGTATTTTACACAACTTGGTCGGAGTGAGCAACTTTTCCACTCCTGCAATTACTGCACTTACCTATGGCTCGTGTTTGCGAACGTGGCACTCGTTGAGAAATTTTTCACTTTCCACTCTAGTGGCGTAATATACTATTATTCGATCAGTATCGTTTACTCACGATAATCATACCACGCTTATCGATAGAATTGAATAATATTGTAAATTATTATTATTAACAAAGAAGAAATAAAGAAATAATTAATTGAAAACAAATAACTCATTTTCACATTAGTTAAAAAACGCGATTATTTTTTCACCGTTTCAATTCTGTTTGAAATCTCTCACTTTGCTAACCAAAATCTATCCACTAGTGACATTTTTTTGATGCGAGTTGCGAAATTTTTTTTTTATAAATTTAGGTACCTATTCTTTTTATTTCTTTCGAATTAACTCGAATTTAAACAACGACTTGTAACCATTCAGCTCGAGGAATTGAAATTAATTTAAACGTATTTGTAATATATTTAAATTCTAACGGAATCTAAAATTTTATGGAAGACTGTCAGTTACTTTTAAGGCTAACATTACGCTAAAAAACTTGGAACCTGGAGCAATATTGAATTTTCTGGCAACATTAACTTAAATGGCAAATCAAAATTAATGATTGTGGAATGACAGTTCTTGACGAACAATCGATGCTGCGATATTTCTTTTCGCAATCCTTCGACCACGTTTCGCCTTCAGGGGACAATTTCGTGATAATAATATTCCTTCGAGAAATAATTCGACCAAAACTGAAGACTAACAATTTGGTAACTTCCTCATTATAATCTTATTAAAACTGTTGTATGCTGTCTAAATTTGGTTTGAACCATAAAATTCACTTAGTTCGATGAATATTTCCAACTGTGTAGGTTATGTGTGTCTGATCCGCTTCGTGTTGAACATCAAGCAATTTTAGTTCGTTAGACGTTTCTTCACCGAAATGATGACGTCAGATCATTGAATTCTTCTTCACCTTTCTACCTAATCCAAAACACCTTTTATCCCAACTTGGGCTATATAGCTTACGACTCACCTAACAACGTTTTAGTCAACTAACGAACCACACTACACACTCACACTCACACATTAGCCTGAGTAGGTCATTCTCAATCTGTATTCGGTTTCGTCTATCTTTTTTTCTTTTTTTTTTCTTTTCTTTTTTTCGTATCTTCATTTATTATATTCACTTTCCTCGAAGTTGACGTAGTCGTAGAGAAAAATGATAAAAAATAATCCTCGTATAAAAACGATGGGTAGTTTTAGGAAAGAAAACAGATGAGAGAAAGACGCAGCCTGCAGCAAATTACACGAATTTGCGTGTAGGAACCAGACGATGCCCTCCATAAAAACTTTCAAAGGGAATTTTACCGGCTCGAATAACGTGAGCTTTCCTTTCTCCATCGTCTTATGGCCGTTTATGCGGTAGCTGAGTTTTGTCACTTCTTTGCGAAATTCGCCGCATAAACCGTACCTCGGATCGACCTACTGCAGGATCATTTATTCGTGCATTCGTAATCTTCAAATTTTACATTTGATGTAAAAATATTTTACATTTGATTTAAAAAATATTTTACATGGTAACATTTCTATCTTTACGTCCGGTGACCGTCGAAAAATCCTATTTAATGAATTTCAACGAAAATACCGTCGCATTCTAATGAGTAATGGAATAGACACGACTCGTATTCAAAATACCTACATAAACTTTATATTTTGCTTATTTCCACTGTATTTTTGAACGAATTTTCAACATCCAACGAAACTACGATAATTTCGAGTTAACATCAAAATCAACATCAACTGGCGATGAGCAGAGGCAAGACCACGACTGAGCCAAGTGTTCACTAACGAAAGTGTCAGTTTCAAACTTGATAGCTCAGCATAACCGAGATTTTTTCATAGCTTTGATGTAGTTTGTCACACGGAAGCTACGTCTCTCAGTTAGGCTTCTTTTTTCGTAGCTTCGTTGTAGTTTAAAAACGGGGCCTTAGGTTAGTGAACGCTTAGCTGTAAGACCATATGGTAGTTTTGACTGCCCACGTTTGGTGTTGGCGTTGTAGTTGCAAAGCCGAATCTTGGTTGCTTCGGGCATTGACCTTGCCTTGTCGAGAAAAAGGCACATTTCCAAAATACATCCGTATTTCAAGACAGTAATCAAAAGAATAAGGAAAAATGTGTCGATAACACCGACAGCGATACAAATAAATGCGACTAAAAAAATAATAAAAAATGAAAAATTCAGTGGGAGGTATAAAACAGAAAATGGGCGCCAAACATCAACTTACTGCTGCTTTCTCAAAAGCGAAAAAAATAACGTTGATCCTTTTCATAATCTAATGGACCCGCGAACCGAATGCGATGTTGGTAAAGATTTTCGATAAATTTTCAGATGCTCCTCCTGTGGCCCTGTTTCGTACCTAAAATTCTATTTTGAAGACGTCATTTTTATTCTCCGTTTATTTAGCACGCGTAATTTCAATCAAAATTTTTCGGTTGATCTGCACCCTTCGTTGAATAAGTAGGTTTTGGTATGCAACATTCTTTCAATGATCAATTGGGTTCTGTATTGGAGGCGAAAAAATCAGCTAATCAGCGAAAACGTATTTCGTCTTTATTCGGCTAATTGAAAGTATAGGTATTTGCAGTCTATTCAGACTTACATCACAAAAATCACGACGTCATGGTCGATAATTGAAAACCAATAAACCAAAATTAAAAAAACGTTTTCGAAATTAGCCACACGTCAGCAAACGAGACGAGACGAGACGAGACGAGACGAGACCATATGGTGGTCACGTGTTGAGTGTCATCATTCGCATGACAAATGACAAATAATCCTTTCGTCTCGTTTCATTAGCCAAAGTATACCTACGCGAGTAGTCTTTTACCACATTTGAAACGTTCAAGAATCGGCAATCGATGGCCATGTTTGGCTAAATTTTCTCTATACGAATAGGCATACCATGCGTACTGCGTGAAGAATCAATGATGGACGAGTGCTGAAGATTGAATAAATGGACATCAAAGTGTACGAAAGGCATCGGAGGTACCAGAGTGGCTGACGACATTGGCCACTGGCCACTAGCCAAGAAATTCGAAATAATGCGAACGGCGAAAGTGTCGTCGGCTTTCGGCTGTCTTTGAGATTAGGCCTATAGGCGCTCGAAGATAGCCTCCACAGATAGCAAAAAGTGAAAAACTTTCTAATTTTTCTTCTCAAAAATACAATTATATGTTAGGTATAAGATTGCCAAATGTGAGCGAATTCGTGTTTCGTGTTCTCTCCCTAGACAGATATCGTACTTTTTTTTGATTTAAGATAAATATTATACCAAATGAGGAATAAGTTTACAACATTTTTAATTTTAACAGGTTTTCGGGAAGGAAAAACTGCTTTTATAATGGACCTAGATACTTTTTTTGCTTCAGGTCAAAAGGAATTCTGCGATGACAAAAAAATTAATTGGCCAAGTTGTCTAGTTCAGTTACGATGTCAATTCCATTACAAACACGTGAAATTATATTCTCAAATGATCCTATAATGAGGTTTGAATGATAAAATATGGCATTTTTCAAACAAATTGATTTCACGTATATAATTATTAATGCCTTTCACAAAAATAACCAAATTTCTGGAAAAGAAAGCCTCACCAAAATTTCAACATTGAAGCGCAGTAAACTTTCTTAACATTTAAAAATTCTGGCGCAGTAAGCCCTCATAGAAATTTCTTTTTTTTTTTTCTTGAAAACCGCCTAAAACTTTAATAATTAAGTATAAACTAAAAAATTTTATTGGGCCAAATTTCAAGCAAACAACTGGCATTATAAAGTTAGTTTTAAAACTAATTTTTTTTACCGTAAGCCAAACGAATGCACATTTTTACTATTTTAATTTTTTTAAATGACAAGCACGGATGTAGAAGGACTTTTGAGGGTTGAAGTTTAAACCTCCTCCAAAAAAAATTAAAAAGAAGCGAAAAAAGGAGAAAAAATAGAAGAAAATTGGAAAAAAAGTAGAATTGTTCCGTCCTGTTTTTGCAGACGATTCAGTTCGTCTACAAAAACGTGTCGAACAAATTATAGACAACTATTATTCCAAATTCCCGGAATAATAGCTGTCTATATTTTACCTAGCTTCTCACGAACGGACACCACCAGATATGCTGACAATGAAGAGTCATCATATTTGGCGGATGTTCCGTATCACGCCACCTTTTTGGTCGGCCATCTTTTGATTGAAACAAAGAAAACGAAAGTAATGTCATGTCTTCATTTTGAAGACATGGTCATTCCTAAACCTGAAGTCGAGTAGAGACGTTAGGGTCCATACTAGTTGTTATGGACATTAGGTATCATTATATTAAGAAATAGAAATAAGTATAATTTAAAGTGTTTGTAATAACTAAAGTGAAATTTCTAATAAAAGATAAATGTTCGTAACTTATCTTATTTGTTGAGGTAATTTAAAAGTATTGAATTACTCTCGCAACAAGAATATTTTTGCAAAGCATCTTCTTCTAGATCGGCGCAGAGGAAATCGTGCAAAATAATTGTGGAAATGGGTACAAATTATGTCTGTAAAGGTGACACAAATGGGCCCCCAAATTAACTGTAAATGATGCGCTGCGCGTTAAATTCGGTTTACTTATCAGAAAATGCGATATCTTATTTCACAAAAAAAAAATTCATTATTTTGAAAACTGCTCTCTTTCGGCTTCTAATCAGTAAAGTTTTTCGTGTAGGCTTCTACTCGGCTCGCATCATAATATCAGCTATACGTCATTGTGACATAAATCAGTTCTTACAGTCTTGCTCGCTTTTTCAAATACATTTTCGGCTACTTTCCTTAAACATGTTTTTGAACACCGTGCCCCCAAAACTGTTCCTCATTTTTTACCATATCTGCGCTCATCAAAGCGTAAAATTATTCTCTCATGGGCGCTTTTTTCGTGCGCAGCCCTTTTTATTATAAACCTATAGGTATTCTGCTGGATACTGCGATTTTAAAATATACCAATACTGCAGCCAACCTTCCTCAACGAAATAATATTTATTTCGCCTGATGATAAAGTTAAAAATAAATGAATAAAAGCTTATGTTTTAAAAACGTGTTTTTAAAGTAAACTTATTATAAAAACATTTTAACACAGAACCACGTAACATTTTGCTGGTAGAGCTATAGCTGGAACTATAACTATGAAATTCTACGAAGATTTTCAACCGTCGTATTTCCACAAACTTCCATCGCTTTTCATCAGAAAAATATCGGAAAGTAGTACTCAGTTGGTAGTTCGGTACCTGTCTATTTCTTTCCACTGGTTTGTAAACCAAGTTCTCAAATTTCATTGAAATTCCGTCTGTCTTGCTTTCATTCCATCTCAGTCGGCCACACTGCCATATTTCAACTTAGAAATGGTTGGCTCTACGGCCAGATTCGATAATTTACGGTTACAAATGTTACCAAGTATCCACAGGAAAAAAAAAAAAAAAAAAAAAAAAAAAAAACTGAAGAAAAGAAAAAGAAACGTTCCATCACCGTTTAATGTGTAAAAATCTGGTAATGTTTTCGTCTCACTTGTAAGGCATTGGTAACCTACATATATGTGTACGACAATAATGATGAATATGATGCAGATAATGACCATCACAAAAAAGCAGCTGGTGATTATAAATCCGTTAAATCGCGATTATAACTGCCCAATCTTTGTAGGTATTTTCATTTTTCTCTCGCAGAAACAACGAGGAAGAGTCGAATTTTTGCTTTCCTGTAACCAAAAATTATGAGAAAAAAAAAGAAGCATCGACTTGAGAGTTCGCCAATGTTTTTGATTTCTCACCACGTTCGACCTTATATTCGGATTACGCTGACACAAATACGAGAAGAAAAATAATTTTTGACAAATCTTCCGATGCCGGTAAATAATTACAACCATAATCGAGAAATATAGGCCGCTTATAAAATCAAATAAGAGAAGAAAAAAATGAGTACCTAATTTATGAAAGAATAAAACGAGCGATATACAGTATTTTTAATTAAGTCATAAGCCTTTACCGTTGTTTTGTTTATTTATTTATTATGTTTTTGGAAGGAAAACCCCGATATACCGTCTCCATTTTTATCAGCGTACGCAAACGTGTCAACAAAATTTTTGGCACAACTTACGTCATCAGGCGTCAAACATCTTGGCGCTTATGACGGTATACTGATTAACTACTACAGCAACGTATAATTAGGAGATTAACCAACACTTTTGACTATGGTAATTTGCTGGAAAAATGTTACACTTTCGCTCAGAAAAAATTATTTCCAAAGTGTATTTCAGTGGATAGTGTTCCCGAATGCGTCAGGAAAATTAAATAAGAAATTTCGCGTTAAAAAAAAAACTGTCAAGTTTTTTGTCAAACAAACAATGTGTAAAATCAAAGTTTTCCTCAAATAACTTTTTATTTATTATTTTTTCATTATTATTATTATTATTATTATTATTATTATTTTCGAAAACAATCCAAAGAATATTCTATCTGAATAATTTACGAGCATGAAAACTTTTTATCGAACCAAAATTGTTGTTATAATTTTGCAAATGATACCCTAATTCCTTACTTAATGGTGGAGCAGTGCAGTCCATTTGATCAGCATAAATAAGTGTACAACACGTAAAAATGGTTACATATCTTTCGATTTACCTACCTATCTAACCCATCAAATAAAATAAATTTGTTTCAAAAGAAGATACTATCGATAGTTAGTAGATACTCGCTACCTTAGTCTACTAAACATATTTATATTTTGAAAAACATTTTTCAAGTATTCAAAATGGACAAATGACTATATGAACCCGTATGATGAGGATTCTTTCAATTATCACTTCAAATAGATGTGCGTGTTCTGAGTTTCCATTTAAGTAGGTCAAAACAATAACAAATATATAGGTATTTTTCAAAATACTGGTTATTGAAACTTGTTATCTTACAAGGAATTCGTTTTTCCCTTATTAAATAGAACTTCGAAATTGTTATGAGATTGACTTGAAAAGTGATATTGAAACTGCACGGATGTGATTCTTGAAACCAGAAATATCTACTTTCTCATAGTGTAGCCTACATATCACATTTTTTCAAAAACATTGAATTCTACCTGTTGGAAATAATTATCATATTTTTCGGACCGAATACCATCAAAATT
This sequence comes from Ericerus pela, assembly GCA_011428145.1. Taxonomy (NCBI): domain Eukaryota; kingdom Metazoa; phylum Arthropoda; class Insecta; order Hemiptera; family Coccidae; genus Ericerus; species Ericerus pela. The sequence continues at coordinate 1,626,361 of WOFM01000108.1, read as the reverse complement.
TTCATATTCATTTGTATTTTATCTTCATCACAATACTGCGTCAACGGCATTTCCTTTAATTTTCGCACAATTTTAACTCCCCTCCCATAAATATGATGAAAAAGTCAGATTATTAATTATTGAAGAACAACCCTCCCCAAAAAAAATTTTTTTTAAATTAGTGCCAGTCTTAGTATAAATTGAAAATTAGCTGCTAATGTAAATAAAAATACTGTGGAAACTCAATAAAATGAACAAATTATCTCAATATATCGAACGAGTAGTCCGGTATCTGGACATTCCTTTGTTTACCTACGAATTTTCTGCTCACAACGAATTTTCAAAAACTGCAATATTTTGGAATTTAGATAAAAAAATTTGAAAGCTCATCTGAGTCATTAGTATAACGAACAGAAGAGACTCGTTACCTCAGTACATTGAACAGTGCATTTCAATCCACCTAAACATAATATCCAGTTAAATTTCTTGCATCTCTTTTAGTTTTTTTTTAATAAGAACATTTTTGACCTTTTTTCTGTAAATTTGATTTTTTTTTTCTTTTTTTGTTAATTTTTATAAAACAAACTACGATCTTGATAGTATAACAAAATAATGTAAGTATATACAACGAATTATTGATACAATGAACTATTTTTCTGGCACCGTGCGAAGATTCGTCATTTTGAGGTTCCAGTGTATGATTACGTAGTTTATATTAAAGGAGAGAAAATTTTTTTAAACTCACTTATAGGTATAATATCTTATCCCAAAATTTAAAAAAATATTTCTGTAGTTCGAATAATATTTTTCATAAATTAAATTATTGACAGCTGTTTCACAGAATAAGTCAATTGAAAAAACTGCCATCATTATAATCGAATCACATTCCATTTTAAATACTTGACTACTAGAAAAATTATTTTCAAACAATAAATATATATCTACAGCTGTGTAAGTACGGTACCAAAGTATCTATCTTGTTCAGAAGTGAATCTGAATTGTTTGATTTGATTGGGAAGATAAAAATATATTATGACCGTTTTTATGAGATATGTTGGCATTTCATTAACAGTCTTGCACTTGATTGGTTTAACAAATATAAAACTTTAGGATGGAGTTTTTTCATGTAAAATTTTTTAGGGGAATATGGCCAGTATGGGATTAACTCGGAAAATGAGTGACAGTGATACGTCACCATTCAATTTGAATCCCTGCTTAAAATAGGTCCATAAAAAAATAAAATACATTTAATTTTCATACAGGTCAAGTACCGCATACATATTTTTCATAGGCTCCATTGGTTTTGAGCGGAAGCTGTTGAATATGGTAATGAGCGAAGATAGGTTACGGATATATTCATTAATAAAATGATGGTGTAAAAGTGTATCCAAATAATTATCACTGGAGAATTACTAAATTAATTTTGATGCGGTTCTTACCCCTAAAACAACTATAAAAAAATTTTTATATCATTTACCCCCTGAAACAAATTGCAATTAATGATAATAATGAGTTTCCAAAATTTCATATTTCTGTGACCCCTTTTTTTTGGAGGCTAAAAAGTTGCAAAACTGAAGTATACTCTTGCCCAGTCAAATAAGAGGTTTGAAAATGAAATAATATCTAACAATTGTTTAACTTTAGTAATGTGATTGGGATGGTCTCCTGAATCGGTAAAATAAAAAAGTTACACCCCTATCCTGTATATTCATTAAGGGGGCTCGACCTAAGAAAAAATATAGCCCATAGGTATTTTTTGAAAATGGTTACATAGTTTCGAATGGAGATACCCAGTTGACGGAAGAAAATGGAATAAGTACAGTGACTTTGGTTATGCATCAAGTCTCAAATTCTTACCAATAATTTATTATTTTGAGAAAAGATAATTCACTTATATTCTATAAATCCAAAATCTAGAGGATCTTTGTAACTTTGTGCACCTACATATCATTTTAATTGTATTTTTCTTCTAAGAGCGACAGGAAAGGAGGTAGAGGGAACTGGAAAGATGTTGAGCGAAAAAGATAAATAGGTTGAAAGAGGGTGAGAGTGAAAATGATAAAGAGTAGGAAGAGGAATGAATGGTGAGGAACAAGGAAATCGCACAGTTTTGATGTGTAAACATCGTAACTGTTGGAAAGGGTTAAGCAAGACTTACATTAGCACTAGACATCTGATTGCGAAATTCTGGTTAACGTGTATTTTTTTGTGTAGGTGTGTGGTTGTGTGCGCGCCCTTTATCATTTGAAGTTGAACTGAACATTTCATTTTTGAAACCAACCTCTTATATTTCATTCAATGTTTCCTCAACCTCTATTTAAACTGGAGAGCTGGGTTAGTATTGTTGGAAAAAGGATGAAATATACAAAATTTGCATATTATTTTCTAATCATCTTTGTTCATTTTGAAATTAACAAACGAAAAAAAACGAAAATAATAAAAGATTTGTCATTATTTTGGAATCCAGAAACCTCTCCTCTTCCGCTCAATTATTCCTCAGCCATTATTTAAATTAAGAAGCTGGATTAGGTAACGCTAGAAAGAGGAGAAAATTTATTGGAATCGAATTCCTATATAATTTTTAAAACATCCTCGGCAGTTCCGAAATAAACGAAAGAAGAAACTTAAATTGACGGATAGTTTTCTCTTTTAAGTATTATTTAGATATTTTCAAATTTACCCATCAATCCTTCATGAATACGTACAGCCACAGTGGCACTCAAATTGTTTTTTTTTTTCATTTTCTTGACACATGGATGGAGGAACACTTATCACCAAAATCAATTTAATTAATAATTATTTTTTAATAATGCATGGTTTGATCTAATATTCCAATTGACCATACTAATATTTCAGTCTCATTATTCGGTAATATCAATTTTAAGGTAGATACCCAAGTACTGAAGAATTAAAAAATGGTAGGAAGACAAAAAATGTATTTTCGAGAACTTTAATTTTCTATAGCTTCAAATAACGGGAATATTTTACCTATTTTTAAAAGTATAGATAAAGTGACAATAGGTATGCGAAGTCTTCTCAGAATCTATTTCACCTACACATTTTCAACTGAATTCGGTCATGAAATATGAATAATTTATAGAATCAAAAAAAAAAATCAATCCAATAATGATAATATTAATAATAATAATAATAATAATAATAATACTAATAATAATAATAATAACAATAATATTATAAATAGGTTGTTAGCTACCTATAAATATATTTTTAAGAGACTTAAAAAAAATGAGGTTCTCAATTCACCCCGTATGTAGATGTATGTACGTTTGTCCACGAATTTCTGTAGAACTACCGAATAATTTAGATGAACTTGTTTTCAAATGGTAGAAAGTGATCTCAGTTAGGTCCTCTATTATTTTTTGAAGAATCGAGGAGATGACTTTTGAATTAAGTATCTTTAAAACAATATTTGTTCGTACGCATACGTATGGACGTTTATCTGCAAATTTCTGGAAACTGGACTAATTTTGATGAATTTGTTTTTTTTTTTAATTTTTGGAAGTGATCCTATCGTGATCCAAGTTTTTATTTTTTTTGAAACAGATGTGATGATTTTCTAGTTAATTTTAAATTACTGTTTGTTTTGAAATCAAAGTTCCAAAAACCTAACGTACAAGAAAACCAAAATGCATTGAAAAAATATATTTCATCATATAAAACCAACTTCGAAGAAACAATAGGCTACTGAATAAAAATGTGCGAAAACTAGAAAATTACCTAACCCTTTTAAAATTTCTCCAGCAAGATCTAAGGACTGGAATTATGAAGGTCTCGGCTAATTGAAAAGTGCTGTAGTCGATAGGTATAGTTTTACTTAAGCTGGCGAGTACATATCATTTATTAATCTCACAAAAATCTTACAGGTCTACAAATGGTGCAAAGCGACATTACAAATCTTGAATGCATTTTTTCCCATGAATTTCTATTAAATATAAACATATTGATCTAAATTTTATTTTCAGAGGTTTTTTCATTCTTTTTTCGGCAGGTAATAGAAAAAAATAGAATAAAATGTTAAAATAATGAATCTTTCGGTCATAATAACAACTTATAGTAGCAATAAAAAAACAAAATATCTAAAATTAAATTTTTTTTTCATCCGATTTGGTTGCATCAAATTATTTAGTTTCACTGCAACTTTACATTCGTTATGCTCCAAAAATTTTCTGAATTAAAATAATTCAATAGAAGAATACTCCGCGATGAAACTCATCAAAAAAATTGTTTTCTTCTCGCCTTTCTATTGAAGAATGTTTTGACTTCTCGAATATGTCATAATGCCATTTCTAATTTGAAATGTCTTCCAAAAAATGTTTGTTTGTGATTAAGGCCGTATATGAGGAGGGTCTTCGGGTTCCGCAACCTCTTTAGCCGAAGAAAAAATTTTGGATATCTAAAAATAGTGTGTTTTTGTCGATTTAGGTGACTTTGTTTTTTTGTTGAAGGGGATTAGAAGAGTCCACTGAGAATATCTGGATCCTCCTTTTATGGTGGAGCTATCCACGCTATTTTTTGAAATTTTTTTACCATATTTTGCTTTATGACCGTCCTAAGTGTTAACTAAAAGTTAGAACCGTGACCAAAAGTTTATTCTTTTGTTTGTCTTGCGTCACCCATGCTTTTGGTGTGGGAGCTGATTCAAGAAATTCGTATAAAATCTGAGTAAAACACCGTAAAATTAGTTTTTTTGCTGTTTTTTCTTTCACATAAAAATTTCGTACTTTAACTCCAACCTCAGAATCAAGGCTGATTCTAGTCTAAAATTTCATCTAAGTAGGATCGTACGAGCACAAGAAATAGAATCAATAATTGAACGCAGGTTTAACTCTGCATTGTACAATCGACACTGTAGAGTTGAAATTTGTTTATTTCTTCCATGTAAATAGGCTAGACTATTTATCTATGGTAGAAGTGGTCTCCACGGGCTTACGACGTTCAATGTTTTTCCCCACCATGAGGGAAACTAGTCTTGCAATCCACAAACGTGTTCTACGTTCCTGATACGAAAAAGTCAAAAAAGTGACTGTTGTTACGAAACTTGTAGGTATTTGTAGAATAACCAGAATACACACACACATTCGACATTGAAAAAACGCGTTGTTTTTTTTTTTTTTTTCCAAGGCATAGGTATAACTTACGTGTTTATTTTCTTATTCGATCGTCTTTCCGAAAAGTGTCGCACACACTTCGAGATTCGAACGTGTGCGACGATCTTCGTGGCTTTTCTAAGCTCCTAATGGATAAAAGTTCAAAAACTTCACCCTTCCGTAAATGTGCAGCTTTAAAACGAGTCGATAGCTGTGTTTTTGGGGGTAAATGGGGTGAGGAAAGTTTTCGCAAAACTTTTCATTTTTAGACGACCTGCTTCCTCATCAATGCATGAAAAATGAAAAATGGGTGTGTCTCCGAACTGTTTTTCAAAATTACGTGTACGTGAAAAGTTCATCGCAACACCCAAGGAGGCTGGTTTACCTCTTTTTCACTTTTTTTGTTTTTGTTTTTCAAATATTTATTTCACTCATCGACAACCTGTAGGCGCGGAAACGTGAAAAGGGAACGCGTTATAGGAACGAAGAAAATATACGTTTGGTGGTCGTTTATGACGAAACGTTTAACCCAAATTGTAACCAGTTTTTTGTGCCGAATTTGAGGCAAGAGCGAAGGTAAATGGCAGCAGGTCAAGTGCAAGCTTTGTCGACGTTAGCCTAATAAAGGCGACATGAAACGATCAAAGAGAAATAACGGAGAGAAAGAGAGAGAGTGAGCGAGTGAGAGAGGGGGGGGAGGCGTTTCAAATATTTTTATGAAATTCTACCAACTAATTAAATACCTACGTGAATATAAATCAACGTACCTATAGCTACACTGCGATGAAAATTTTAGAAAAAACTATCAAACAATAAACTAGTAGCATATTGGTTATAAATTTTTTTATTTATTTCTTTACAGAGAATGTGGTATTTGACAGTAAGTAGACAAATAGGCGATGCGTTTGATCTTGAAAATTTAAATTTCTGCGGAGGTAAACACAATGATTGTTCGTTCTGTACGAGAGAAGAGAAAACCAAAATAATTAAAAAAACAAAAAAAAAAAAAAAAAAAAACATAATATTCTTCTGGACGAAGAACCTACGATGAAGGTATAAAATTAAATTAGAAATTATAATTACGTTATCGTCCGAGTGAAACGATAGTTTTTCCGACTTAACCTTGCTGGAAACTTTCTTTGCACAGCTTCGCTCGATCCAATCAATCCCATTTTTTATATACTCGTCCTCCAAGCAACGTGACCTGAGTCACCCACTCGAACTCGACCACCCAACACCAACGAACATATCTTAGAAACACTCAAAAATGATTTAAAAATTGAACTTTTCGAGCTCTTATTTTCCGCAATTCCCCAAATAATGCTTGACGCAGCACTTTTGCAGCTTCCAGCCCCTGAAATCAGCAACCAGTATCTTCTCGAACGCGAAATATATTCAACACCCGATATAATTATCATTTTATCAAAAAACATTTCTCTGACCTGATTTCCTCCCGACACTCCTCAATTCATTGTTACACAGACGACTTCAAATCACCTTCCGTGACAACGCAGTGCCTTTTCAATGGGCAAAAAACCACGCGTACCCATTCAGGATAAGTCCAACTGCATCGATGTTTACTGCAGAATGTGCAACAAACTTTCACTGCCTTCAATAAATCCTATCCTGGATTCAGTGCTCAATGTTCAACTTTCATTATTCTTTCAGACTCTCTGGGCGAACTTTTCTCTTTTTCTGACATTTACTCCCAAAACCTGCGTCTCTCAACGAAGGTTTCTTCCCCTCCGATGCACGAAATCACAGTCAATATCTATTTCCTTCAGCTGCGTACCAAGCCATTCTTGAATTTCTGGCAATGAAAGGGTATAGACGTAGCAACTCCAGAGCCTCTCCTAAATTCATCCTCAGCTAAAAACTTCCTTCGTCGTAATATTCTGTTGAACTGGTAGTAGTCGTGGAATTGTAACAATCATTTTAAGCTACTTTAAAAATTACCAGTCACCTTCTAGTTAGCGTCCCTAAACATAAGGACAGGGTTCCTCGAAAAAGTTTATATAAAACTGAACTTTTTCACCGCATAGTGATGAGTATTAACATGCAACTAGGCTATTAAAATAAAATTAAGAAATACTCCAAATTTTATATTCCATTCCACGATTACCAAAAACGAGTAACGATGGTAAAATAAATTTAAAATTGAATCTCTGCTTCATAATATCACTAAACCGATATGCGACAGAAGAACCTCAAAAAAGTTGACAATATTGCTGTCATCCTTTAATCGGAGACCCGAGGGTCAAAAAATAGTTCCGTAAAAAATTACCTATCCCCAGGAATGCTAATTGATGGGTCGTCAGAAATTTTTAAACTATCGTTAATTATAACGGCGTGGTGCTAAAGCAGAAAAAAGTAGTAAAATCAGGCAACAGTATTAGAAAAAAAAGTGTTAAGGAATTTTCAATATTAAGTTGGTATACCAAAAATACTAATTTCTTGGGAATAAAGCGCATCAAATAATATCCATTTCGCTTACGAATCAGATACCTATAATGTGAAAATTAGTTTAAATCGTACCTAATTAAGTTAATTAATAAATAATGGTCGGGTAACGAGTAAATGTTGTTTATCAGTAGAGCGTTTGCGTAGACTAATTTTGAAAAGTACCATCAACCTCGCATGACACTTAACCTGAGAATTACCGACTTGAACGAAAAAATGTTTGAAACGAAACTTGTATAATCTTTTTTGCTTTTGGCGACTATCTTTCGACTATAATGTTCGCTGAAAAAAACTAATTTTGAACGTCAATTTCCAAATATGGCGGGAGAGTATCATTCCCCTCCCATACCGCTGCAACGGTAGTTACCTATATATATATATATATATTATTCGGTACGCCGAGCTGTACAAAATATAACCAATGTTCAAAATTACTGTAGATATGTTTTGGAAGGTGGCTACCTGAACACGATACCGAACACCCAGTTATTCGGATTTGTGAATTTTCAAAAACAAAATATTAAGCTGGATTGAACCGTTCGTCAGATACGTGTACCTACTTATTATGCGCGCTCATTATAATTTTTTTGCCAACAAATCGAGAACAACTCGATTACAAGATAAGTTCTAACGGAAATTAATAAATTGCAAAATTAAAGAATATACGTTGTGGAAGGATTAACGTAATATCGCTCTCCGCCTGTCAGCTAAGCCCCCATTCTATAAACCAAAAATTATATCGCTTTCTATCGACATTTATCGTATTCGAAATGCGTTCTTTATCGCGACCGTAAACCGCAAAGTATGCAAACGCCAGGTCGACGGGCGATTAATTTCGCCGGCTGACGAACAAAAAACTCGCGAAACCTAAAAAAACAAAAACTGAAATGAAAGCGAGAGAGGCGCTCAAATTTTTTGCGGTTCTACAAAATGACACCTCATCGTTATTCGGCACCCAGCTATCCTTTCGTGCGGCCGTCACGATGTTTTTACCTGGGCCCCAAGCTCAGCTCGTGAAATGTCTTTGCGAAGAATAGGGTGCGCCTCGAGAAGGGAGAGAATGCGAGCCACGAGGTTGACGGGGTGGGTCGGGCGGGAGGAAGGGCAAAAAAAAAAGAAAACAGCGAGAACTTTCATCGCTGAAGGTGAACTTTTGCGTGTGGCCGACAGCAGGAAAGTATGGAAAAGTAGGCGGTGCGCCGTGCAGCCGGCGAAAATGTGCAAAGGCCGGCTACGGGGCCGCAAAATTGATTGCCGCAATTTGCGGACGGACACAAAATGGTGGTGCGGCGGGCGGACGAACGAGAAAAGGGTGCGACACAACTGTCGAGTCAATCAAAATGTTGCGGAAGTAATGCTCTCGAATTTTTCGCACTGGGAGAGCAGTCGCGGGCAGAGGGTTGAACTGTATTTTCGTTCGCTTTTCCGCCGCTGCGAAAGTGCAAAAGCTCGTCGCCCGCGACGCCCACTCGCACCGTGTACCGTGGGCTGTGCCGGGGCGTTACATCGGCGTGTCCGCGTCCAACGGAGGGGTGGAGGGCGCAGGGTGAACCGTAGTAAAGTATGCGACTCGAACGTAAAATTTCGTTCGCCACAAAAATTACTTTGCGATCTCAAAAACGCCGCTACGCAGTGCGGTACCAGTGCAACAAAGTTTGCTACTGTTGAAAACAAATTTAAGTCCCTACAAACCCGAGGGAAAAACAGTTTAGGTACCTACAACGTAAACCGAATCCGTAAAATTTCATTGCGTTGTTTTTTTGTCGCTTTTTTTTTTTTTTTAACTTAAAACTAAAGAACCGAAACTTGTTCGGAAAGATGTTCCAGACGGGCGAGCAGGGCGATATTCACACCCAAAAATTTTTGTCGTCAAAATTAGTAATCGGCACCTTCTCTCATAAAATGAGAGAAAACAACTTTATCGCGACAGAGCTCGGCTAGAAACCCTAATTTACCGATTCATCAACGATTCAAAATCTTAATTTCATTACTGCAATGAAAACACTTATGAGAAAAATTTTAATTTTTTTCAGACTCGTAGAGAAACAATTTTTCCACAAATTTTCTCGGAAACGACTGAACGAACAGTTCGACACTAAATTGCTACCAGGTTTGGTCCTACACAAGAACTAATTTTTCTGAAAATTTCAGCTCAATTCCTTTTATGGTTTTCTCAAAAACGTAATTAAAATATTTTCTCCAACAACTTTTTCTTTTTCGATTTTCTCGGAAACTAATTAACTACTAATAGACACCAATCTTCCGTCAACCTTGAGATTTATACGAGGACTATACAATACATCGTGAAAATTTCAGCCCGCTGTTTTCTGTAGTTTACTTAAAATTGTGGAGAAACCCCTATTCCATGAATTTTTTATTCTCCAACTTTCTCGGAAACTATCGAACAAATGGGCACCAAACTCCTATCGGACTTGACCCAGAATAATAACTACATTTTTTGTGAAAATGTCAGCCCTGTGATTTTTGCATTTTCCTCAAAATCCTGAAAAAAACCACTTTTCTCGAAAACTATTAAACAAATCGGCAAAAAATTTCTATAAGACTTACACATACATAAGAACAATATTATGTCGTGAAAATTTAAGCTCGATCCCTTTTATGGTTTTCTCAAAATCCTGGAAAAACCACTTTCAACGAATTTTTGTTCTCCCGTTTTCTCGATAATTGCGGAACCAATGGACAACAAACTCCTATCAGACCTGCTAATCCAAAGCAATGATTATCTTTCCTAAAACTTTCAGCCCTGGTACTGCGGTAGTTTTCTCAAAACCGTGAACGCAAATTTTAGACGATATATAATTATACTATAATTATAGGTACCTATACCTACGTAAAAACAAAATTAGATGAAAATGGGAAAATGGTGCAATCGTTTTCTGTTTTCATGAAGCGGATAATTTTGATCATCCCCTCTCATAACCCTTTTACAAGGTTGATTTTAATATCCCGTTTGCTAGCAAACTGGGTAAAAATTAAGTGGAAATGATAAATTGGTACCTTTCGTTTTCTTTTATCCTGAAACGGATAATTTTCATTATCCTCATTCCTAACCCTCCTACGAGGTCAATTTTAATACCCCGTTTGCCAGCAAACTGGGTAAAAATCGCTACCAATCGGAAATTTTTTAAACTGATACCCCCCAAATAAGGAAGCTTATACTTCTCTTCAAACCGAAATACCTCGTTTTTTGTATTAATTCTTGAGCCTTAAACTTCTGGCCGAAATCCACGAGATAATTTGAAAACTATTACTTGTAGATACATGTCTGGTGCAACTCATTTTGACTGCCAAATCAATCAGTTTGAAAATGCTAAAAATTTTTAATCTCGAATAGGATAACTTCATTCACCATTTAAAGTTGACCTTGTTGATGTGCTGCAAATTGTATTCGGCATTAAAATCTGTCTCGTTGATGAAAATAAATGAGAAGAAATACAAGAAAATATTACTCGATCTTTGATGGACCATATTTTTAAGAATAATGTCGTTGGGGCGTACTCTGCCCTTTTTTCAATTCCCTTAAACTGGAATAGAATAACTCCAAAAATTCGTTGTCGAGAAATCACGAATAAACCTTCGAGAATTTGGCGTTGTCCGAGATCCGTATCAGCAAATTCAAATTCTTACCAATTGTTACGACATGCGTACCTAAATAATTATCTAAAAGAATTTTCTGAAAAATCAATAGCGTAGAGCTTAGGTGAAATGACCATCTATGGCCACCTTCAGCACTTTGTTCAGTTTCAAATGACGTTTCATACAATCCTGTTCATGTACCTAATGATCATATAATATACGTTTTTGTATCGCTCGTTTTCTCCATTACGTAATGGAAAATATCCTTCTTTTTGCGTCTGAGTATGTACCGAATTGATAATAATATCAATCATGTGGAAAATCTGAACACTTTTTAAACAATCTGTGGCCTCTCAATTTTAAGGTTAATTTTGGTGCAATTATACGAATATACGTACGTGTTTCGTAATAAATAATTAAAAAGTTGATGTCTGAATTAAATGAACAACTCGAGACAATTTATTTGTTTCAAAGAATAGATTTTGGAATTAAAAATTTGTCACTCACCGTTCTTACTTTAAATAATACCCATTTCCATTTGAAAGAAAACTTAGTAAAATTCATAAAACAGAATACATGTATGGGTGTATTTAGATATAAGACCAAAATAAGATTCAATGAGCGGATAAAATGAAGGTACCCATCTTGATTACATTTTATTTTTTTTTTGGTGTTTACAAATCTTCTTCGGTATAATTAAAAAATAACCATTTTTTATTATCCTTTTTTATTTTAACTAGGCTTTTTTTTTTTTTTTGTTAATTTTAGAGGAGACATTTTAATTAAACTTAATTTAGATTTTTCTTAAAAAAAAACAGTCGACTACGCTACAAATAAAACAATAAACAAAACAAATTATTGGCATTATTATCTTTATTATGACATTTAATTGATTGGAGAGGCCAAAAATGATTTTATAGCCTATTCAGCTACAGGTTACCAAAATATGACATACGTATATGTATTTGGGGAGAATAAAGATGGTAATTATTCACCCAGTGGAACAAAATAGCCATTAATTTTTCAATCGAAATTGTTGGTTTTCTTTTTGCTTTTACTTACTCATTAATGTAATATTGCTAATTTCATTTTTTCAGTCTCTCGCCGAATGAAGTATAGTGTACTTCCATCTTTGGCCACGAGTATTTTTCATAACCTTTACTGGCCACCCAATAAAATTTATTAAAAATTGGTATGAAAATGAAAGTTGATGCAAATTAACATTTCTGCATGCTAATAAAATACGTTAGAACCGTCACCTTCCTTTTAAAGTATGTTTACACGGGTTTATTAATAATTCATTCTTATCGCATTCCTTAACCAGGCTTTTAAGAAAAAGCTACTGTTGAAAATTATTTTCGCAGATCATTTTTTTTAAGAAGCATCACTTCCCAAATCAGCATTATTTTTGTAGATAATTATCAGTCAGTGTTGCTGTTTCAAAACTATGTATAAAAGCACATAAAAAAAATAATGGGCTTAATTATTACGTTTTAAATTTAGAAGTGGCCACAGATGATTATTTCGCCCACCCTGTAAGTTATATGAATCAAACTAATTTTTGAGAAATTTGTTCAAGATCAATAAATTCTTGATTTACATCGAGCTCGTGTCTGATGTGCAAACACGACATAAACTTGAACCGGAAAATGTGAACGTTGGTACCGATACAAATTTTGAAATGCGATCAGTTTTACATTTTATTCGATACCAGTCCTATCAATGGGATCATCAATGGCGAACGAGTGAATGACTGTTGAAATGAAAAGTATACCAATTCTAACAATTAATAAATAATTAGGTAACCATAATAGGCTAATATTCTGAAAAATAAGGCTAAATAATGGCAAAATTTAACTTATTTTTTTCCTGATTTCTTGAAAATCAATTTTTCGGGCCATACCAAAGTCTTATTCGGGTTTCAGACAATTCGAAAGAAGGTCCCAAGTAGGCGGAGCTGGTGTTCCCTACAGACACGCTAGGCTGGAGACTGGGCCGGTAACTTGGGAAGGGCGACATTTCTACCGAAAATCTTGGGTCATCCACGCCACTAATCAAGATGAAAACCAATAGGTATTATTCTACTCATCGTTAGCCGAGTGATAGCTAATTATCTACGAAGACGAGGCCGATATCAGGCATTCGGCTCTGCCTGCATACTCTAAACCTAAACCGCGATCGATATTTTGTTGGATTTTAATTTTTTCGAATGGTAGAAATTATGTGGGGCGCCGAGTAAAGTAGGTCCTTAGAAGCGACGAGTCGAAAATATCTGCGTTTGTGGTTCCCATCGAAGACAGACTGCCTCATTAGCAGGCATACCGGAGGCGAGATGCGACGCACAAATCTCACGTTGCAAATCTCGCAAACACCATCGGTTACCCACAATGTATTTTAGTATTTTATTCGGGTGGGCTTGAAATTTTCGACTATCGGTGAAAGGTTGGCCTCCAACTTCGCACTCGTCCTCTTCCTCCCTCGTACCTACGTCTACCTTCGAAGGCGTTGTTTGTTGACGAAAAATGCACGTCCTGGTAACAACGTCCATACTTTTCAATGGACAAACCAGCAGAAATTCTCCTCTATGGATTCGATGCCAGACACATAAATGCACGCCAAAAGAATTTCTTTCCAGTCACGATGCAAGTATTAATTAAGCCTTCGTTACGAATTTATATGGCACAAAACAAGAAAGCCTGGTCGACCATTTCGATGCAGACGAACGTAACCACAATAATTTAAAATGTTGCCAAAAAATAAGAGTAAAAAAATAAAATAAAATAAAATAAAATAAAAAGAAACGCGCCTGAAAATAAGACTCGTAAATCGAAGTAATTTACGGATAATGTGTGCAGTCTTTTGTCAAACCAAGTCGCTCTTCTGCAGGAAAATTCATTCGACGATGGCATTGAGCGAATGTGTATTATAAATGTACGAGCGATGTATAGGGAGAACGAGGGAGAGACAGGCAGACAGGCAGACAGGCAGACAGGCAGACAGGCAGACAGGCAGACAGGCAGACAGGCAGACAGGCAGACAGATAGACGGACAGGCAGACAAAGAGACGAAAAGAGACGGTGAGACTGCGGAGCGGGCAGCGGAAGGAAGAGGAAAATGGGAGGCGAAAAGGCGACGATGAGCGTGTGCACTTCATTTTTACACGTGCTCCACTTTATGGTCCAAGACGACATTTACTTTAGGTACGTATCGCATACAGGTAAAATATGCACCTACAGCCTACTTTGATAAACACTTCTAATTTAGCCGAAAAACAAGAAAAATAAAAAAATCAGACTCGAACTTTGTCATTAAATTGTCGGTTTTAATTCGTCGACGATTTAAATAAGTACCTTAGTTATTTTTATTGCCGTAAATTCGTTTCCACTTTCGTCGAAGAAAATAAAAAAATTTCTCTTTCGACTCGCAGAATTAAGCTCACCGACAGCAACGTATTCCAACATTTCCGCATTAAAGCGTTTAATGGACGAGTTATGAGAGTACCATATCCGAAAGAGTGCCATAAGTGATCTGTGGACAAAATGCACGCTCGTGTTGCACCTGTTTCGGCCCTGTCATCGTTCATTTTTCTCTACCATCGTCAACTTTCCAGTCGCACTTCACTACTTCGCCGTTTTAAGTTGTTTCAACAATTTTATGCCACCGAACGAGTTTTCAACAGGCCGTTATTCCATATTTTCAAGCAGACACTGTGTGGTCCTCAAAATTTTAGACAAAATTCCGTACAATATAAAAAAAAAATTGAGCAACGGTCCATTGATATGAAAAATGAAACGATAAGCGTTATGGTGAATTAACAATTTTTTTCAATAAATCAAACGTACTTAAAAAAACAAAAATATACAAAGTGCACTAAAAAGAACAAAATAATTATTTTAAAATTTCTCCAGCAAGATGTTTTAAAAATGTTGTTTTTCTCACCTTAGCGTATATTTTATTTATTTTTTTTTTTTTTTCAAGTCGGTTCTATTTTTTGAAAAAAATTATTAATCGTATCACTTTAATTCCAATAGATTTTACTAAAGAAACGTTAATAGAATTATTTTTCTCTTTTTGGACCATTATTATTCGTATTTGGTTTTTTAAAATTGGTAAGATTTTCTGATTAAAAATTTTTTTTCAATTATGCTTCGTTTCTAGCGTCAGCGGAAGTATTACTTTAAGTAACAGTTTTTTATTTGAATATAACTCAAAAACTACCACGTCGATTCAAGTAAAAATAAAAATGTTATCACATTAAAAAAAAAAAAAAAAAAATTAAAACCATTATGAAATTATCCTCTGTCAGTTAAAAAAAGGTTCATAAAAATCGATGCTAGGTTGAGAAGTTATGCTGGAACAAATATAAAAACAAAACAAAACAAAAAATATATATATATACTTACGGATCGAATTGATACCTCCTCCTTTTTCTGAAGTCGGTTAAAAATATATCCTTATTCGGTACATCTACAGACATGAGAGACGAGATAATACAATTAAAAAGTAGTTGAGTTTTAAATATGAACAAATAAGACGCAAACGCCGTAGCAATTATAATATTATGTCAACTTAAGTAGGCAGTGAAATTTTAAATTTCTGATGATATGTAAAAATTTTTCGGCAAAGTAAATACGTAAGTAAAAAGATAGTCGTGTGCAAAAATAGACTCAACGTACAAAAGCATGAAAATAAAATAAATTACGTGCCTACGAGGATGAATAATTGAAGGAAAGGAGAATAAGAAAGCCATGAAAATAGTCTACATAAACGATAAAAATTTCATAGAGAATCGGACGAAACAAGCAGCTAGTCTATACAGATGTAGGTAAGCTACCTACTTAATTTCGTTTTAAAAAATACGAGTCTTGAATCCAAATTTCTTATGTGAGTTTTACTGGAATTCGTTACAATTTACTGAAAACAAACTGATTCAATTCTGATGCTCATAAATATGATTAGGTATATGAAAATAAAGATAGCAAAAGTGAAGTTTGAAGAAATCGAATTTTTCCAGCTAAAACAGAAGAAATTAAAATCATACTTCTTTATCAAATCTTCTGTTTTTTTCTTCTTTATCAAGATACCTATAAAAGAAGCTGAATTCAAAACTACCCTTAATCACATTTCCTAAATGTTGAGAAATTAAAAAAAATTTCATTCTTGAACGATTATCGGTAGCACCGAAATTATTTAAAATATAGCAATCGGAAGTATTGAGAAAACACTGATCTGGCTTTATTCTTCTTCCCTTTGGATTAGTGAAAATTTTCTTTCCGTTAGTGAGAGGGACGAAGAAATAAAAAATAATAAAAATTGGGTGCACGACTTACGCAAACTTGCGCTTTCGAATGACAGAATTTTACGACCTCTGTCAACGTTCTGAAATCCTGGTATCCAAGCGTCCTTTTCGTACACGTGCGAAATGCGCGGGACTGCTTTCCACACTTGTTGAACTTTCAAATTTTACGAAATGTGAATATCGATTTTCGTTCGCGTCGACCAAGTGTGGGCTGAATTACAAATGGTGCAATAATTTATTCGCTATCCACTCATTTCTATTTGAAAATGAAACGCACGTTTCCAGTAGTGACGATTGGAAAACGTTTTTTCAAATACATACCCACGATGTGTACGAAGGGAGAAAGGAATCGGACAAATTCCAACATTTTCCTACAAACCCACGGGACGTCAAATGAGGGACGCACGCGGCGTTTATACGGTCCATTCGCCTGAAGCTTTCTTTGAAAATCGAAATGAGCCGTTTTTGAACGGTGTTGCGAGACGTCAAGGAAATTATCGAAACACAAACCGGTTGAAAACGTGCAAATTGTATATTTTCGCATAACTCGCAGATTGTAAGCCAGACAAGAAATTCTAATTACTTATACTATGAATAATCCTACCAATACAACTTTCGATTTTAAACTGGTTCAGTTACCGAGTCATAGACGTTTATGACTAATCCGAATTTTATAGCCTACCTACCTACGCGCTTCATCCATCATTTTGTAGTCGGTACCTGCATCGAAAAATAATAAAATATTCATTTTTGTCTTTGGTTTCCTACCTAATTTTTCAAATAATTCCCATGCGAAAAAATTTTACAAAATGGATAAGCCAAAGGTCTAGTCTAGCCTATTATTGATTTGACTGCTTCCCAATTTCAAATTTGAATTTTTTTCCCTCGAGTACGTGTTTTATTCCCATTAGGCTTATTATTTGAAAACTAAGTAGGTTAAGGACTAATTAATCAATCCGGAATTTGAGTCATATTTACCTATCATTAGTCACTAAACTTAAAACTTCTTCGAATGACACAGGGCAATAAAATTTCCACGTAAATTATTTCTGAATAAGATTTAGACATACGCATAGTAAAAAAGGTTTAAGCTGCAAGAAGACGCAATCACGAAAACATGAAGTACCTAACACTTTTAACAACAAAAACGAATCTTACCCGAGTACCTATAAGTATGTTACTCTTAATATAGCCAGCAAATGGGAGAGTTCATCGAAGGAAAGTGGATTAGAGGATTAGGAAGGGGGACGGCTATTTGTTGAAACTGCCGAAAAAATAAATTAAAATAACAGCGACGTAGTTGTAGGGAAATTCGTGGATTTAAAAAGTGCAGTAACATTTTACTTTACATTGAAACTCTCATAAGAGATATAATGTTCCCAAATTTTTTAGTACGAAATTGTGCAAAGTTCTTAATAACAAATTTAGAGAAAATCGAACTTAATTTTTTCTAAATTTTCCTCCTTTTTGTATTTCTTTTTTCTTTTATGAAACAATCTTGTCCTCCGTTATAAACAAATATTTATCTCACTAGGAGTGCGACCACGGAACTGAATTATCAATATTATTGTTAACAGTTGCCAAATGTGGCTAGGTAGGTACCTCTACCCATCCTAGAAGTTACTCAAGAACCATATTTAAAACTTTATTAATTTGATTTATTACAAATTCAACTGATATCCTCTACTTGTAAAGAAAACCTTAACATTAACAGAGAGAGCGAGAGAAAGAATAGTACCTAATTTAGACAAGTATAAACACAATTATTGGAACAACGTGCCTAGTTTGAGTGATAAACAGCTATGAAAAGAGACTTGTCCACTGTATGAACATAATATAAGAAAAGTCGTATCGTATAGAGTATAATCAAAGAGAGACAAATAATTATGCATATTTTATGAAGGCTTATATGTATTCATCGAGGGTATTTTAGCCGGCTTACGATCAGTTCAGGTTGGGGCGTGAACGAGAATTGTCAAAATAAATAAATAAATGTTGTAAAACAAAGAATAGTGTAAACTCGAGGAAGTAATCTTGTCATCCTACGAAACGAAACCAGCCCAAGTCAAAAAATGGTATTTTTCAGGAGAGTGAAAAGAAAGTTCAGAATGTTGATATTTTTCAGTTATTTCAATGGGATGTGGAACCATTTATCGTATATTAATAAGGGGAACCAATTAAAGACAATTTTCACAAAAAATAAAAATTTTATATTAACTAAAGGTATAGTATTGAAAAAAATTATGTTCCAGAGATATCTGAAATCCCACGTTAGTTAGTTTTGCACTGAGCACTGAATGAAAATGTTAGCGCAAAAGTAGCTTATCTTGGACTCGAGATAATTTTACGCAAATAAATTTATAAAAAACAGTGGAGTTAAGTTACTTCCACACGAACTAATTCTTTCATCCCAAAAAATAAAGCAGCTTAACTCGAACTTGAGACAGTTCTGCACAAATAAATTAAAAAAAGTGGAGTTAAGTTAGTTATGCACGAACAAATTATTTCATACCCTGGCATATAATGGTATGCACTTAGTGTTTATTTAAATTTCTAAGCAATATGGACTTGAGATAGCTTTACTAAATGATAGAGAACAGCAAAAGAAGAATTTTGATATGCAAAACGCAAAAATGGCGTTTTTCGACTTACGCTAGTTTCATTCTACAGTGACGAATTCCTATTTTATAATTATTTAGGTCACCAAATATTCGCCTGGTTACAAACTACTGTAATAGACGAGTGGTGACAGTTACATTGTGCAAGGGAAGAAGATTGTGAAATGTGACGGATGATTTTATTTGGCAAATAAATTTATATATCACTGTGCAGAATGTAGTGGTCCGTACAAATTATGGCCGACTACAATCGTTGCACTACCATTTTATTTGTCGAAACTGATAGCTACCGTACTTCATCAGATATGTTTTCGTGATCGAACTCTGGTAGTGATACCGTAAGGTCGTTCAAATGTCGAATGCCATACATGTTTTAATTTGTATCAATAGGAACCTGTTATATATGTATATTCATCGAAACTAGTTCTGGTATCGTAAATCGAAGGTTATGAGTCCGTTTGTAGTGGCTATCGAATGAATAGTGCAGGTATTGTTGGGGGGGCTCTACCTAGGTGTTGACTATAGGCTATACTGCATAGATACCTAGGTAATTTCGAAAAAACAAACGATTGAGAAATGAAATTTAAAATGAAAGCGGTCGTCGTTGTAAAAGTGTCGAAAGTCGTTTAGGCTGCACTCGACTGCGGATGACGCAGCTGCGGTGCGAAACTTTCCAACCAGAGAGACATTATTATAATATGTGTGACATGTCAGAGGTACCTATGCGAATATAAGTATACTTATCCAGGTACCCTTTGAGCGTTTGCCGTTCGCAAGCATCTCGCAACAACTACCGTACCTATAGGTGCCTACAACCCGCTGCTTGCGCGCCGCTTCCCCGCCCCCACATAAACGTGTTCTTTTGCTGTACTGTTTCCAGAAGAAAGGGGTCACAAGAAAAAAAAGAAGGTGCACAGGGAGATTAAAAAGATCGTCATAAAGATCATCATAGCGATCGCCTTGTTCATACTGAAAATCAAGGCCATACTGGGCATGATCCAGTCGCTGGTCATCACCAAGCTGCTGGTGACGGCGCTCATATACGTGGCCACGCTCACCTTCAAGATTTGGTACGAAATAAAGCAGTCGAAGCTGCACCACCACGAGAAGCCGATCATCTACTACGACAACGAGCACCACGACCACACGTACGACCTGCCGCAGCACGCCGAATACGACGAGCACTCCGCACCCTCCAGCTGGGGCAGTCTGTGGGGTCGCAGCTACGCGCCCACCCCGGCCACCGCCGTCACCTCCTCGGCCGCCTTCCAGAGTATGTTCCGCAAGCCGTGGCCGTACTACGCCAAGGCGAAACCGCCCGGCGCCGTTGGCAGCGACGAGGAGGAATACAGTTAACGAGCGACCAACGTACGCGCCCCGCCCCGCCCCACCCCGCCCCACCCCGCCCCAACCTCATCCCATCCCAGCCCATCCCACAGACGGTCGTGTTCTGGGTGCGCGGCCCCCCACCCACGACGACAGAAATGCCCAACGCCCACCCGTTTCTCTCTCCTTCCCAAGGATACTGTCACGCACTCACTCACTTCGTTTGGGTTTGTTGTGTTCTCTCCGTCACTTTGCCTAATCTTTTCTTCTTTTTTGCGTTTTCAAACTA
Organism: Ericerus pela; assembly: GCA_011428145.1. Lineage (NCBI taxonomy): Eukaryota > Metazoa > Arthropoda > Insecta > Hemiptera > Coccidae > Ericerus > Ericerus pela. Next base: position 1,605,685 of record WOFM01000108.1, on the reverse strand, counting down.
TCGACGAATGGGATGATGGGAATTGGTGGTTAGGAGAGTTGCGATGCTGACCAAACCGTCTAGAATGCCTCGTCTCGGCCACATTTCTACTAGCTAAGTTTCGATTCGAACAGTTTACGATTTTGGCATCTTGTACCATAATTATGGAGCTGCCTTAGCCCGTCGACCCCTCTCCGCCGTCAAATCTATCTACGCTTATCGATCATTTTTGGTCAATTCAATGATCGGCGTCGTATTCGCAGCTGAGCTGAAGTAAAAAAATTACTATCCCTTCGAGACAAGGAGCTAAAAAATTCTGGCTGCAGCCAATGGCCATCGAGAAACACACGTTCTTCAGTCGTAACTGTTGTCGCTTTCAATTTTCAATTTTCTCCATTTAGTTCGTTTTGTAACAACATCAATGAGATTTAAACCTCTAGGACCTTAATGTAGCTAATCAATGACGTAAGTGGTTGTTTTTTTGGTTTTTTCGGTTTTTTTGGTTTTTTATTTTGCTTAAACCATATAGGTGGGCCAGTAAAACAATCAGCCAGCAATACTATTTTACTTTCAGAGGTGAGGGTAATATGCCAGTATGTGCCCCCCACCGCTAATGTAACAGTAGATTCTGAATCCATAATCAGTTACTGCCTACACGCTGCATAGTGTACAAATTTTCAAATGTTCTTTCAAAATTAGTTATACTTACGCATACAAGAAACCAAAACTACAAACTGGTACATCATAATTACTTTCCAGTTATTTTGAACGTCTTAGGGTTAATGCAAATAAGCTTTCGATTCCTACCAGCTGATGCAAAACATTTAGCCAAAGTATCAAAATTTAAAGATTTTTCAATTTTCTTTTCGATGTAGGTATCTCATTAAAATCTGAATTATGTTACTCATTTTAAAAAAAAAAAATCCTGAGTTCCAATAGGAACTCATAAAGATTAATGTGTAAACATAATAGTGTGGTTGTGAGCGTGCGCAACGCGCATGCACACAACACAGCTACATGCCAATAGTTACAGTCTGTAAGACACTAAAATTACAATAGTAATTCTTGAATTAGCCTCCACTACAGTATAAGACCAAGCGCTAAGATGTTTACACATCAAAAAATACGTGAGTTCTGCTGAGGCTATATTCGTGAAGGACTGATGTGTAAGCATACAAAGATCTGAATAGTAGGTATGTGGTTATACATGCTGTACATGCCTGTATTACAAAAACAAAATATTGTGGCTGTGTGCATACGCAACCACATACCTACATATCATGTAACACACACAAATGAGAGTTACAATTGTAAAAGTTATGCAAATATGACAATCGTAATTCTCATTCAGCCCCTACTACAGATCAAGAGCTAAAATGTTTACACATCAAAAATTATCAGAGGCCCTATGGTTAAGATGATACACAAATGCACTAATTATGACACAAATAATTCTTGAGAAATTCTTAAAATTTGTAAGATCTTTTTTGACCATAAAAATGTAAACAATACTTGGGTATTTGGTGAGACGAGTGCTCAAGTATTTTATCACAACTCAAATATCAGAAAGATGATCTCATTACCAGAGAAAATTACTCACGTTAAGAAGTTTGTATATCACAGTTAGTGCTGAAGTGTCGATCTTTCGTATGACCCTGTGCCATGTAACGACTTTTTATGGGGTGGCTATGTTATGATGCGAAATACCCACTGGGTCGAAAATTCAGACGAGGAAAAGTACCTCGGTTAGGAAACTTGGTGAATAGGTACGTGAAAGTGATATTCAAAGTCCAGCCACAAACAGAGGATGACACAAAAAATCAATAAATTTTTAGAAATTCCCCTATGTGACTACGTTCTAATTATGAAAACCTTCGTACTAACAAAAATACAGTGTAGTTACGTAGGTACCCTCCTATATCTGGAACTAAAGACATACTTAAACAAAATGATTTAAACCTTCAAGATTCCCTCCATGGGCTGGTATATGTACACCGATTCCATCTTAAAACATTGCCTGCTCGTAGTAAAGTTGCGTATGAGTCATTGTTTTGATGCAAAGCTGAAGTGCTGTCTTGAGGCTTGTTTGGTTGGTTGCAGCAAGCGACCTCATCGAATGGTGAACATATTCTCACTGTGATACTGACAACTGACGTTGAATTTTCCCCACACCTTAATAATGACTCGCTGTTTCATTATTATAGCTAAAATAACGCAATAATTTTTCTTGGTGGATGACTGACGACTTTGTTAACAGATACATGAAATGCAAAAAAAAAAAAAAATTCACTCCATCCCAATAGGGTCAAAAATGGTATAAGAATCCCCCGGAACAAGTCTGCCAAAATCGTAAACACTCGGGTTAGGCTCTCTTTTAAAACAGCATCGAGCTCGCTTCTAGATCCTAGTCAAAATCAAAATACTCGAGGAAAACTAAACGCGGTCCTCTCTATAAGAGAAAATTTTTCCCGAAATGCGTCGATATTTTCCAGGCATTTTACGACCAAGTTAGCATTTTTGTCAGTAAAAAGTGTGCCATAAGAGATCAAACGAAACGTCGTCGTCGACGTTATGACAACTCCGTAATAATAATTATAACGTTGTAACTTCCAACAATTATTCCCACGTAGGAACAAAAAAAACATAGCCTATTATTATAGATTCGCTTTTACCATCGAATTTATTACTTAGGCTTATGTATTTCGTTGTATGCAACAACCACGAAAAAGTAAATCAAAAAATTTAGAAAAATTTTCTCTCCCTTTGTGCGAAAGTGACTGAGAAAAAATAAACGAAAGAAAATTTTACCTCTCGGAATGGGAGTTATGTTTTTGTTGATTTTTTTTTTTTTTGTTTGTTTTTTTATTGTTCTTAACTTTAGGTAACGTAAAACTTTCATTTACGACAACTTTCGTCTAAATATTATGAAATATTATTTACTAACGCATTTACACCGTATCCGTAAGTACCATGTACTCGTATTTTTTCTTGTTGTGCTCTCTTATTACAGTGTGTACATTTTGTGTACCTACGTAATTACCTATCTTCAGCGTAGGTAAATAATTTATTGGTACGGAGGTTTCGAATTTTTCGAATTCGATTCCGCCACCGTATGTTTCTTCTTTTTCTGCTCTACTCCGTAGACTCTACGTACTTCGGCGTAGCTAATATTATTTTTATTATACTGTTCGAATGCGAATTTGTGGTAACAATTAGAACTCGTAGTTTCCGTACGCATCTTGCATGCTGCTCTGTCAGCGCACACCTTTGGATACTGTAGTTTGTAGTTAAAATCGTAGATCCGTTGTTTTCGGTTTTTTTGTCTTTTTGTTTTCTTTCTTTCTACTGTTATTTTCATTTACTATGTACATGACTTTCAATAAATATAATTTTTTTTTTTGAGGTCTCTTTTTTCGTCGCACACGTAGATTTGTTGGGTTTATGGTTTTTGTCAATGCAGATGGCAGACATTTAATCTAACTGACCGACAGCCAAAATACGCAGACAGGTAATTGAGAAATTCCGCGGCCTGTATGCCGACCACGACCGAATAACCAGTTCGAACCACTAACGAGAACAATTACTGTACCTATCGCTGTTGCCGCTGTTGCTACATCGTAAAGGCCTATAACCTCTTCCTCGATATTATAACAACGACAAAACCAACCTTACCTATACGTGTACAAGTCGAGGAGAAAGTTTACTTCTAAAAAATTTGATTTATTGACATTCGAACTTGCACATCAGTTTATTTTCAGACCTCAAGTCTCTCATAAATCATTGGGTAGGCCCTAAGTCTAAAATTATTTGACTATAGGCAAATATGGACTGCACGTGCAAATCGAATTGGGTTGAACGCAATATCGACGATGATTTGGAACAAACTATTGTAAGTCAAATTATTATGGTTTTTTTTTTTTTTTTTTAACCAACGTCTCATCTAACAGCTCAATATGAGCCAATTTAAGTCGGAAGATCGGAATATACCGGTAAGTTACGAATCAAAATAAAGAATAATCTCTCGGATGAGATTTATTTTTATTAAGCGTTTGTTTAGGCTTTAACATCAATAAACCATGAATCTATTATCCGAAGTTACCTAAGTTATTTAGAGGAAAGCTGAGTTTTAAGGATTAATGAATATCAGCTAGGTTGGCAGAAGTTTCTGCCCATCTCACATTTGGAAGGGAGTTGAAATTTAGTAGAGTGATAATATGGAGGTGAGTATGCTGATTTAGGTGAGTAGGATGAGTACATTGAGTCTACGAGATTCATTGGAACATGGCCATGGAGAGGGAATCCGGGTTTGGGTGGTCATCACTATCGAGCCTTCGCGGATGTGAGGGAGAAAGGACACTTGAAAAAAATTCTATAGAACAAACACTTCTTGTTTTTAATCGAAAACTTACTCGTATGAACTTCCTGACAATTTCAAATTAAGCCTTATCAGGCCCCCTAATAAATCCGGGTCCGGCGGAATCCCAATTTTTTCCATCTCCCTCTCAATAGCACTGCATAGGAGATAGCTGTATGCAAATAATAGCAACGCTCGTTTATATCGAATTCCATGAAACCGATTCTGATTCCGGGTTGTCATACTGCTAAATATGTTGGCGTAAGTTACTTAGGATAATAATTTTTTTTTTTTCAAATTTAATGTTAAATATATTTTGATTGGGCTATTTTCTGGTACAGTTGACATTTTCCGTAAAAATTTAAAAAAATCGATTTAGGGGCACATTTCCTGAAATTCCCACCGATGCAGGCGGGGTAGGTTTGAAAATTCTATTATGCTACTTAGGACATCCATCCCTGAAAATTTGAGGGAGAAAAATGGTAGCCATTTTCCATGTTATCTTGCCCTGAACTAATGATTTATAAATACAAAAAACAAATGAAAACGTTGAATCAAAATCAATTTTTAAAAAAAGGCGTGAGTTTGGCTACTCGTGAAAGATTGATGTATAAACACAACCACACACCTACATGTCATGTAACACACACAAATGAGAGTTACGATTTTAAAAGAGCTACAGTTAGGTGAATCTGACAATCGTAATTCTCGTTTAGCCCCAACCATAGACAGAGCGCTAAGATTTTTACATATAAAAAAAATTTTTTTTGTTTCGTGGGGAGGCTGATAGAAGGGGGAAATAAAATTCATAACTTATATTTACGTTTCCTAAAGATACAAATGAGCCCATCCGCCACTAGTAGATTGAGGCATGCAGTGACAGCCAAGTTGTTTGATATTGAAAGGGAGGGAGGGCATGAAGTAAGCAGCTCCAACTCCGCTGAATGTATCAAAATAGTCAGACCAGTGAGAAGAGAGGTATGATTTAAAAACGGAGGAAATTAAAGAAGGAGGATTATTTGGTATTTTTCTGGATAATGGAGGTTGGATAATCATAAGGAGAGGAGTATATGGGAAATGTCAGAGGGGAAACGGAAAATTTAGGGGGTTGCTTCGGAAGTACCCGCTGATTATGAGGAAGACATGTCGTTGAAAATAATTTACAACCTATTTCGTAGCAGCTGCTGGAAATAGGAAAAGAACATACATAGATACACGTTTGTAAAGAAGCACCATTAGCGCGAAGAGTTGAATTTTTGATTCATCAAAATCTGATCATTATTCGTGGAAATATGATCGATGCTGAATAAGGATGAAAAAGTTGATTCCCATTGAATTTAGCAGAAAACGTGAGATTTAACAGACAATTTTGAGTGTTTGATAATGCCAATGCGGAAAGAGAAGGCGCTTGAAATCACAACAATTTGACGGAAAATTTTTCTCCGCCACATGTTTTGAAGAGGAATCTCACACTGTTTTGTAAAGTGTCCTAAGTAGACCCGAAATCAGACTCGGCGTTCTAAAAAGTTTAAAAATGCTTGAAAAATCCAAAAATCAAGAGTAAAAAATTTTTTTTCCTTAAAGCTGTAGTAGAGATGCGTATCTTTCTTTGGAGTTGTTCAGAAAAATTGTGACACAGAAATTCGAGGCTGTATTCTTGAAAAACCTCGAAAATCGTCCTAATTGGTCTCAGTTGACGGTATATAACTTATAGGTTCCATTGTTTTAAAGTCAAAAGCATTGAATTTAGCGAACAAATCTGCAGTTTGCCTATCGCGGAATGTTATGTCTGATCTATCACAAATATTAAACGGTATTTTTGAGTCTTGAATATTCGATCACCGAGTAAGTCTACCAGACAGGTTTGCCTTGCTAGCTTCTTCCTGTTTTTTGGACTCGGTATCACAGTATACTATCACAGCTCGTTGCGAGGAGTACCTACGTCTTATGTAATATGAGAAGGCCTAGGAGTACAAATATAGCCGCCTAAATGTCGCGGACAATTCAGACCCTTAGAGACGAGCGTTTCCCCCTAAATATAACAATTACAATATTAGTGTTGGTCATTTTCAAGGGAAACCGAATCTATGAAAAACAATTCGATGGCCAGCGTTCGTATGTGGACTCGAAATACGCGAATAACGTCTGTATTCGCTTTTTTTTACAATTTGGGTGAAAAACGGATCGAGAAGTAGCAACCTCCAGCGATCGAAAATTGATTTTTTTGTCGTCATTAGAAATGCCTCAAACTTGAAATCCAACGCCACCCTTAAATCGTTGTATTAAGAAGGCTCTAATACTACCCACGTGTATAATAGCCTACCCTAACCGGCGAAAATGCGGAAATAGCCGCGATCCATTCGACGTGAACGGAAAACCGTAGGGATGTAGGTAAGTCATTCTAATTCTAGTATTTCGTGAAACATTGCTGCCCCCGAACATTCGATAGTTATTCATCGGCAAATCGAATTTGCCGAGAGGATCAGTCAATTTTCGCGCGGCTGTGGCAAATTTCTGCCAGTGGGTTGGCGGCCGTGCGAAGAGTCGAATCATAATTCACATTCTTTACACTTCGAACGACTAATAGCGGCGCCACTGAATCGAACTCTATGTATGTAAACTGCCGGTTTCTAATGGTCAGCATCCGCTGACGGTCCATCGAATAGGCAATGAAAGCGTAAGGGGAGTACCTGAAAAAGTCATTTCGACAAAGATGAAAATAAATGTACGTACGCAGGCTAATCGTAAACGAGGTAAAGCCCGTTCGGAAGACTACGTTAACGCGAGTCGACGGCGTGCCAAAGATTCGCATTTCCTACTACCATTTCAAATAATGGCCATTGTATGGCATCGCTTACGTCTGAATCTGTCGAACAAAACGGGTAGCCTAATGTCGATGTAAAAGCAGCAGACGATGAGGGAAAAAGCGAAATTAATGGCCGAAATAGGATGGAGAAATACCCGAGTCTAAATAGGCTGTATCCACGTTGAGGCAATCGAAATGTTAGGTGGCGAAATACACATATTCGCCAGGTGTAGCTAAATAAAAAATTTAAAAAGAGTACTTGCGAACTTCTTTCGTCGAACAAAATTCGTACTGATTTGTCATAATTTACGCGCAGAGTATTAAATATTATAACAGAAGACGTCGCACGTCCACCTAAACCTTAGCTACGAAAAATGGCGCCACTTTCGAAGCCGCTGTCCCCCGTCCCCGCTCTTACGGCACTAAATTCAAATTCTCTTGTCCCGCATTCGGGCCCATCGACAATAACGAAAAGTTTAGTTTTCAAATACTCGAATTAAACGAACGAGTAAATTAATGTAACTATTAATTCATAAATCACAACAAACGCGAATTCCATAGATTTAAGTGAAATTGAAAACTGTACGCAGTTCCGTAGCACTGGGCATATTTCGTCTCAAAATTGGTGCCTCTTTCCCTTTTACTCGCCTTCTCTTCTACCTATAAGTAATACTCTGCGAATTTGCCATTATTATTCCAAGCGTAGTCAAATTCTCGCTGATATAGCAGCGTGTTACACCTGCCCCATATGAGCTGCCAACACTGGAAGCTGATGCTTGTAGAAACCAAATGCCAAAGCAGTCCTCATTTCGCAATCATTGACTGAGTTTGGCAGAACTGGAAATAACGTTCGAGAAATTCAACTCGGAATAAAATTATTTTAATATCAATCTCGAAAAAGCAGAACACCCTCGTCTAAGATCGAAGCAGTTCTGGGCACTGGCTGCTATTTACTGAACCCAGAGGCGTACTTCATGTAATCTGATGCATACGATGCATCCGCCTCACACCGGATATGTTTTTTGCAAATTATTTTCTAACCCCGCACCCACAGCTCCGCGCTCCTTTTCCAACGCAGTCTATTAAATTTTTGGCGGACACTTTTTGTAATATTCGAGTCAACTTAGGTCAACTCATAGCATATAAATTGGCAGCTAAATTCTCATTCGACATAATATTCTAACACCAACAGCATAATTTCAGACTGAAATAATTCGAATCCCTACATCCTAAATACTGCTGGAGGAATTTTAAAAAGGTTATATTTCTTTTTTCGGCTCATTCTCTCTGTTTTTTCGAAGTTGGTTGTATGTTCTGAAGAAACGTTCTAATTTGCCCTAAATACTATATATTTCGTTTCATCATAAATAACATCCCTATAGATCTTGTTGGATAAATTTTAAGTGGGGAATTTTTCTCTTTTCGGAGTTTTTTTTTTTTTTAAAGTTGATTCGGTTGTTCGTCAAAAAACATTTTAAGTCAAAATCCTGTATAAAAGACGATCACATTTTCTCAAGTTCCAAAGAACAGATCTGTAAAAATGAAAAGGATAGGAAATTCGGATATAGCTTGTTCTTTCGTATACAAAAATGTTGGGAAAAAGGTTGGTTAATGTTTTTACTTCAACATGGGTCAAATAGACAGACAGATAAACTAAATTTTCAAATTGATAGACACTGACTCAACGTATGTATGCGTATATATTCTAGCCATCCAGCCTAAATTGATAGGTACTTTTAAAAAAACGAAGACACAAACAGACATTTCATGTTTATATTTTATTATAACTTGAATGAAAAAATAGAAGAGAAACATTTTCGCCGACTCTAATAATCGAGTCCGGAAGGAAACATGGAAGGAAGTTTTGGAACCAACTATTTTTTTTTACCAAAATTTCCACTATTTCCATACCAAGTTAGAAGTCAACTGAATGGATACGAGATAAAGACAAAATTTCCAAAATTAAAAAAAAAAACTCGAACCATACCAACTTAATTTAAGGTTAGAAAACGAAAATATAGACGATTACTACATTTTTTTTCAATTATTTGCTTAAAAAAAAAAAAAAAACTGACTATTTCTCCAACTAAAAGGGATAGATCATAGGATTATGTGGTCCTGTTTGGGACAGGTTCGTTCGCAAACTTTTACGATAGCTTAATATCTTCTTTGGATTTACACGAAAGTGCTGAAAATTTCAGCTTGATCTGCTGAGCGTTTCTGAGAGATGGCATTGCCAATAAACAAACAAACACACATACCTACCTACTTACTCGTACAAGTTTCCCCATTTGTATCGTATACCGCTGGTATTAGATTCCACTTTCACCTTTAAATTCTATTCAATACTCAGTTGAGATTGCTTTCAAACAATAACGCGAATCTTTTTATTAGTTTGAGCACACGAAAAAGATAACTCCATATCTATTGTACCAAACACCAGTCGTGGACTGTAGAATTAGATCGAGTCCGGAACCACAAGAAAACAATATTATTAATTATTGCCTTTCAAAATACCTGCAATCCATAGACATTCAACAATGAAATTCACGGATAGACGACAACTGCGACGGTAAATAATTACGCCACTGAGAGAAGCAGGAGTGAGAGGATAAAAAAGATCACAGAACCCGAGGGGGTACGAAGTTTTGCTCGGGAGGGATGGGCAGATTGTGCAAGACACTCTGCTAGGTTACTTTTGAACAAATATAAACATTTTTATAGCATATAGACGAAGGATAGGGTTAGGTACCTATGAATGTAAAGTACCTAATGCGTTGACATAAGATGAAATATGGAAGCCATAATATGAAATACCCAATTGGCAGAACTGGAATGTTGCGTTTAGAGATCCTTCGTTTTGAAACATGCTGAAAGAAATGAATTCAAATAGGTACCTTACCTATCCAATTCCGCGAATAGCTTCGAAATAAATTGAAAAAAAAGTAAAGCTAATGAGTGCTTAGTACCTTATACCTATTACCAAAATAGTCTGTTGATAAAAATTGGAGAATTTTATTTATTTATATAGAGCCATAACCGTTGCATCACAGAGAATGGACCGATTACGGAATTAGGCCAAATTCTCTAAATCGGAGCCGCGATTGCTTGACTTGGTCAGCCCGAAATCTGCAATGCTTTAGTGGCTTTAGTTGCGTCTGCCTCTTCTCGTATGATAATTAACTCACACCAACTGCATGACGTACAAAGGCCCAAGGGCTTTTAATCAGGGGGTATAGCTGCTGTCTCACCCCCTGGCCCAATCTAAGTTGGAAAAATCGTGCTAATTGACGACCTCACTTTTTGGCTAGTTATTTTTTCGTCATTCGCAGGTTGGCAGTTTTGTTGCAAAAAAAAGGGTTTTGGCTAAACTGCTTCGAGGAGCCATTGACTAAGCACATGACTAGGCTGTAAAAACGTATCATTTTCCAGCATTAATAATGGACCTATTCCATAACGGGGAATGTATCAGTGGTGGAGGAAATTGTGCAATGGTATCTATTTAGAATAATTACTGAAGTTCAGGTAAATAAAATTATTTACATTAACTCGGTTTCAACAAAATTTATTATTCCGAATCTCTTTACATAGACTTCCTTTTTTTATGCGAAAACATTTTTTCTTGATTTCTGCACGGAATATCGATGTTAGTTTTGCGATTCGTAAGATTCTGAGTAAAATAAGCTCTACATGTTAGAGTATATTTCTGCATATTTTTAATATTTTTAACGCACATTAGCGCATATTTGGCGAAATTTAAATTTTTACAGCACATTTCTTTGAATATTCTAAAATCATTGTAAAGGTAAAACAATTGCCAATTTTTTCATCTATAAGATTTGAAAATTTTTTCGGCTTTACTATTTGTCCAGCAAAACTTAACAATAAGGAAAACTTTTGGCATTTTTTCGCATGTTTTGGTTTTCTGCGGAAAATTTTTGCATTTCTCATAGTTTTGAGCACTTATGTTATATGCGCTCTGTGCCATATATTAAATTTTAAGTCCTGTTTTTAGGGCATAAAAACACTTTCCATACTTACAAGAATAACAATTTTTTACTAGGTTTGTAGGCTTCGGCTTCTTTGCCACGATCCATAAAAGTAGCAAAACAGGTTGGTGTAAGGACGATAAAAAATGATAAAAAATTTGTTTCAGATTAAAATCATAAGTAAGCTTTAAATGATGTAGAAACCGGCTAGAATTTTCATTCGGTAAAATAGGACGTGCGAAAATTTAGGAAAGGGGAAATAAAATTATTTGAAAGCAGAACTGGAAAAAATTTGGACTGGGGTTCGGATGGAATGGGACGTTCCAAAAGGAAGAGTTTTAGGTCTCTTTTAGAAGGCCAACGCGTGAGCTGACGCTGAGTCTGGACATATGTGCCAAGTTTCATTTTTTTTTACTTGTGGTACCCAGAAAAAACTGTTCATGTGCTGCGCGTGACTTGAAAAGAGCAAATCCGTTCGTATCATTGAGCTCCTCGTAAGCTGTTTTCTATATGACAAAACAGTACCATACTGGAAATTTTTATCGAGGCTATTCCATTTAAAATGTAAATTTCACCCGAATGTACGCGCCAATAAAAAGGGCATATTACTGGACATTGGCGAATAACTCTCACCCTAAAACATTTTATTATGACTTTTTTTTTTCGGATCGAACACAGCGATAGTATATAAGTACGGGTTTCAAAGGTTAGTATCTTCGGTCATGTATAGAGGGTGTATGGATAGGCAGGTAAAAATGAAAATCTGTGTGTTTCGTGGGTAATAGGAGACTGTATAATTATAAATGAAGAGAAAACAGCTGAAAAAAGAGAACGTAACATTTGACAATGTATTAACAGCAAAACGGTAGAACAACATTGAAGAAGTACTGATGTGTTAACTCAGTATCAGGTTAGGCAAATTTAGAAAAAGAAAAAGTGCGTATAACACTGGGCCAACATTATAAAACCCCAAAATAGACTAAAATTTTCTACACACGCGCAGTTGGTCTTTCTGTCCTCGTTTTCACACTTTTTTTAAGAATGAACTGGATTCATCAGGATTTACAGCAAAGTCTTTAAATATGTTTAGATTTGCAAGACCAACAGAATGCGAAAAGAAACGAAAAAAAGACTTACTTGGGTACTTCGTGCGTGCAAAACGTCTCCGTCTATTTTAGAATTTTTTAATCACGGCGTGCTCGATTAGCATTGACGAGATACAGCTGCTGGGTATCCGCTATCCATACAACTGTATGGTCGAAGGTTACCATATTGCGAGACTGTAACTGAATGCAACAATGTTACTTATGATGCTGCGAGGTACGGTTTCCACCTCTCAGGCTGTTACAACTTGCAAGTGATATTTGAAAATGAATCGTAATTGTTTTGAGGCAGATGTTTTCAAACTTAGAGTGGTACTCACTTAGCCATTCCATTGGAAAATACAAAATATCGTTTATTTATTGCGCATAAATATTCGGGGTTTTACGTTATAGGTAACGATATAGTCAGCCTCTGAGAAAAGATAACGAGTTGCACAAAACAACAGAATCATTTCTTCCAAAGGGGGTAGCACCGAATCGCGCACGATTTTTATGCATTCGCTGGCTAATTCCGGCGATAAATAATTATAAATGGCCGAAATTTGTATTTCTGTCAGCGATGGCTGATCGCAGTGCCTTAATATCGCACCGATGACCTCATTCGCATCGATCGAGCAAAAGCGAAAAGTTTTCTAGTGCTTTTTTTTTTTGTTTCACTCGCCAAGTACATTACTAAGAGTAGAGTAGGCTACAAAGTATAGACAACAAGACCGACAAAACCGGTTAACAACGTTAGGCTCTATAAATCTTTCTATTCTGAATACGAGGCAAGGTACGATATCTGATACATTCTTCTTTTATTCATTTCGACGATGAACTTGAAAACACGCTGCCACGCTGCCGCTGCCGTGAATTATTAAAATAATAAGGCCAACGACGAGTACTTTTTTTTTTTTACAAAAGTACCTATGCGCGAACGTGTGACGTAAGTGAAAGTTTCTAGACGATGATGTACTTTTACTACATTTCCGTCACAACGAATTGCAATTTTCGCCACGTGCAAAAATCAAGGTTACAGTCGACGATTCGACAGGCAGCGAAACAGTCTCGCAAAACGTGGGTACTAATCTACGCAAATTACCTTTTTTACCAACCACTTTTTAAGGGCTAACCTTCGATCGTTTAATACTCGATACCTACTCGGCAGCCGTATCTCACCCGTGTTAACGAAACGTGCCATCCATCGAAAGCCCTAAAATCGACATGCGTTTTCCGAGCACGCGCAGTACAGACCTTTTTTCGTCTGTTTTCGGTCTCTCGGTTCTGTGAACTTAAAGCTAGGTACCTAAATACGTTGCTGCGAGTCTAATTTTAGGGTTGGCACGGATTGGTGTATTTACCTCAATGTGGGGCGACAGATCAATCAAGGCGATCTAATTAATTAGAATCCACGATGCGCTTAAAACGTGTGCCTACTTCCAATGGGTGTACTCTGTCCAGCTAGGAAGGGCGTGACGTCATAAACCATGTCCACCACTTGGGTAAAGGAGTCGTAGCCTAGTCAAATAACTTGTTTGAAAAGGAAATAATATTTGGCAAAGGACTGACTTCAAGAATGTGATGGCCTTTTGTCTCGTTAACAAGTGATAAACATTCTCCACTCCGACAGTATATTAATTTGTACGTAATGTAGGGGCCGAGTACTAAGATGGAAATGAAAGCACTTTTTTTCGAAATAACAAGAAATATTTCCACGCAAAAGTCGTTGTTTCCATATTCTTGCACATTGGCACTTTGTTACGAAAGTTACATCATTTCAAAATAATAATAATAACAATAATAATACGATGATGACACCTGGCATCCAAGTCTCGAATTAATAACAATAATTAATTTTTTGTTGGTGAAAAATTGATTTTTGAAATTCCACAGGATTCTAGAGAGAGAGATAGGGACTGATAGCGCGTTTCGTTTCGGAAGGACAGAAGGAAATGAAGAGTGACGAAGAATGATACGAAAAAGAGGCGGGACAGTGACATATAAGGTGAAAGGGGGAATTATGGAAAGTAGGAAGAGAAGGAGAGAGACAGGAAAAAGGAAAGGAGAGGTGAAGCAATGAAACGGAAGAGGAGTGATTGAGAGATGGGAGAGGTGTACATATTTTAGTAGGCATTCTATGTAAAGGGATAGGTTTCTGACAAATGGATAAAACGAGGCTGTATAGCTGATGCTCCTCCTGACGGATACCTAACAATAGGTACCCTACTTGCTTCTCAGAATGAATTTTTACAAAAAAACTTCTCCAGTTTTTCGACCAAAGTAACGTTTAAATTTTGAGGAAAAAAAATAAAGGTAAATTTTAACACGACAAAATATAACTGACGGCGCTCAATACATCACTAGAAGTTTGAACTGCCTGTGGGAAGCCCACCACTTCGGCAGCTGTCGACCTAAAATATTCGGTAGCCTACCTCTGCGATGGTGCAAGAGTCCAATAAGGTATCGTTGGAATAGATGAAGGGTTGCTGACCCGGGTCTAGAACAGGGTAAATTACCCTCCGCTTCCTTCTTTCCTCTCCGGCTCCAGCCAAGTCGTAAACCGGGTAGTTTTACACGAGAAATGCTTCGCAAATGTGTCGATAAAGTCGACCTTTTTCAGCACGAATTCGATTCGCCTCACTCTCTCAAAATTCAAAATTTATAGCTTCGTCGAGTAGAGCACATTCGGCTGGGGCCCAATAAATGGCTGAGGTGTTGACGAATAGCACAACGATACGCTACGATTAATCGAATGCGATACTTTTCGCACGCCCGCAATTAACGGCTAGAAAAAACAGACGACTCATTTCGCACGCCTTCTTCACAAATCGGCTAAATGATGATCGTAATTCGTCTTCCGCGACACTCTGTGCAGTTACACGTCGGTCGTGCCGCTAATTATTGGCTCGCCGTAGCTTTTGTTTGCTTAACTTCCTGAAATAAACGAATAAATAATTACATACGTGCGTAAATAATGTGGGGGGGAAAAAAAAAGAAGAAGCGAATGCCTCTCGACGCACGCGTCGTAATAAAAAGACGCGCGTCGCCGACGAACGCTCGCACGCGCGTGTAATTTACGGGTGCGTAAAAATTTATTGCACTTCAAAGGCATTCGGGTGCCTATCAAAGCAGAAATTTGCCGTTTTACTGCGAGAATACGAGGGGGTACACCAACTATAGGTTCTTGTAGCAAAGTGTAACGAAGGGAGGTTCGGAAAGAACATTGGGGGTACAGTAACCCGCCGAAACTTTCTTATAGGCTGACTCCGCAGTCGTCGACTATATTTTCAAAGATTGTACAGACGATTCGGTATCCGAAAGTTACGAAATGTATTTTTAATTCTTACACAGAAAAATTGATGTTTCAATTTTGTTGCTTCCCTCCAACAACTTCGATAAGACGTCTACCTACGAATATTTTAAGTACCTTTTCTTTTCTTTCCTTTTTTTTTTTTTTTTGGCCAGCGATGAAGTTAGTATTCGAGTGAATTCTGTTGGTCCTCTTACCTTACCTCGTCGGTAGTACAGAGGCAGGTTATCGAGCTGAGCAGATTCGTCAGTCCGGAACGTGCTCGATATATCTTGCGAGGTGAGCACAAGAGTAGAGAGGAAAAAGGTTAGCAATGAGGAAAGAGTGAGTTAAACGTGTGGGCGATGAAGACCAACGTACAGACTTATTCATAGTTTGGAGAGGAACGAATTTCGCCAGTATAAGGTGTGAATTAATGTTGATGAGAAATGGGAACCGACGTCGGCTACTCCCCTACAAAGGTGCGAATTGAGCGAAGTGGGTAATGAAAGGGAATTTCTTTCAAACAGGAAAAGTTTCGGGGCATTCGGTTGAACGTATAGTATTTACAAATTTCGCTTTTTTCAGAAAACCTGCAAACGCTTAGACAGGGCTGTGTTTCTGCTTGATTAATGCCTTCGATATGAAAACGATTCACCGCTGTTGCAAACTAAAACTGCGCACATATTTGCACTTCCGGCTACTTGAAAAAACGAGAAGAAATTGGCACGAAACGTACAAAACACCCGATTAGTATAGACAGTGACCTCACAAAAACAACAATAAGTACATATTATAATTCGTCGCATTGCCAAGTACAAAAATTCTTTGACAACCGGTTGCACAGAAGAATTTACGAAACGAGCAGCAAAAAGATAATTTGACTGGCCCGTTCGAAAGCATTCCGGTTTCACTCGGCCAATAATTTATGACGTTGGAGGTATTAGATTTGTAGGCGAGTGGATCGTCAAATGGTACGATTAGAGGAGACAATTTACACGATCACCAACAGTGGAACTGGAGGAAGTCGATAAAAAGAAAGGAGACGAACTCTGTGGCTCATTGCGAATCTGATTTCAGGCCAAAGTGTCGACTGATATTCGGCTGTAAAGGTGAATACCAGCGTCAAGTTCATTTCACTTCACGCAGACCATGTCACATACGAAAAAGCAGCTTCTTTCAAGTAGGCCTATAAGAAGGGACGGATACGGATACCAAATGATGAAACACTTCGTTAAAGGTGCTACCATACCTTTTGCAGCGCCACATTAACACCCGCTGCCACCACTCCGTTCGAATTTTTAATTGCCGCCCATCGCCGTTGGCCCATATAGGTACATACGTATAATATGGCGTAGATATGATACATAATCATTCTCTTTCGGGGTTTTTCGAAAAGAACGAAGCGATAATACATTTTTTAGGTTAAAAATTGGCGCTCCGTTCGACCGCACAATACGCACACTGCGTACGTACGTTGGGCATCGACCTTTTCAGTAGGTAGCCTCTATTAATCTACGCTCGTTGATGGCAGCGTTTATGCTCTTATTTTAATTCTCATTTGGCAGTAGTGACGAGCAAAACTGGCTTAACATTCACAGTTGATCTCGTTCCTTCATTTATTTCATCCGCGTCGACACGATCGCATAATGTAAAAATGTCGCGAATATAATAGCGCACCAACACAAAAAGTCTGCGAAATCGTACGAATTAGACTTTTAGTAGGCGTTTCTTTTAAAAACACGAAAACCCCAAAAATACAATTCAGTTGTAAAGGCCGAACTAATTCTGATTCCGATACGGAGAATATGAGATCTGTCCTTCCCTTCTGATTAACATTTTTAGGGTGAACCAAAAATCACCTCTTACTGCGATTAGTTTGGTTCCCTGGCATACCACAGAGGAAAACGTGAAGTGAACCAGTCCGCATGAAAGCAGGACATTACGTTTTGCCTACCCTGTATGTGGAGTGTTTTGTGGGAATCTCCCTCTTCGAAATTCGATAATGGATGAGGTGTAAGTTACCTTGAAACGAGCAAAAAGTCGTTTGTAAACGACTATCCTCTTCTCTCCGATTAAAGTTCTGAGAATAACAAAATCGTGGCATCCGCAAATACGCTTTTAAATTATTATTGGTACTTGTCGTCTATGCACTCGCACATTCGTAGCACTCGTCACCACCAACAAAAATGGTTTTCTTCACTTTTGTCCTGTCTTGTGTAACAAAGAGGTTGGGATTCCCAAAGTTGGGCTACAAAATCCGAGATATTGGCCTAATTTTTCCAATGAGTGGTAAATTTTGGAATTAATGAGGAAATAGTAAAAGAGAAGAAGTTCTTTTTTTGTTTCTCAGCGTGGTTGGTATACGTTCACACAAACCAATAACAATTTAAAAGTAAATTTGTGGATTTCGTGCTTTTCGTGTAGGTAGGTACCTATAAGTGCATTTGTAGTTACTCGAGTTTATCAATTGGCTGCTTAAAACCGTCGAGAACAGGAAGCATATTTATTTATCGAATATTTTTTATTCGTTTCGAGGTAAGTATACTATCTTCGTTGTTGATTTGGGAGAGGGACGGATGCTTCTCGCGAAATACCCTGTAAATCTGAGGACCTAAGTAGGAAAACTGAAAAGTGGAAATGAAAAGAGATTAAATGTCGCATAGTATAGTCACCGATCAACCGTAAGCGAATTGTGGGCACCATTCGGTTGATAAACTGTACACAAAGTGATGTGAGTGATGAGAGTCGAGTTCGTCTTACTCGATTTATAAATGACTGGCCTACGCCACTCGGGTTGTTGAAAATGACGAAACGTGCAGTCGTAACTATTACTCGTAAATGACAACGTAATATACGTAATTAATTACCGACCTACGCTACTACCTTTTACATTAGTATAAACTTTACGAATGTTGGAACAACGTTTTATGGTTAACGCATCCCCCAACGAGCACCCTGCATTCGTGTCATTGCGCAAACACAAACAAACGCAAACGCACGCACATTCTGCCCGCACAATTACGTATGTCGGTAGGTAGCCATTATGTCATTCGCACCGCGCACTTCTTTACCGCAGCCCCACTCGACACCATCCGACAGCATCCACTAATCGTATACATCTTTTATGTGCTGTATGCTTCGCAGAGCGAGGTCACCACCACAAGAAGAAAAAAGTGCACAAGGAGATCAAGAAGCTGGTGATCAAGGTGATCGTCGCCATATTCCTGGTGATGGCCAAGATCAAGTGGGCGCTGCTGATGATCCAAACCATTCTGCTGAACAACTTCATCATCGTGGCGACGCTGTTCGTGCTGTCCAAGACGATCAAAGTGTGGCACGAGCTGAAGCACAAGCCGCACGTCGAGAAGCAGGTGGTGGTCTACGACAACGTGCACCACCAGCACTACGACAACGCCGAGCACTCCGAGTACGAGGAGGGCCACGGCCACAATCACGGCTGGGGCTGGTGGGGACGCAGCCTGCAGACCCAAAGCGAGCCGACGGTCGGCGAGCAGGAGTACGACAACGAGTACTACAACAACCGAGTGGCCAGGTCCGCCAGACGAGCTGACAAAAGTCGCAAACGTCGAAGCGCCACCCTTACCGCCACCCTTACCACCGCCACCGACAAACCTACCAAAACCAGTTAACGACGCGGCTATTTACCCTCTCTCTCTCCCTCTCTCTCTCTCTCTCTCTCTCTCTTTTCCTCTCCCTCTCGCATACATACTCACACATACATACACACACATACACGCACACGCACGCACGTACTCTCTGTCTATCTCCCTCACTGCCCCCACACTTCCGATAATATGTGATTTACTCCCCTACGTCCCCTTCTTTTTTCTTTTTTTTTTTTCTTTTTTTTCGTGCTCAAATTCTTCGTTCGTGTATACCCAATTATAGAACGTGTCGTTTTATTTTCCATTCCTATTACCCTTTTTATTTTTTCTTCTTTATTTTTATTTTTTCATTTTTCCTTTTTCCTTTTTCCGGTACGAAAATAACGGGCCTTGGTGCCTACACGAAATTGTTGCCAATCGCAAACGTTTGCCTACCCTCTTTTATGTGCCAAAAAATCGCGGAGGAAGGCCTACTCGTTGATAAACTGACGCGTGCAGCAGTTAATGCGAGCCCTGAAACGGGTTTCCAAAACTGAGAAACTGGGCCGCGTACTGGAGAAAACACGGACGAACTCGCGTAAGCTGAGCCCCACTTGTCTGCGACCATTCGACTAAATAATGTTCCAGTGGAATACAGCCAAACAATTATTCCAGGCTGTTCACCTTTGGCAAAACGACCAAAAATTTACTAAGAACGTCGGACTCGGTTCTGACTGACATTAAAGTTGAAGCTTACGAGACTTGAACGAGTCTTTGTTTGTCGCACTTGCATTTTGGCCATTTTAAGTCACCATTCGTGCGTCTGTCACTGTGCCTCGCTGTTCAAGCTTTGCTCTTTGTGTGTCGGTTGGTCAACCGAAATTCGCAGCCTGCAGTAGGCCCAGGCTTATATCCCAGCTGTTAAACCTGCGAAAATGTTTTAAACTAATAACTGAAGGGAATTTTACAAAAGTTTTCGTCGTATTGTTCACATAGCGAGTTGTAGGGCCGAATGCGAGAACGATACGTGGGAAATTCTTACATTTTGTTTCATTGTCGCTTATATTTTGCAACGTAAACGTGTAAGAAGGTACGTAACTGAGGCGTATAACTTGGTTAACGCGAGTAATTCTCAAGCCACTGTTAATACTCGAGTAGCGTTTTTGCATTCGAGAGCCCTACTCACCTACAGGCACGTGCTCCGCCATACTTTTTCACGCATGTCTCATAATGACACACTCGCCTCGTATCGTAGACCACATAATTTTCGTACGTACGTAGTCTACAATCGAGTATATAATTAGGTACCTACGTTCAAACTCGTGCAGGGATTTCATTGCAACTTGGTGGCGGAGAAGTCTCAAAGGTGAGCTGCTTTGCACTCGTCAAAGTGAAGAATGCCTGCCGTGCCACCTCGCCCTTTGGTAAAGGCTACACTCATCGCAACCTTTTTCTGCCCACCTTCGACAGAACTGACATACCGTCAATGCAGTTTTTGCATCTAACGCTTCCACAACCACTTTTTGTCTCGTGGTTCGTGGCGCCCACGATATTTAGTTATAAATTTTACAAATACACCAAACTTTTTCCATGGCCTATGTCGAAAAGTAAAATACCAAAGGTCCCTACCCACCATATTGGCGGTTCTCTTTGCCAGCCAACTTTAAAATGAGCCCCTTTTTTTCGTTCCTATCTCATAGTCTGAAGTGAATGGAGCCAAGTTAATTTACAAAAAAAAAAAAAAAAAAAAAAAAAAAAAAATTATTTCTTAAATAGATACTTTACGAATGGAAATTATTAAGCTTTTACTTCTGCCGATAAAAATTGCGAATTTTAAGCGCCTCTGTTTCATTAGGAGCCGTAATTTACAGGGAAAACAAAGGCCCTTCCGCCAAAACGTTGCTCGAATTATTTTTTCATAAATAGAAAAATTTACGTCGAGTCTCGACTAACCGCAGCATTCACACATACATTAATATTCTTCCAAACTTTTGTTCCATTCCTGTCGAGATCCCAGGTGTAATTTGAAAAATATTACCGAAACATAATTATTCAGTAGCGATCGCTGCGCTGGGACTGCAAAATTAATTCGAAAGAGTCAAAAAGTTTGAATCACAATATTTGGGTAACTCTCTAACAAGAAATTGCGAGAATGTAGTGATTATAATTTCAGGTTAACCTACCGACTACGAGTATATCAATGTACCTAAAGCGAGAAGGTGTATCAAATATCTATGATATCTATGTCTCCAAAAGTGATGAAAATTTGGATCTTGTCCTTTTAGGAAATTGTTCCTTATTTCAAATTGGAATTGGTAGGCTACCTACTCTTCCTTTTCAAAATTATTAACACAGTCACCAAAAATGTTGAAAGTTTATTTGTGATTTCTTGTAAATTAATTTTTGTAGTTATCCTATTTCAGTTTTATAAAATTCAAAAACAAAACTCAGCGCGTCTATCAATTCTCAATGTTCTGCCATTGAATGGGTAACATTTTCTCATATTTTAGAAATGTACGCATATTAAAACCATTAAACCTCCATGTCGTAAATAAAATATTCGTAAGTGATGAACCATAATACCCATTACAACCAAAATTGGACACTATTTATCTAAAATTAATTATACGTACCTATTTTTGAGCCACGATACCTTTAAATCAGAAATAAAATAGTTCCAAGGCACGAACCATAATACCAATTTTATTACAACCAAAATTGGTGGTACGTCAGAATAGACCATAAATGAAAACCTGTTCCAAATTTTGTGACATTAAACACAACCTGTACAGTATTAATACGAATGGTCCATACATAATACATACATACATGCGTAATTAAAAATGAATTTTAACCTTTGGTGACAAAAGTCAGTCTAAAAAGACAAGTCCCAGCCCTGGGTTTTTTCGTGAGACGAATTTTAATAAAATGATTTTCAACGAAAAACGCTTAAAAATGTCACTGCCTACCATACGTAGGTACCTATGCCGTTATTGCTTGTTGTTTTTTTTTTTCTTGTCAAAAATCTGGAGGGCTTTTGGGAAATTTGGGAGACTAAAGCCCTCAAGTCCCCTATTTGCGCGTACGCTTCCTGCTGTTGTTCATCCACCTATTATACAAATTCTAAACTGTTTTTTTCAGTTTTTCCATTACTTATGTAGGCAACTAGAACGAAAATTGAGTGCTTTTTCAGAAATTTATGATTCATTTTCACCAAACTGATAAAATTTTCAACCATTATTTGGTCTTTGGAGTTTTAATTCGTAATTCACAAGGTAGAATTATTGTGAGTTCCGGCAGTTTCTTATTATCGAGTTTTCTTTTTCGTGATTTAAAATTTTCAATTTTTGGTAACTTCCAATTAATTTTGCAGTCAAAGTGATTGGTATTAATTGTATTCGTTGGTAATATTTTTTCACACTATCAGTGGATCTCTAGAAATGGTTGAAGGCTTAAGGATAATGTTATTCCAAAATAATTTTTTCAATGATACTCATAAAGGCAAACAATACTTTTCAAAATACAAGCTTTTGTCCTTTTATACTAACGCGCTAAATTTAATTTTAATATCATTCCTTAATTTCTCTTCCGCATTCTGTCCCATAACTTGTTCGAAAATAAAATACCCTTTGGTTATTAATTTATCGCTGCCTAATTGGCTAACCTCATCTGCAAAAGCCGTAGGTAAAAGTTGTCTCCGCAATAAATTGTTTCAAAATTGTTGGCTTCACAGCCGTTAAAGCATTTATAACCATTATTGTTAAGTTTTATTTCAGGAATAAAATAAGTAAGTTATGTTAATTTTTTTTTTATTCGAGCATTGAAAATTCGAAAGCCTATAATTTAATAACAGATAAGGAAGGAACACTTCTCTGTAAAGTTAAAATTTTGTTTTTTTGTTTTTCCAACACTTCAGTCGAAACTGTAAGCTGTGATGCTACCTTAAATTTGGTTTTCGAATTTTCAATCCTAAATCCTATTATAATACGTACCTAATCTAAAAATTTATTGTACAGCTATACTTTTTGTACGTCCGCGTTAAGTTCGTTGTAAATAATTAGAAGACTTTTTTCTTTTTTTTTCTTTTTTTTTCTTTTTTTTTCTTTTTTCTTTTTCGTTTATTTTTGTATACTTAATTCGAATTATTTTCTGACTGACAATGCCTACCTATGTGGGCACTATACTTAATCTGTAATAATGTATAGCGTAGGTCGATCGAATATTTTGATATTACTCCGCTGCTTAAGTATAATCAACGTATTTATTTTATAATTCTTAACTACTGTACAGTAATTTATTTTCATGTAAGTATAAAGTTTTTTTTTTCTTTTTCCCATGTTTTTCGAATTTTCCAATTCATTATCGTAATTATTAACGAATTACGAATAAAGAAGCCTTTGCCCGTGATTTTTGTGTCTTGAATTGAGAATGCAGCGACGATATGTGGGCGATGATTTAGAGTGACTCCAACCAGTCCTAATTAATCGTTAATTAACCGAGAAACAATTCCCGTCGAGCTCTTCGCCCTTGCTTTTTTGTTAATTGCGAAACGATTAAAATATAATCAGAACTCTGCATAATACGCAACTAGTTATCGAGGTGTATTTTTTAAAGGAGTAACTAAGGCAAACTCAACAAAGATGGCGCATTCTCTGAGATGAGGCAGTGCCATTTTTGCGAGAAATAGGTATTGAAGTCTGAAACGCGGCAACGTTAGTCTCAGAAAACAGTTACGATCGTACGAATCTATCTTAAAAATATTCTGCTAAATGTTTACAAGTAATTTAGGTCACTTACGCGCTTTCGCCAACTTCAATTTGGCCCTACTTACAGACAAGTGAGACTCTGATTCGACTTCCGCCTCCTTACCCACTGACTTGAAATTTCTTCGAAGAGCGAAAGTGACCTCCTATATGTATAACTTCAATATCTAGTGAAATATTACTGCTGAACTGTATGGTTGTATATTTGTGGCCAGGGTCAGAGAGAGTGGGGAGAAAAGGGGGATTTCCCCGGGCCCCGACTTTCTAAAAGAACTCGGAGAGCCCTCTGTTTGCTGTAAATAATTGAAATTAACAGTTAAACGTAACAATTTGAAATTATATTCTTCATGAATAAAATTGAAACTAAAAACGGAACATTGTTCATTGAGAATGACAATAATATGAAAGAATATGACAAAAAACCGAGATAAACTACGTAAGTGTTATAAAGTGAAAAGGTGAAGTAGTGAAAACGTGATCGATCAGTTTAGCCAGTAGGTAAATATGAAAAAGTACTGTTAACACCCTCTCAAAATGCTTACACCAAATAAAAATACTGGAGAACCGATTATTTGCTAAAATAGTTACTCTGACACCTGAGCCTGTTTTTCCTCTCACCGTCCTCCGTCCCTGTTCGTAGCCTTAAGCTTATAGCATATAAACTGAAAATTCTGAAGCAGTTGTAGCCCACTCAAATTCAACTGTGCCTGGCGGAACAAAATTAGATTCAGTGTACCACCTGTAATAATTGGGTGCATGAAAAATGCCTACAAATCTCGTTTTATCGTCGAAAATACTTTGCATTGAAACATAGGCTACGACACTACAGAAATAACATCAGTAATTTACCTCTAGACTCGCTGCGTACGACCAAAATCAAAACTTTCAAAAAATGAAAACCAACAAAAATTTTCTCAATCTCGATAGTTAGCGTAAATAATGTTCAATGTTTGGCGTCTAATTTGTTTTCTTCCTCCTTTATCATTTTGGCTATTGTCATAAAAATGTTGTAAAAAAAGACCGATACCGTGACCACAAATTCATTGTGCAAGGCTAAGACCAAAAGCACCTACCGTATCGATGAAATTCTTTGATTAAGGCCAACACTACCTCGTTGATTTTAGCTTTGCTTTTGCTAATCACGAGTCATCAATAAATACCAGATAAGATGGCCTAAGAAATTGTTTTCTTCGATGTTTCTTGCCTTAATTAAGAAACAAAAAAAAAACACTGGAGCACTCGTGACGTTCCTCGGCATTTATTTACACAAACCTACGGTAGGTACTTGTGGGGAGGTGAAGCACACGTATATAGGCGCACCCCGCAAGGCTGACTCCACGGACGACGTCGTCGTTTTTTTAGATCTGTAAGCTGATGGTTCAAATCCCCACGCTGGGGAACCACAGAAATAGGGACACTAACGTAAGTGAACACATTGCGCTTGACTCTGGTTCACAAACACCCTTTGTAGAGTGGTATTCAGCCATAGGCCTAAGTCTGCATTGCGAGTTTGCTGGTTTCCCCATGTAGCAGCGGCCTAGCTCCGCTCTCTGTTGTGTTGTTGTACAACAATGGCAGTGGTAGCACTCTGGGGGAGTGGTTGTGGGGACGTGAACCACGCATACATACACACACCGGGGGCGGGGGAGCCACGCAGAAAACACCGTCATTTTTTCAGATCTGTAAGTCACCAGTTTGAATCCCCACACCAGCAAACCTACAGTACTTCTTTCCATTCCATTTGACATTCGATTTGCACCCATGCTCTGGTAGTTCTATACAACTTGTAGCAGACATTCCTGCTGGAAAGGCAACATAAAACTGTTCATAACTAAATGCAGATTCTAGCGAATAAATGCCGATTATTCTATCCGGTAATCAGGCCTTAAACTTTGAAAATAAGAAGCCAAACATACGAGAAACTGCCACATGGTACTATCGTCGAATTTAATAAAAATTAAACAGCCTAAAACAATGGGAATACTGTATCTTATTCCGAGAATTTTGTAGTTTTTTGAGAAATTCATCGAGAACATTGTTCGCCGTTAAAAGCAAGTACTTACCATCTCACATGGTGGTTATTTTTACGAGGTACCTACGTACTTGTAAAACCTAATTCACTAACGGATTGTTGAGGTTTAATTCAAACTAAATAATTTCTAATTTTCCACCAAAATTTTCAGCAGGTTTAAAAAAATTAATCGCGTTAATCTTACGATGGAAGTTTAACTCCGTAACAAATAGTTTTTCGGTTGTCATCAAAATCTGAAATTCTACTTGTAACTTACTAAAAATAACCTTAGGGTCGAAGTTTCACTGAGAACCACATAATTTGATCAGTATACGCCGAAAGAAAAATAACGAGACTTAAAAATTTAATAAGTTTTCTTGACCTTCGAGATATTCTGGTTTTTTTTTGCAGAACTTGACTGGAAAAAATTTTTTGAGGTTTCAACTGAGGTGTCAATCAGCATTTTCTATGTGATGTACTAATCAAGCATTTTTGATAGGTACTGATCTGGATATTATATTATTATTATATCGGCATATATGAGGAACGTTTAACAGGACAATTGTAATTATCCTTCAAGTATCCATATCCGAGACTTTTTATTTAAAAATTAAATATTTGTTTTTTAATTTTAGAAAACTTTTGTATCTTATTTTATAGGTACCTTTATCTGGATCGAACGTCAAAAAACAATGCACTTACAAGTCTTCAATAATTCCATATAACATACCTACTGCGTTCTCATAAAGTAATTCACAATCGCAGTTTTTGGATAAAACAATTTTTGAAAAATTCAAAAACTTTTTCGACATAAATTTAAATTTTGAAATTTACTTATATTCGGTAACACCGAATGATACTCTAAAAGAAACCGCTGAAAATGAGACGAACAACATCGTCCAAATTGATTCGGGCTGTTTTCCTCAACTTCCTGTCAAACTGTCAAATAGATAGTTATCCGGCCGGTAATACTAAGAACCAGATAGGTACGATTTAACTGCCTGATAGCACTATCATCAGAACGACGAATTTCTCATCCTAAGGTTTGAGGAAGTGGGCCTCAAAAGCATATTCCCCATGCTTACCCGGCTACCCACTTCCACTTCTTCATTTTGCATAAATGTACGGCACTACTGAGGGAAAATTCCAACGGGGTTGAAACCCGCCAAACCCCCCTCCTAGATCCTCGTATGGTAAGACCGTTTACTCCCCGGTATACGCATGTCGTGATGATAATAATGAACCGCCATTTTGAGTTTTTCGATAAGCATTGTGTATATCGCCAAGTATTTATATATTCGAAAACTTGAGTGATTTACGATGACTAAAAAACTAACAATGGCGGCCCATTATCATCATCATGACATACGCATACTTGAGAGTAAAGAACCATACCTACGGTTTGAGCTAACAGACGTGCCTGAATGTCTGTAAGTGACAGTGGTGACGCAAAGTCTGTTTTTGTTTCTATTGGACGAGCGATATCTCGAAGCCGAATAATCCTCATTTCTGAGACGCCTATTTTTTCATGAAAGAAAATATCATCGACAAATTCTGAAACTCGAAGATGGTATTTTTTTCAAAACGAAATATCAACTAAAACATAATTCAAATTTAAAACTGATACGAATTTCCAACCAGTATAATTATACAGCTGCTAATTTTTCCAACTCTAAAATTTGCGAGCGATGAAATATTTTGAAATTACCTAAAAACAAAAGTCATTAAATTCCACAATACTCCAACTATACCGGTAACTAGTCAATTTTTCCAACTTTAAAAACATTTTTGGAGGGATTCTCCCGCCCACCCCTCCCCAGCTACGTCCCTGTTGCCACTAAGTGCGGCTCGCCGACGTATTTAATAATCTACGTAAGCGCGACGTGCCAACTCGGATGTAAACAACGTGCTACGCTGACATACAAAAGCGAACAAACACAAAAGAAAAGAAAAAAAAAAACAAAAAAAAAAACAACTAAACCGAAGAAGGTCCTTTTAATCAAAAATTTTTGTGTCGAATTCGCGTTCTACATTTGGACGGAAGAGGAACGAATTAAAATAAAAGACAAACATTTACGAAGACGCGTGCAGCTGTACAGAACAAATTTATTGTCCCCGATTGATTACCAGAATGTAAATTAAAGTCGATTACATGCGATGGCATGCACTAACACTCACACACTCACGCATTCGTACTCGTACGTTCAGCAAAATTCTCTTCGTCTTACCCTCCACGCTCGACTGTATATGCCTATATAGGCCTATATAGGCCTATATATGCCTATATAGGCCTTTATTCGAGTACACTCGTCGCCATATATTTACGTTTGCTTATTCGACGACGTCGCATAATGAATAAAATTGACGCCATTAACGCGGCCGTCGTTCGCTAAGCCGCTTATTTTTCCTTCCGTCAAATTAATATATTATGACCTACCGTTAGGTATATCATCGTTTGACACAGTAACCAAATAAGTTGACGGCAGCGAAAGTACGTCATAATGCAGCTACCCACCTACGTTTCGAACGAGATCGATATTTATTCCAAAACAAAAACTGGAAAACTTATAATTTGGTGCACCCGTAAGAAAACCAGTTTGTTCGAAAAAATAAATCTACGGAATAAAAAGGGCGCTTACCTTTCGGCAGGTATTCACCATCAGGGGCGTAGCCGGGATGTCTGCAACGGGGAAGTGAGAAAATGATTATTCGACGATCTTTCGCTTTCTTGCTCGCCACTTTTGAAATTCAAAAAATTTTAGAAATTCAACATTGATGGAACCCGTCATCGCACGTTTATTAAGAAAATTTTTTTCAAATTTGTAAAGTCATCCGCAAGCGGAAAAATAATAAAAAATTAGGTCATTGGGGAAATCGCCCACTTTGCCCCCTCGGCTACGCCCTTGTTAACTACAATGGGTACGATGAAAACAAAGGCCAAACCTTATTCCAGAGACTCGAGTTGAAGCTGCGATAAAACGTCCGAGGGAGAGAGATCGAGGTGTGACATTTCTCCCTCAAATGCGACCAAGTAAGTACGACCATCTTTTTCGTTTTTCGTAATTGAGCATATTTTAAAATTCTACTGAAGGGAGTTCATCAAGTTTTTGGAGGATATACTCTTAACTTCATCTCTGCCATAAACGCGCGCACAGTCGCAATCGATTGAGCAACGCTTACAGATGGAAAATTATTACCGGAGACGTAGACGAACTGATATCCAGCCGGTGCCTAAGTACCTGGCTGCTGCGTTATCCCCAAATTCCAAACATACGCCTGCGGTAAGGAAATAATCGGATAAGCATTTGAAAACGGTTATGGCTGATATGAAATCAAACAAACCGAAAAAGGAGAAAGTATGAGGGTGAAAATTTCGGACCTCAAAATCGTTTAAAAGGGGACAATCAACTAAAACGGTAAAGAAGTGAGAAAGACGACAAAATTATAAACTTTCAGCCCCCACAAAAGAATATACTCGGTGTAACTCCGCGTTACGTGCGCTCGTTACAGAATAAGAATCTGGCAGAGAGAGGTCTTAGGTTAGGAAAACTAATGCCCGGAGTTCGAATATTGAGCAGTCGACGTTAGAGAATACAAAATCTGAGCTTGGGGAAGGAAAAAGCGATACTCACATAGTGAAATATTTATTTTGGCATAAAACAACAATAATGCGATTGACTCTGACAGAAAGGCGACTATGTGAAACAATAGAAGACAGCCTGAAATGGCGATGGTCCGCATTTCTTAACGGACACGATAAAAATAAAAACGAAACTTGGCGAAACACTTCCAGAAGCGGGTTCGAGAAAACGATAAAATCAAATTTCACCTAATTAAGGTTACTACGGCGATGTTTAAGTGATGAGACAAAAGTCGTCGTCAAATAATGCACAGACCAGATGTGCGTTCCGAAGATTTTTCTGTGCAAGGGCTTATAAGACGAATCAAAACAAAAATCAAATTTTAGCTCTCCTCCACTTCCATCCTCGCCCTTCTCAGCAGTCCGAATATGACACCCTCCCTCTCAACCAGACTGATCAACTAGAATTTGAATTGTGAAAATGCAATATGCAGACTGAAGACATATTACTGACCGATAGGCACGATTCTAATGCCAACAAAGATTCATTCCAAAGGAGGATGCGAGTGGTGTCGATGAGGGTGGAAAATTCGAACGCGGTTTATTTAATCCACGTACGCTCTCGCATGTTGTAGGCGTAAACTTGTTCCCCTTTTTTTGTGAGCTGTAGCAGGGGCTTCAGCTTCACACACATTCGCCGCCGGTCTGTCAGTGAAACAGACACTGCGGGTCAGTAAAACGTATCGAAGACAGAAAAACTTTTATCCAGTTACAGACCTTCGAATAAACATTTTCGTCAATACAACGGTGAAAACAGCTGTTCTACAAATCGGTATGAGAACCGATATTCTTTAGACTGTGCCACAGTTCTCATCGCCGATGTCTTAAGGATCGTTGACCATCGCTTTTAGGCAGGGTGCCCTGAGAACCATCCGTTCAGATTGGATTCAAACAAAAACAGAAAAAAATGAACGAGTCACTCGAGCTTGGCGCAACAATTTGCTACCTCGTAGCTCTTTTGGTAGACAATAAATTCCACTACAAATCTAAAGAATTACAGTCGTCTGCGAAGGTGGTCGAAACAATTCAAGAAAACATACCGAAAAATCTCCGAATTCCCTAAATTGTTATCAAATTTAGAGTTACACTGGAAAACAAAAATAAAAACTCTGTCGCAGCAAACCGCGCTAGAAAAGTTATGTTTTCGAGAGAAAGAATTATGAACTGTGATGATCACATGAATTGTCTGTAAGTTCATACGCTTTGACGGTACGCTACGATTGTCCGGGGCTCGGCCCCGACCCCGACCCCCCTGCGCAGCACACACAACACAGGAGTGGTTAGTTGGGCGCCGTGAGGCGTGAAGACACTGACGCTGACGCTGACGCTGAGGTAGTTGCGGCAGCGTGAGCTCATAACTGTGTGAGAGATCATTTATATTTTGTTGGTCCCTCCGACCTGACCTTAAGCAAACGTATATTTATAAGGAACTATTAGCCCGCTACAGTGATTGCGTGAAATGTGTGTTAGTTCTTCTTTTTTTTTGAAAAAATGAAAAATAAATTAAGACGATGAAGTAAGATACGTCATCATGTAATTATTTAAAATAAAAACGATGAAATATAGGTAATAAAGTTATGAAATGAAAAAAAAGAAAACGCGAACGTGCGGTTAATTTTTGTAAAAAGAAAAGTTCGTGCAAATTAGAGAAAAAAAAAAAAAAAAAGGAACAAATGCTTCACTGGAAGTTCCATCCTGGTTGATCCGCAGCTAAATTGGTACAACGCTACAATAAATTTTAACGAATATTTATTTCAAATTTCATACAAATGATTCCAAAGTTCCGCATTTTACCACCGATATAAAAACAAAAATAATCGTAGCGGAAGTACCGCCCAGACGATCCGCACCAAAATTGGAAGGGTATTAACTTCGAATTTTGTGGCTATTGGTCAAACTTTTATTAAGCATTTTATAGCCAAGATAAAAACGAAAATGGTGGTACCGGAAGTACCGTCCAACCAATCCGAAATAAAATCAATAAGTCTGATCCTTGGCGTGAAACGAAAAACGTACCCACCTTCAACTCTGGAGGCTACGCCAAGCGTAATGAGTAGATTTTCTAGAAAAAAAAAAAAAAAACCTACTTAAAATGGGACTCCATCGCTACACCTAATTAATCACGAGCGAGAAAAATAAAAGAAACAAAATAATGCAATGCAAAAGAAAGGGCGAATAAAATCAAATAACTTGAGCAAAGCGACAAAAAAAAAGTAAAACTACGATGAATAATAGTGGGGGAAGAAAAGTCGTTCGCACTTCTGAGTTTTCCGAAACAACGGTCTGATTGGATATTATTTGTTGGCATTGCGCTATTTGGTCATGGACTGGATTCATTCCATAACCGTCTGTCTGTAATTTCTGAGGAATATTCTCGAACGTTGACGAGCTGGAATTTGATAATTTACTCGATGAGATAATATTTCTCAATACCTTTTTGAATATAGATGACGTCACTGAACTCTCTCACATTCGAGTGAATTAAATTTCTTGGCGCATACGACAGCGGGCATCGTAACAATTATACGAATTTGCGAGTACCTACCGTAATTATTACCGATAACATTTAATATTTTGTCGGCTAATAAGTTGCTAACATAAATAAAAATTTAATATATTCCCGATACTAATTCACTACGCAGGAGGTAAAAATAAATTCAACCCTTAAATTGCGACAGGTAGGCATTAGGGCGAAATGAAAAACGAAATAATTTCTAAAATATTTAAAATCCTATATCGTCGACTATTGACCGACGACTCCAAACATGGCAACTAAAAATTTTCAACTTCCGACCTTTAGAAACAATTTGAAAGGAAGTTCCACTCTGTGGTAAGCCCTTCTTCCTCACTCCTCTTTATAGGCAATACGCGTCACCAGGAGCTGGACAATGATATTTACAAGAGAAGTACACGTCGTCAAAAAAGAAGAAAATAGATTGGTCGCAACTTTTGAACTGTCGAAAAATTCGTGTCTATACTTAGTTTTATTTTGTATGAAAAACCTACAATAATACTTACACAAGGCCGGATCAAAAATTAAGGGAAGGTTCCCTTCCTTACGCACATAAATAAGTTAAGAACGAAATATCATACTACAAATTCCACAATTATCTTCGAAACGAAGACTACGCGTATTTCAAATAGTGAAAGAATGTCAGATATATTCTGAAATAAATGGACACTTTTTTTTTTTTCTTGCGAATATGGCCTTACAGAATTTCAAATTAATTCAATGCTCGGTTGGTGCGTGACGTTCGTTTGCCAATATTCGCACCATTATTTGTTGGTAACACAATATCGCAAGCTATTTTTTTTTTCAACAACAATAAAATGTGACACGTCGATAGCTTCTTTTAAACGTAGAACCAATAATCTGAACAATTCTGGCAACGATTAGTTCTCCATTTTTTTCGTTATTGGCGCTTTAGTGTAGTTTTGTGTGATACTTTTATTATTAATTTTAGGCTCGCTACTCCATTTTCAGTTGAACCAATGGTCCGATTGGAACCAAACATGACAAAATTTTATTGTTTTTTTCATATTTATTCAAAAGTGTGGCTAAGTTTAATGACCATTGCCGGCGGTGAGAACGGAGCAGAGAGGGCATACAACAATTAACAAAAAATCAAACTGAATCACCAGTAACTCGGTAGGAAAAAGAATCATTGAAAAACTTTTTCATCAGAAAACACAAAACAAAAAAAATGAATAAAAATTCTGTAAGAAGTGAAAAATAATTCTTTTAAAATTCCTCCGCTTAAATCTACTGGAATTAAAATGAAACGAAAAAGCGCTGTGGTAAGTTGATAATTTTTTTCAAAAAAATAAAACCAACGTCAAAAAAACAATAAAAAAATGCGCAAAAAATAGAAAACTAATTATTTTAAAATTTCTCCAATGAAATATAAGTCTAGGGACTGGAATTATTCGAGTCAACGCTTTCCTTTCTTCTTAATATCATGTAGGCTGTAAACTTACGTCAATTTCGTAAAATTTTAGAACGGAACCGAACATTTTAATTAGCGCCGAATTCAATAATTCCAGTTCCTGAACCTACATCTCGCTGAAAAAACTTTAAAAGAATTATTTTTCTCTTTTTTACGTATTTTTTATTGTTTTTTTGACGACTGTTCTATTTTTTGAAAAAAATTATCAACTTTTCACAATGCTTTTTCGTTTTATTATAATTGCTGGAAAAATTTAAAAAAATTATTTTTTACTTCTTAGAGCATTTTTATTCGTTTTACGTATTTTGAAGTTGGTTAGATATTTTGTTGAAAAATTTTTTTTCAACACCTACCTTAAAACAGACATTTTCATGCCTCTTAACTGCATGTCAAGAAGGAGATTCCAACACTATTTTTAACGTCATTTTTCAAGCATGCGCACTTCGATCTTTTCTACGTTATTAAACACTGTGACTTTCGTATTTTCGCACGCATGCGCACTAAGTCTACCAAACATTACTATGCACTTAAATGTTACTTTTTTTTTTTTTTTGATTCGCTATTTTTTATCAATAAAAGTTTCACTGCTCGGAAAGACCAAATCTCTGACCTCCGCCTCCAAAACCTGGCGCCTTAACCACCACACTGCGACTTCTGGTTGAAGGAGTTGTGATACTTTTCCCTTATGTTTGCCAGTTACCAAAATATTTATTTTTCCCACAATTTTTTTGTTTGTTTTTTGGGGGAGGGGGCGTTGAAAAATATAGTATGTGACACTTGCGCAAAGTAGGTGATCACACTCGTATCGAAATCACCTACTTTACACACTTGTATCACAAATAACAATTTTCGATGATTTTTCGTCTCTAGCGTTGTATTCGAAGGTAACTCCAAAATTACCTCATCAATTTTGAACAAAAGTTAATGGGACCGTCGTGGAATCATCCTATTATTGAGAAAAATTTCATAAAGATTGGTGTCCAGGTTGAGAAGTTATGCTGGAACATACATAAAAAAAATATACATACTACGCATCGCATCGAATTTTATACCCACCTCCTTTTTTTGAAATCATTTAAAAAGTCAATTAAACCCAAAATTTACTGGAATTTATTGACATCGTAGAATCTGGCATTTATGTAGGTAACTCGCATTTTACCTACGTCTGTTGAAAGAAAATTGCAAAAACAAAATGCCGTCTAATTGAATCTGATACACGAACCGTCTAAGTAAATGACGCAGGTAACATTTTTGAGGATCGTCTTTTTGATGGTCAACGAAGAGCTAAAAGCACTTTTCGTCGTCCGATAAACGCGAAGTTTGTCAGAATTTTATGCCCATTTCAGGGTTTCTTTCCAGCTTGTTAAGTAAGTTCGACGAACTCGTCGATGAAATAATATTTTCTGGTCGCCCATTGAAAGCGTAGGAGAGGATCGAAGAGCAGCCACTCCAAAAAACAATGTGGATACGCTTAGGTATTAAGCGGCTCGTTATCAGTGTTTTCCTTTTTGGGGGGAGAAAATTTGCCGGAAAAGGTGACGAAGAAAAATGGTCGAATTACGTAATACTCGTATACGCGGCTTACGGCGAGCATTCGGGTCGGTGCTTCGTGCGCGCGTGCAATTTATTATTTTCTACCATTTTGTTCGGCGACAGTACGTTAACGAGGCCATCGATATATCAGATTGTGATTCACACTTAATCAAACAATAATATTATTATGTTGATCGATCTATAAAAAATAATGGAAAATCCGCTATTATAAGCAGAAGTGTAGCCTAAATGCGCCGCTTGTTCGATTTAACGGTGCGTCCCGTGCCGTGCCGTGCCGTGCCGTGCCTCGAGTTCAGTGGCTGGAACTGCTGGAAACGAGATTGAAATAAATGAAAATACAACAAAAATTCTGCACAATTAGGTACCTGCAGAAACCGTTTCTGGCGTTTTTTCTTTCATTTCACCGAAGCCTCCTTTTTTCTTTACCCCAGGATAGGTACTTGCAAAACGGGGTAGGCTATTGAAATTGACCACACGAAAGGGTTAAAGGTGGGGATAATGAAAATTATCCGTTTCATGAGAAGTGGAAACGACCGATACCATTTCCCTACTTTGACCTAAATATTTTTTATGCAGCTACCTACAGGTAGGCTATATCTATATTTATATTTATAACTTTATTATACTCGCATTTATTTACATTCGTATTACGTAGGTACGTATGTATGCATCACCCAAATTTTGTGTTCACGGTTCTGAGAAAATTACAAAACGAATAAAGCTTAGATTTTCGTCAGAAATAGATCGCGTATGTAGGAGCAGCAGGTCTGAAAGAAGTTTAGTGCCTTTCAACTCAGTGGTTTCTGAGATAACTGGAAAACAAAAAATCGGAGGAAAAGTTATTCTTCCAAGTTTTTGAGAAACAAACGTAAGGGATCTAACTGAAAATTTTCTCGATAGATTATCCTTACGTCGGTGCAAATCTGATGAAAGTTTGATGCCTATTAGCTCGGCAGTTTCCGAATTAATTGAAAAACAAAAATTCAAAGAAAATTGGTTTTTGGCAGTCGAATAGTCGATAAATCAATATTTTTATTCAACACATCGATTACTATCGATAATTTTTCGCAATTTTTTTACCTGAAACTAGCAATGAAATATCATCTGATGGATATGTTTGTAGATATCGATAACTATCGATAACTTTGGAAATTTTTTTCAAATATTCGGAAATTTAAATTTCAGGTTTATCCGGCGCATTTTAAAATCAAATAACTTGTCTGAAAAAACAGATGCAATGATTGAAACGAGCTTTGCGTTCAAAAACCAGTGGCACATCTATAGCGTTATTTTTTTTTTTTTTGGGGGGGGGGTAAGTGAAAAAACATTTTGTGAAATTGAATTTTTTTTATTTTTGCTTTTCAACAAATTTTTGATGGTTTTTATGTGAATTCTGCGGTCTTATTTTCATTTTTTCGCTTAAACATTAGTTTTTTTTTATTTTAATTTTTGGAATTTTTGAGGGGAAATTTCCTCACTTTCTTGCTGAACCACTAACCGTCAAAAATTGAAAATTTTGCAAATAATTATGAACGTAGGCCTATAATACTTTTACTAGGTACCTACTCTAAATGCAATGCTAACTTTAAGATTCCTACCCATACCACCAACACACAAAGAGAAATGTCAGTAATCCGCGTATAGCGTATCGAAATTTCAAAAAAACGTTCGCTTTCAAAACAAAAATTAGAATCTCGAAATCACAAAATTCCTACTTCTTAGAGCGTAGGCCGAGACATAATTTCAGTTACGTTACTCGTTTTCCTCATCTCTTTTTCAGATAATTATTTAATCATGCGCAGTCAATCTTATCTCGTTTTTTAACGGAAATCTTTTTCAAATTTTTAGGCCATTGATTATCATATATGGAATCCGAAGCGTAGAGATTCTATAAAATTATGCTAAAAACGTTGACATTTTCCCTTTATTTCGTGTCCCACTTATGGTTTGGATGGAACGATCGCATACAAATTATAATTGCGGCGTTGCTAAATCAATTTCGACTAAGTTACATGAAAAACAGACAATCGACAACCAGAAGGTAGGTAGGTAGGTAGGTGGGTAGGTAGGTAAGTAGTCTACTCACAACTTTCAGGAACCAAAGTTCGTATCATTCCCAATATCCAGGCTAACGTGAAGCAAAATTATTTAATTTTCAACTCGTACTTATACCTAGTTGAATTATACGTATATAATATTATAGGCCAAATGAGTTCAATTTTATCAACTCCAATGTGGTATGCGAACAGGGGTAGTAGAATCCAAGATGCCAAGAACTAAATTACTAAAAACACAACCAAAGTTCCTACGGGATCATCGTTTATTATCTATGGCGTATAGCCCACGAGGCATTGCGGATTGTACAGTAAGTTGTATACGCATTTGTTGAAGGCATTCGGCAATTATTCTGGAGATTCGTACGTATTGTCCCGACTACGCCCACGAGTCCTGTGCGCACTAGCGATGCGCAGAGGACTCGACATAACTGGAGATACTGGGCTGAGGCGACGCTAACAATTGTCTTACAACCAAGCGCGAGCTAAGGTGTGCGACAACGAACATATTTTATTCGTCCTTGTGACGTTAAACCAACAATAAGTAAACTCCTCCACTACACGTATTAGGTTATAATGTTGTATAGGCACAAGGTAGGCCTACGAACACAATCGACAAAGCGAACGTAACGAAAACTGCTGATTGGAATCCGGCGACACCGTCAAACGGGGTTCAGTCTCTGACGGTGCATTTTTTTGGCTGTTGCGTGCCAAAGGCGCGCGATCGCCCTTATTGGAAAATGCCTGGGATAGTTGTCGCAGGCAACACTTCACTCAGTAATGTCGTTAGACTGGTAGTAGCACACACGCTGGCGTTAAAACCATTCTTTTTAAGATATCTACGTTAATCGTATTTTTTTAGCATACAGACAATGCAGCTCCGTTTCACGGAAGGATTCCATAAGCCCTAAGCATCGTTTACGTCTTCTTCAGCCCTTTAAAAAATATTCTAATCGCACGTCTACGTAAGTACCTACGTATTTTAACGAAACTGGACACTGGTTGGATAAAACTGAACTTTCTCAGTTTATTACTAAACGTCATTCACCAGCCGCTGGAATGGGCCTGATTGTTAAAAATAAAATTTAAAACGTAAAATTAATTTTTATACGGTCGCATTTTATGCAGTCTTATTTGGACGAGTTTCTCACTTCTACTTCGGCGTAGCTGAAAAATTATGCACATTTTTCCTTACGTACTCGAAATTAAAACAGAACGAGATCAATTCTCCGTATCTAATCATCTCGATAATACAGGGTATGCACCATCGGGTTGGTCAAATTTCTCTTGTGGGTGGTGCTCGAGTGAACAAACAAAACATACTAACGTGGTTTCGAAAATCGAAACTATACTACTAATATTATTTTTTGTTCAAAAATTATTCCAGCAGAATCGGAAGTATGCAATCTGTGTGGCAATAATGTTATAATGTTTGAGAAATGGCACCTTTCATATGTTTAATTCGTTTTCCGAAATGATCGAACCAATGCAGGTGTAAAAGATAAACGTTTTAAGATTAAGATTACAAGCTTTCCTGAAGCATTCTTGGAAAGTGAAAGTTATTTCACATTTGATTTGAAAAACCACTTCCGTACAATATTTTTTGTTTTTCTACTTGCGCGCTACCCACTGTCACAAGTGAAATTTGACTCCAACCCCCACGGTTAGAAGAGACCAACAATGGGCATGCCTATTCTCAGCTACCCTAGAATAATTCTTGATTGCACGATAGAGACTGTTATTTTCAACAAACCAAAATGTAATTGTCAGTAATATTTACCTACCCTATTACATTATTACGAGAATAAACGAAATCGAAGACGGTTTGAAACAAGCGAAGGGCGAGAACAGGCCGCTGGTATGTAATTTAGTGACATAATTTGATCAAATCTACAATATCAACGAGCAAAAATGAAACTGCTTGCAAATATCGAACGAATAAATTTATATTTGGTTCGGTACTTCGCATCGATGGTTCGCCAACTATCTGAAATTTCATAAATATTTAATGCGCTCTTCTTAATGCAACAAACGACACAATTTTCATTCGATTTTGGTAGGCCTGCACCCATTTAACGAAACGTGAAAAACAAAACCTAACAATTTTCAACTCAACTGACGTCTCAGTTCCGGAGATATTGCCAATTTTTCATTCAGGGATGCTATTTCCACCTGTCCGAAGGCCCCGAGAAAAAGTTTGGAAATTTTTTAGGTACAATGCAGCGTGCTTCGTGAGTGATTCTCCAAGCCTGACATAGGGTATGAATACAGCCGACTATAAACAACTTCATCTGAACATTTATTCTAGTCCATCTACAAAATTTATTTTTCAAATAATTTTAGTAGTCGGAGGTGCCGTAAAGTATAAAAATTTGGAATTTTCCAATTTGCGAATTCGCGAATTCTAGTCGGGGAAAGGAGAAAATTGTTGAACTTACTACGTACAGCAAAAAAGCTTATAATTGTGAAACAGTTTCAAAACATTTACATATTAAAGGTTGCATACGCCCAAAGTGATGAGGCTACGAAGAAATCCGTCTTTTTAGCTATGTACTTCGATATTTTGAAGATACCCCTCATGTTAAGCGCAAGTTTTTCGTAGTCGTTGTACCACTCACGAAACACTATGTACAGAGTTTTTCGTGAAATCACCAGCGATTCCTACAGGGAGTTTTCCCCGTTGCGGGTTGCATACTATTTTCCTAATTTTTATGTGACAAACGTTATAATTCTACGTTGAAAACACGTCTGTAGCCCAGAGAAGATCTGACCTAGATCTTGATGAAGAAATTTTAAAAGAATTACTTTCCATTTTTAGATCATTTTTATCCTTTGTTTTTTCTTCTCTTTTCAAATCGGATACGAAGATTTTTTTGATTAAAAAACTTTATTCGATGATTTTTTTCTTCTCAGCCTCAGCGGCAATATTACTTTAAAACTAGGTAGCATCCGGTTATTTGAAAGATAACTCAAAAACTACCTCATCGATTCTAAAAAAAACTTGATCGTGTCCACCACGGGATCACCCTCTATCGTTTAATAAAAGATGATCAAAGTCGGTGCTCAGGTGGAGAAGTTATGCCGGAACAAACAAACAGAAAATAAAAGAAAAAAAACATAAAAGAATACGGATTGAATTGACAACCTTTCTTTTTTTTTTAAGTCGTTTAAAAAAATATTGTTTCTCGCAGAGCTGGCATAGAATTTATTTTAATAAAAAAATAGTTTCTTTTGAAAAACAACATGTCTACAAACTTAAGTAATTATTAATAATTATAACTCAATTTTCGCTGAAAATCTTAGTTTTGAATTATTCTAATCGGCTGTCGTGATTCCGAGGGGTACTTTCTTTTTCACAACGGTGAACAGCGGCAGGCTCGTTTCATTCCATGTTAATTATCGATTAGGCCACAGGCCTATTTCTGCCTGTAGAATCGAACGCCGTTGTGCAGCTCCCATAGCTTTCGCTTTTGCAGAATATCGACTTCTAAGATCGAACCAGGATCGAATTGATCCGAATCTACGGCACGAAACTCATTTACATAAAAATCGAGACGTCATCATCTGGTCTCGCCTTTTAAAAGCTGCACGTGCGTACACAAATACATATTTATTTACGTTTTTATTATCGTTATTTTTTTTAATCTCGTTGAAAAATGAGAACGTATCGGTTTTTCTGTAGATAGGTCGTGTCATTTCGCGTCGCGTCACCTCGTATTTCACGTCCACAAATACCAAATTAAAGTACACTTATAACCACCTACGTGAAAATGTGCCCATTCCATTTCATTTCCCCTTTTATCGTCTAACCGATCCACTCTATTTATTAATTAATTTACCAATTTACTTCTTTTTTTTTCTTTTTTTTTTTTTTGCTATTTTCACTTTGCAGCAAATTAATGTGGAAAAAACCCGTCACAAATTTTTCAACAAAAAAAAATCCACAATTCTCATATTTAACTACATGGAAGGTTATGACAATTTTTACGTCAAATATTCGTTAAATATTCACATAAAGTACAATTATATGAGTTTCAAAATTGGGGTCTGGTTGGCACACCAATCGAATGCAAAAGGTTATTGGTTCGAGACCAACCATTAGAGCGCCGAAAACTCCAAGCGATCGCTTACCTACGTCATTTTTCATCCAAAAAGGGAAGTAAAAGAACAGAAACCAATGGACTGTAACGGAGAACTGGTATGACTTCGTCATCTTTTAGTGGATTCAATTTACCTGAAATGAGA
This sequence comes from Ericerus pela, assembly GCA_011428145.1. NCBI lineage: Eukaryota > Metazoa > Arthropoda > Insecta > Hemiptera > Coccidae > Ericerus > Ericerus pela. The sequence goes on along the minus strand of WOFM01000108.1, from coordinate 1,564,364 downwards.
GAATGAGGACACAATTGTTAGAGTGGATGATGGAAAAATATTTCTCAATTCAAACTGTTGTGGTATCTCAATGGGGTGGCTTCATTTCAAAAGGAATTCGCCCCCTCCCCGCGAACACCAATATTATTTACATCAAACTTCAAATTTTAAACTAGAATTTAAAATAAAAGAAAAAATAAAATTTTTGTATTGTTGGGATAAGCCAGGTGTCGGGAACTCAAATGAGAGCCCCAACAATTAAACCTACCAATCATCATCCTCGAAATAAATTTTCAAATTATATTTGTACTAACTCAATCTCGCTCTTACTCATACCCCATGTCAACACTCGTCAATTTTACTCAACGATTCAACCCATAATATTTAATAATTTAATACATTATTGAAAGAAATTTTACCGTGCAAAACCCATTGATTTAATATAAAAATATCTGATTGTTGCGAGTGTAATTCAATACTTTTAAATTACCTCAACAAATAAGATAATTTCTGAATATTATCTTTTATTAATATTTCACTTCAATTATTACAAACACTTTAGAATTATACTTATTACTATTTCTTAATACTAGTGAAACCTAATGTCCATAACAACTAGTATGGACCCTAACGTCTCTACTCGACTGTAGGTTTAGAAATGAATATGTCTTCGAAATGAAGATATTACGTTACTTTCGTTTCCTTTGTTTCAATCAAATATGGCCGATCAAAAAGGTGGCGTGATACAGAACATCCGCAAAATATGATGACACATCATTGTCAGCATATCTGGTGGTGTCTGATTGTGAGAAGCTAGGTGAAATATAGACAGCTATTATTCCGAGAATTAGGAATAATAGTTGCCTATAATTTGTTCGACACGTTTTTGTAGACGAACTGAATCGTCTGCAAAAACGGGACGGAACACTGATGTAAGAACACTTACCTCTTCAAATGTTTTGTAAAATTAGGAATAAAAATGTACAAAATTATTTCATTTTATCGTTACCAGAACCAATTTCGTACAAATCTACAACAGGCACCCACAAAAATCCAAAATTCTTCACAACAAATTCTCGTCACAGGAACCGACAGGTTTCAGCACATTCAAAACACCTCTGATTTTTCAAAACTTCGAATTTGGAAGACTGGGTTCTGATCCGTCACACCTTGGTTTTAATAACTGTAATTCTTAGTGGAATAATTCAGCTCTCAAAATTTGCCTTTTCCACGAAAAAATTTAATTCGAAAAAGTTTTCAAATAATAAAAATTTTCAGCCCTTTTATGGAAATTTTTCATTTCCAATTTTAATAAAATATTTCACAAAAAATAATCTTTCCTATTATTTTTAAGGAACGTCTTCGATAATTATTATTCGCAAGTGTGCTTCTAAAAACTTTTAATTATTGAAAAACGGGCAAAAATATTTGCGAATTTGATAGTGGACTATACTTCACACCTTTATTATTGTGATTTTAAACAAGAGCTAAAAATTAGCCACGGCCCCGGCGAATTTCCACTATTGTTTAATATAGCCTAATACATTATAATAGTATTTGTAGTTAATACGCGGATCCAGTAAGAACAGCAAAAAAGTGAGAAAAGAGCTTGTGTTCCAGAGATTATAATTATAGGAATAAAAACACCTTGTATGTGCCTCAAATTATTCGAAACAAAGCATCAATTATTCTAGTTATCGGGCTGAATTTCACAATTTCCTATTGGAAAGAGAAACTCATAAACCACAATGTACTGAAAAAAAATGGACATAGCCAATGAAAATCTTCTTGAACATATTTTGGTTTCAATTTCTGTCAATTCCAATATTTTTCTTTCTTTTTCTGAGAAAGACGAGACTAAAATTGTTATAATATTTCGAAAAATATGAAAGATATTCGAGGAACTTCATCATCGATACTAGGAAGAAAATGTCAGGCGACTAATTTCTCTGTTACATTTGATCCATTTTAACCTAAAAAGGCCTCAAATTTACCGGATATCTCGCAGAGAAAATGATATTTTCTCCTCTAATTTTAATTTTATAATTAAGAAAGATCTCATTCATGAATTCGAGAAGATTCTTGGACTTAATTTTTTATTGGTGAAGAATTTTTCGAGATACTTGGAAGGGAATTAAAAATGTTTGGTATCGACAGGGAGGGTGAAAAGTTTTTAAACATTTTGCAGTAAAAAGGTTTAATTACCACACTGTGCTTGATAGCAAGAAGTATTAATTTCAATAAATATTGGAATATTGGGAATGTCCAACAAAAGTGTCTGCATCTGGTGGCAAAACTTGCAATCAATCTTTTTTTTCCCATAAAAGCCAATTTATTTTTTACCATTTTCAAAAATTCATCAAAAATTGAATCTTCAAAATTTTTAGATGCAATTTAACGTCAACGAAAGATTAAATCCTCTTCTTTAAAACAATATAAGAAGAAAAATTATACATAATTATACATTCCTACACAGGTACGGAAAAAAATAGTCTATTCTTAATATGTAATTTAACATTGTAATTTTATAAAAAATAAAGCATCTTTTCTTAAGTCCGTATTTAACTTCGTATAATTTTTTCATTCAACTATTCAACGAGAAATTCTTATCTTTCATTTAGAATTTTTGAAAATAGTCAAAAATACGTGGGCTCTTATGAAAGAAACATGATTAAACTTTTATTCGTTTCTCATCAGGCCAGTTTATGATGGTGCACTCTGAACTTGGACATTCATTATGATCTATTATAACTTGCTGTCAATTTTGGTAAGGATCGGCCATAAGGTACTTCCTTTACTACTTATTTATTTTTATTTTGGCTATAAAATTCCTAATTGTGGACCAATAGGAATGTAATTCAGAACAAATATTTATTATGCTCTTCTAACATGTTCCTTATTTTGGTTAGTGTGACATCTAAAAAGTCACACAGCGAAACAAAATAAACCAACAGGAGAGCAGAAGTAGAAAGGTACGGATACCTGCATGGCAAAGTGTAGGAAAAGATGACATTAGGAAGGGAAGGGGGAAGCACCACAACCAACAGAACACCAAATGAGCCAGTAAACTATCCACCCCCTCCCACCATATAAGTTTCTTAAGATTTTGTTTCCCCAAAAGAATCAAAATTAATGAACAAAAGCATAAAGAAAAGCGTTTATATTACTATTATTGTGTCCACAATGTCGCAGCAACCAAGAAACAATGCGATCTCCGAAGGTTGTATTTCTGCACCAATCTCAAGTTGATCTGATTAAAAGAGCCCCATCGACGGACAATTGATCAGCCAAATTTAATAAAAGTTGAAAAACTCAGTACCAACTGCAATCTCAAGCAACTGCTCTCACTTGCTCCTCCTAGATATTAATGTTGTACTACACCAAAAATGTGGTTTTAGAGGAAGTAGGAGACAAACACTCCACTGATTGGTGTGTTCTGATCAATTCTAACAAAATGTGAATAATAACAACACTGTAGGCTAATACTGGTTGAAAAGTAATGAGTGTAAAAAAGCCACAATTCCAATCGTGAATCAGTAAAATGACTTGAAACCTTGTAAACAAGGAAATTTTATACATAAAATTTGCAAAAATCTTGATTACATTAAATGTAATGAATTTCTATTGAAAATGAATAGGTAGCTATTACGAGTAGATTATAAGATTTTTGAAAGAGCACGTTCAGAGCTAATACTCTTTACACAGCACCATTCATCAACCAAACAATAACTAAGTGAATTGTGTGGGTCAATGGAAAAAGGTTATCAGAGATCCGCCTTCAAAAATCACATCGCCTCTAACATCAGGCCACAAATTACAGCCAATAACCAGCAAAAGAAACTAAATGATCATTGATTGCTGCATAATTTGAAAATAACGGACTCGAATAAATCAAAGCCGTTGAGCAGCTATATAATACAAAATATAGCAGGAACGAATTAATACAGTGTAGGTACAAAGATTAATCAGATGAAATACATGATACCGAGCGGAACAATTGCAAATAGTAAATATGAAGTGATGCAAAACAGGTATTTGATGTCAACAAGTTTCAATAAAATTTAAAAAATACGTCAAAACAATAAAATGGTGAAAAGTAAACAAGAAATTAGAAATTAGAAATTAGAAATGAGCGACGTGAATGAGGTGACTAGTCACATATGAAAGATGACAAGTACTAAGAGAGAGAAATATATAAAAACAAAATTACAGTACAGGCTTCTCATTAGGAAGGTACCCACAGTACTCATTGTATCGCTAATTTTAATATTATTTTGGCGTTAAAATGCTTGATTTTGAAACAATAATTATGAAATTTGCAAAAAATATTTTTTATAATTTATTGCAACATGCTACCAATTCTAATACGGATCAGTCGGAAAGTACTTCTAAAAAATCTATTTTTATTTTGATTTTGAAAGTGGTCATAGTTTTAAACTGTGTAATTTTAGTTCAACAGTTACAAAATTTAATACGATCATCAATAATATATGATATCTATTACCAACTTTTTAGCCACTAATTTTCTACTTTTTGAAAACCTACTTTTTCTGGCAGAGGCTGCTGCTTTAGATTGTTTTCTTTTTTTTATTAGTTTTTGGCTGGCCCTGTCTCGTGCTTTTGTGTTAAGTTATTTATTTTAAACTGTCTACAATCGTTAATTATACACCCAGGTTCAAAACTGAGGGTTTATATGGAAAGGAAAGTTTGCAAAACCAGCGCATCAAGTGAGCAATTCCCAAGTCATGTAAACTCAAATTTAAACCTTGTTGCGAAAGATATTTTTTGTAATTAATGATCATAAAGTGACAAATGCCTCATAAATAATCTTAATACGGGTGAAGTAGTTTCAAAATTATAAAATACGGTGAACACAACTATTTCAGCATCAGCAACTGTGGCGTAATGTGCTCAGTGTTAATCTATCATGCAGGAGGCTGCAGATCCAGTTCCCACTCAAGATATATTTTTGTTTTTTTAATATTATTTCTATCAATAATTTCAATAAGGTCGGAGGTTAGGTCACTTTTTTTAATATTATCGAAATAAAATAAAAATATTACCAGTAAGTTGAGGTTTGTCATTTTGATAGCAGTCTTATAGATTAACATTAAATTAGAAAGGAAGTTAACCTTTTCACCTTGAAACCTCTATGTAAAAATTTTCATGTGGAGGTAGCATTACTTTACATCGAGCTTATGCTTCAATCAATAAAAAAAAATCCCTACTTTCGGTTTGCAAGATATCAACGTAAACATTGTCTTTCTGATCAAGTATTATAAAAAAAAAAAAAATAATAATATAAGTTATATTAGGCATTTATACGTATGTAATGGACAGGTAGTAATAATAACAAAGAAATATTTCGGCACTTTTTCGTGGGGTGATGTCGTCGATGATGGGGTTTTTATTGATTCCATTTCGACGATTGCTCCGTACGAAAGTGTGGAGCTGGAAGAGTGAAATAGCGGATTATGATTGATCTCGTATTGGAAAGGTGATGAAGCAAAATAATATCGAACGAACAAACGATGGTAGGCTGGCTACCCTCTGCCTGGTAGCCATAGGTACTTGAGGCGAAATTCTTACTCGGCGTCATTTTCATACGAACCCATCGAGAATGAGAGTCGACGACCAAACAAAACAACCATCCAGACATCGATAGGTGGTCGTCGCGACCGTTGCACCAGAAACCACTTTCCAGCACCGAGAGTCGAAACCGGCAAACAAACGGCGAACGCGGTTCTTATGTCGTAGAAAAATTTCTCTAATCGCAGCACGAGGGCCATGACGTCAACCCGATGTGGACCTGCAGCTACATCCGCATTCTGCGTTCGGTGCGTCGCGTCGACGGGGTGGCCGCCATATTTTCCATTCATACCATAGATTATGTGCAGTTCCAGTATGCAGATGAGGCCTGCAGCAGCTGCAGTCATCAAGTCCACCGCTTAAAATCCAAAAAAAAAATAGATAATACCCATACGTCGTAAAACTATCACTTTATTCGTTTAAAATTGAATTTCTTTTATCTTTTTTTCTTCTTTTTTTTTAGAAACTCTTCTTGCAATACCGCAAATAATTTTCAACGTTAGGTATAGGCGGTCCCTACAGCATATCTCAAACAAGTGACGTATCCCAGGGGGAGGAAGAAGATTAAACCAAAAAACATCCCCTTTGATTTGGAAGTTCGACTGGCAACTAAACAGTTTTCTTATTCCAACCTCCAAAAAACACTTGACCCCACCAAAAAGTCAATAAATTTTAATGACTTTTAAATATTTGATTTTTTATTAATGCTTGCTTTGCTCGAATTTCAAAACGATTACGACTTTTGAAGATCTCCTTTGCAAGTGGAGCTTACAGCGCCAGAACTTTTTGAAGTTTAAACTCTTGTACCTATCAATCTAAATTATTTGAGATAGACGTAAGTAATTACGAAGAGTATTCAACAGAAAAATGGTGATTGCCGTATGGAATAATTTTTTTTTCTAATTTTTCATCATTAGTTCGCAAATTTATTGCGAAGTAAATAAGACAAAAAATGTCTCACATACTTATTATCATTAGTAGGCTTCCTCCATAATACACTAATCCCTGAAATCCCATGCTATTCGCAACAGCAGTTTTGGAAAAACAAATTACGATCAAAATTCAAAACAACTTTTTTTTCCAAAACAAAAATGAATTTTTCGAAGCTGATATTTGGCGAAATCGAGTGTCAGCCCAAAACCAACCTCTGAGAACAAAATCAGCCAAATTAATTCAAAGACATACTTCCCTGGTTACCCGTCCGAAGCTTCTTAAAAATAGATCTTATAGGTCAAAAAAAATTCCCTCTTAATATATTAGGTATCATCCAGTCAATTCCTGCGAAAAATTCTGAATTCGCCACTTTCTCTCAGTAGCTACGCAAAATTCAACTCATTTTCATTTTTAAAAGATTCGTTAAATAAATATACCCACTCATCGATATAAGTAATTAGCAATTTAACATCTTTTTTCTCCAGGAACTGATAGGCATCAGTTATTGGTGTGTCAGCATCAATTATCTGTCGGTAGGGGCTACACAAAACTTTTAGAATCAGACTATCAGGTTGCAAGGTTGTAAGATTTTAACTCTCGTAGATGAGTCTGTGTTTGTGTGTGTGTGTGTGTGTGTGTGTGTGTGTGTGTGTGTGCCGCTGGTCAGTATTGAACACAATATTTCAATTTCGAAATAAACCTCTTATTATTATTCATTCAATGATTCCACAGCCATTATTTCAGCTGGAGAGCTGAAGTTGGTATCACTGGAAAGAGGAGTAAATTTAAATCTACTATTCCTATAATTTTTCTATCATCTTTAGCAATTTAAAGATAAACGAACGAAAAAAAAAAAAAGGAAAATTTAACGTTTTTGACATCTATAAACCTCTCCTCTTTCACTTGATGATTCCTCAGCTGTTGTTTAACTTATAAAGCTGAAGTGTTAATGCTGGAAAGAGGAGAAAATTGCTACAGAGAATTTGACTAACTATAAACAGGCATTACGGATAAATCGTTAAACTCTTTAGCATATTACTCAATAATTTTAGTAACCTTCCTCAGCATTTGTCAGTCAAATTTAATAATACAATAATAGGTAAGTACGTATTAAATATTTGACAAAGGTTTATTTTGTCTTCAGCATAATGTAGAAGATTAGGAAAAATATTTTTTAATTTTTTTTTCCATGGCATTTGTAGACTAGGTACGGTAATCTTTTAGCACAATATGAGAGATTAGTGATAGGTAGTGAATTACTTTTTAATTTAAAAACAGACATTTCTTTTATGCTTTCAATGTAATCTGTATTGGGACTTCGGAAATTTCGCAGAACTTTTTTTTTTTTTTAAGCAAAATTGTATTTTTCTAATGCTCTTGATGTCTAGCAGCTATAATAAAATTTGTATTTATTTAACTTTCAGTCCTTTTTTCAATCAGTTTTTATAGGGGCTTAATGTTCCGCTAATGTTATTTCGGATTTTCCTATGTCATTCAGTACTAAAAAAAAAAAAATTGCAGCTACTAGAATATAAATTTTTTAAACCTGGAAATTTAACACCATTCTGCGCTCATTTTCACCCCTCCCCCACCATTCGCCGTTGTTAGCTGAGTATTCTCTGGAGGAAAAACATCAAATTTGAGAATTGTGTTCGCTAGGTAAGATCAATTCTATATCGTTTGATTGAAACATTATTAAAAAGAATAGATAGCCTAATTATTTTAAAAATTTTACCGGTACCTGCCCATATAGTTCTACGTCTACGACGAGAATATTGATTTTCATTTTTCAGATTCAGATGCTACGATATTTTAATGAATAGCTGGTCAGAGTTGGAAATCGAATGTGGTTAGGAAGTGAAATAAGCCGGACCTACTTTTCGAAAGAACAACATCATCTATTCGTCCATTAAAATATGGCAATGTTTGATAAATGAGACCATCATTAATAGCGTGGCCACGGTTAACATAAGTTCTTATGGGTACGTAGATTCGAAAAGGAAAATTTTCCTAATGTCACGAGCGACGGCTGTGATCTGCCGGCATGAATTAGACGATAGATTTTAAATTTCTATTTTTATGTAAAACTGGACCAATAAAGGCGCGAAAGTCAAAATGATCGAACAAGTAGACTGCCTGACTGCATCGCAGACGAATTCGGTTGCAATATTGTTCGACCGATTTCCAACCGATTTACGATCGATTTATAACGATTCGTGTTCAATCAAAGGAATTGGATACGTCCGTGTAGGCCTATACTTAGGTATCGAGAGAGAATGAAAATAAAAAAAACATTTTACATCTTTTAACCATTTCTTGAATCTGTGCGAGGCTGTGGGTACATGCGCCGCCTGCTGCGGCGAAAGTTCATTACGGTCATCGAATGCCACCATTTATGAACTTGAACTTGTTTTACCACCACATTTTGTTTTCGTATTCTTCTGTGTTTCCAAATGTGTTCCGGTTGATTCCGGAAGGCCGGTTATGTCGTAATTTTCTCTGTCTTTTCTAATACCTACGGGTAGCTGCCATGTAGTATACCTGTATCTAGACGTACTCGTTTATCTTACATCTGTTCTCTTGTTTCTTCTTATTTTTCACAAATACCGATTCGGTACTTGTTTGCTCCTTCCTCTTTTTTCTTTTTTTTATTCTATTTTGTCGAATGTAGGACATGGTCGTGAAACCGGGCCCAACTTTAAAACGAGATACAAATCATACGAGTATGAAGATTTTTTTTTCTTTTTTAATTAATGCGATGTTTGGCTGAATCGCAGGCTCGTTTACTTTGTTCTCATTGGAACACCGTCCACATGGACGGAAACCCACAGATGATGATTACGACAATTTTATATTTTTCCATCGTCTTGAGGTTTTCTAATCCTTGTGGTTTGAGTTTCACTGAGCTATAATATTGGAAGAAACACGTCATCTACTGGGTGGGCGAACTGCGGAGATTAAACTGCATAATTTCCTAAACCGATTTCTGGAATCGAAAAAACAAAAAATTCCTCTCTCAAAATGGTTCGAAATGTTTTTTTCCTAATTATAGGTAGCCCCAATCGGTGAGTAGGGGAAATCAAAAATCTGTTGTAAATCCCTCAAAAATTGACAACAATGAATGATATTCTGTAACGAGAAGTGGGGATATACTTATGTTATTCAATGACAAGTGCCTTTGAAAGTTTTACCACCCTTTGAGGGAGAAAGATGAAGGTTTTCATATCTTAAAAAACCAAATCTTTTTCAGTTTTAGTTGTATCGAGGAATGAATCCCACCCACGTATTTGGGAGAAAAACAAAGGTATAAATTTAGTTAAATGTCTTTTCAACTGCGTCAAAACCGATTTATAATGAATTGCGTGCTTCTTAGATTTACAACATTACTATTACTTTACAAATAGCTGAATTGGATTAGCCACACACCGTTGGTAACGAATTCATTTTGCCAACTGTAAATGAGGTAATACCTTTGACTATACAGGGTGATTCCTAGTGACATGCACCATAATAAAACTTTCTATATTGGTGCGTGTAAAAATGCTGCTAAAGGTAAAGCACAATACAAATTTACAATGGGTGAGGCGTTAATAACGCACCATGTAAAAATAGAAGTTAAAAGACAGGCAGAATATTGACGCAATAAAACATGACATAGATTTATTTTTATTATTACTTTTATTCTTTAATTCAATTCGAATTCAATCTCTACTGACTTTCTTTAATGCAATAATTTTTACAAATTTTCACCGGCTGCGTACGGAGGAGATATTTGGTGTCTATCTTTGAAACTAACGGAACTTTGTTTGCTCAGAACAAGTGTCTTACTTTATAGATTTTAATGAAAGCAGTACCGTACTGAAGGATTTTTTGGGGCGGTATACCAGGTGAAAATTCCAACTGCTAGGACACGTATCTAAAGAAATTTACAACTATGAAGAGAAACAACAAATTTGATATAATTTACCGACTGGTTTGCAGATATTGGGGGTGTGACACCCCAACCCCCCTTTGGTATGCCCCTAAATGAAAGTAGGCTTAAAATGTTGCTGACCATCCGAGGAATGTCCTAGGCTATTCGTACTTGAAAATTAAAAAATTAGAAGGCTGTAATTGAAGAAAATATGAATTTAAAGATTGAAAAAACTATTGTCATAAATTTGGACATATCCATCAATAAGAGCTACTCATTCAGATTAATGAAGTCTTTTTTTTTATTGGAAATGAAATTTATTATTTTTTTATCAAACAGTTTTTAATATAAAATTCATCTCCATAATTTCAATATCATTATTTTTATTATTACTTTTAATCTTAAATTCAACTATTCGAATTTATTCTTTATTGACATTTGGAATGTCATTAACACCTCATCCATTCCAAATTTGTATTGGACTTTACCTTTCGCTGCATATTCACACGCACCAATATAGTGTTTCATTATGGTGCATGTCACTCCACTTCTGGACCAGTAAAGAAAGATGGTTTCTGATTAGACATGCTGGTGCTAAATAGGCAACCAGAGTGTACATTGTGAGAAGTATTCGCACAAAGAAGCTAATCAACAGCTTTGCATGTTCTGCCACATCATACACGAATGTATGGTAGAGCCAAATCCTAGGCAAACACTGGCCATTTTCTAGCCACTTCAGTAAGTTTATAAAGTGGATTTGGCACACACACACAGACACACATATGTAACAATACATATGACATTATGTCATAATATTACATTTCCTATTCCTTAAGGTGATAAGAAATGACGTAGCACATTTGGTGCTGGGCTGTGACATCACCAAGATTTTTATGAAGTAATTTATCACAATACAAATCATGTATCTTATCTGTATAAACGTACAGGTAAGAACATACGTGTATATATTTGTTTAATATTATCGAGACAAATACAAGCCAGCATTTCAGCGGCGACTGTCATTGAGGGATACGAGCCCCTATACCTCATATAAGTATTGTTCACATATACACTACCAATGTGAATTTATGGGATCTCTTTATTAGATGTATTCTAAATTGGTGAACTTAAGAAAAATGTCAAAAATACGTAGAAAATATGCTAGGATTGCGTACTTTTTCATCTGCATGTCTAAACATTAAAAAGTACTTGGGTCTTATGGAGCATTACTGGTCCAGTACTACATAGTCAAAGGATATATAATATTATGAAGAAAATGCCTTTGAGAAATAATTCAGTGCAAAGAAGAATAGATGAAATATGTCAAAATATTGATAATACACTGAAAAAAAAATGTATAGGTTCCGTTGGGACTATACACAGGCTATACTCATAAAGGATTGATATATAAATATAATAATAGTGCAGTTGTGTGCGTGTGCAACACATTGCTTATGCACACAACCACACATCTAAATGCTGTATAACACACACAAATGAGAGTTACAATTGTAAGAGTTGAAGTTATTCAAATCTGACAATTGTAATTCTTTTTGAGCCCCTACCACAGACCAAGCGCTAAGATGTTTACACATCAAAAACATATAGGGTCATAAAGAGGAGGAGAAAAGGGATGACACCCTCTAGCCTTCTCAAAATATTATTTTATAAAATACACTTAGGAAAATACAAGAGTTCGGAAATGGGACATATGCAATGAACTTTAAAGAAATTTTGCAAACAAAAAACTATCATACATATATGATATATGAATGATCTAAAATACAAAAAGAACCTAAAAATTTTTTTGGGAACACTACTGCTTAAATGACCTTTTTCTATCTCCAACTCTGAAAACATAGCACAACTTATCTTTACAACTTATGAGTCAACATTACCAGGAAATGAAGCATTACATTTAGTATTGTTCGCACAATTTCGTATTGAAAATGGTAAAGAATTCAATGGCTTGCGGTACAAAGGCTACAAATACAGGAATTCGTTGGTTTTTAAAGGGTGGCTGTGTACATCGGTTTTATAAACTACATTTGACTCGATGCTACCGTTCTTAAAAAACGAAAATGATACCTTACAAGCTAACTTGATTGCTTATTTGACAGACTAGATTTACAAATTTAATGAATCGAATCTGCAGAGGTCCAAGGTGGTCATTTGAATTTAAATAAAACCAAAAATGTCATTTCTGCATTCGTCGCGTATTTTCTACTGTATAAATAAACATGTAACAAAGGAAGAATTCAGCCACTTTCCTGAGTTACCAGAAAAGGAAAATGATGATGATACCTTACTTAGGCTACTTTGGCACTGTCAACGCTTGGAATCTCTTCTGCGTAGGTGTTCTTGAAATTCATGCATTATGTTAATATTATACGAAAATTCTGCATGATTCAGGGTAAGGCTCTGGTTTATCGATTTTCTACGTATTTGGCAAAAATGTTTAGTTTGACAAGTTGATCGAGTCTATCAAATTTGAAAAAATTCGATGAACCAGAGCAGTACCTATAATCATCAAAAATTTTCAGAGCATGGTAACAGAATGCTTTGAATTTCAAGAACACCTACCTTATTTGACTGTGTCCTGAAACTTAAATGAACCCTGTTGGTTATTTTCGAGTACAGCTTCACAATTATCTCTCCTATTGTAAGAAGAACTGGAGGATTTATCAACAAATTTGGAACTGAAATTTAAATTCAAAGATGACTATGAAAAATTCTGAATACAAAAGAAGATGAAACGCTTTATCCTGGATTGTGGGTCATAATTCAAAAATTTTTGGAAGAATTTGCGTCATCGTGTTCAGTGGAGCGTGGATTCAGTGCACTATCAACAATTTTAACTAAAAAGAGGAACAAATGCGATATCGGATCACATGGTGCAACGTAATTTGAAACCCGAAAAGTTTCTTGGCTCCACTCTCAACAATATTTAAGATAATTTTTAGAATTCGATACCGCAGGAAAAAAAGTATTTCTGTATGAAATAAAACGTTTTGAGCTCTAAATAGTCAATTAGGAGGTGAGACATGGAAAATTAATAAAAATAGATGTTATAAAATGACACCTACTATAAAAAGCGTTCCAAAAGAAGCTCCCTTCAACCAATTTGCACCAAAAGCAATCTCATGCGAGATTACACCTAAAGCTACCCACATACTAAATTTCAGCACTATTGAACAACAATTTTGGCCTCTATCATGCTTACAAAACTAAATAGGTAAGAGTATAATTATGGTGTAATTTACCTCATACAAAATTTTTTAGCTCTAGTGTCACGAATTTTCAAGAAAATTTTTCAAATTTGATACTACTTGAAGGCGAAACTCATTCTGCACAAAACCACTGCAAACGGTTATTTAGAATCCGAGAAATATAAAATTGTTTGAGCAAAAAACGTGCGAGTCATTTTATAGTTTGCTTTGTTCGGCCACACCTACTCGCATAAAGGAATCGAAATGTAATTATTTTTGGAAATTATTGGTAAAAATTGATTCGATAATAAAAGAGCTTTGCAGTTTAGTTTACTTGCATTCGCCTGGCAAGCTCCAAACCAAAAAAATCAATTTCAAGATTGTTTTTTTGCTGTTCTGAAAAAAGATATTTACTATTAAACTGATAAATAAATAAAAAAGGTTGTATATATATTCTGAATTCATGCTTATTCGGTATAAATTTCCTGTAGATGGCGCAAATGGCTACATAGATAATCGATGTGTGTCATCATACATATGTCAAATTACAATACCTGTCTATGTGCCCCTAACTAAGCCAAAGTATTTTGAGACTGTTTCTGGCAGACATCGAAGCTAACATTAATACATTAACAATGGCACACTTCGTTCATTCTTCTCCTTAATAATTAGCAAGTATAATAGGCCTATTACATTATAGCCAAATCTTTAATAATTTTATCTAAGTATTTAATTTTTAATTATTCCTGAAAGAATGCACTTCTTTATATTTTTAAAACACATTTTGTTCTCCTTCGGAGAACGTTGAAAAATTTATCTTAGTGGGCGATTGTTAAAAACAAGTTTGTGAACACCTGGCTTGACTTATCAAAAAGGGGGAGCGTTAGGGTAAAATTAGAATTCGAATCTTTTTGTAGGCTCAAGATGATTCGTGGTTAGTGGTTCGAATCATCTTTTTTTTTCCTTTTTTTTTTAATTTCTGCCCATTCTTGAGTCAGAAAACACACAAAAAAATAATTTCCCCGGTTTCTTTATTTCTTTATGAATGATTCCTAATTCGAATCAATTTTATGAAGATTTTACCCACTCACTCTTCACCTTCTTTACGAATTTATATGCTAAATCGTGCACGTCGTCGGTAATATTTTCATTTTTCAACATAAAATGTTAAGAAAAATATCTGACTTTTACTGTCAGTACGATTCTCAGAAGAGTACTTTACCTCACCCACAGATACAAAAAGAAAAAGAAAATTTTTTTACTCCACTTAAATCAGTAGGTGCCTGCTGTTTGTTCTATCGAGCGTGAGGAATTCACATTTAAGTACCATTCGTCATTCATGACCTAAAATATTCGATAGGCAAGCTTAAAACTCAGATGGAACCGCAAACCAAACTTCAGCGATTAATCAAATAGGAAGAAAGAAAAAAATTACAGGTAAATTAGGCCGGTACATTAAATGCTGCACATTATTACGTAGGCCTACATTCGTAGTCAGTAGGTCAATTTGAAACTGTACGTTCTTCATTGAGAATGTTGTTCTATTCCGGATTCAAAATGTTCGGTCGTTTTCAAAATGATGTTTGCAGTCACGGTGATTGGTTGGTACCAACCTAAGTGCCAAATCAGCCAAGTGTTCTTTACGTATAGGTAACTAACATTTTTTCAAATTAGGTACACCGTCGATTTGCGGAAATGGTTCGATGGTGGCGACGAATTGATGTTAAAATCGAATGGTTGGGAGGATGGGACGTAGGTAATTCGCGTGCTGATCTTACGCTGACCAAAAGATGGCGACGTAGGTAACTATTTGGGCGGATAACGACTATGGTCGGCGACGAAGAGGTCGATTCAATTGCAATCGAACGCAGTGCAGTTTGTGTCGCCCAACATTCGACGAGTCCACGAGCACACGTGCTCACGTTCCAATCGTGGAACTTCCTTACTGCTCTTCATCTCTCACCTTCGCTCCTGACTACAGCACCCATTGCTGATATGGTTCTGCGTTTTTTTTTTCCGTTTCTGCGGCCATCGACCGATAAATTCGAATCCGGTGTGATCGAAAGTCGAATCGAAAATACAACCGGTTTGCGGTCGACGGTGCATTGAGGCACTTGCAGCAGTGACCACCTTCTGTCATTCTATGGCTACCCACGATGGTCGTATGCTACGCGACTGGTTTCGAAAGTATTGTAAATACTGTAGCTAAGGGTATACCTCCTACCTACCCATAGGTAATCTACTTACGGAAAATGATTATAACCATTCGCACGCACCGTTTCTCCAACGCTTTTTTTTCACTTTTTCAGTGAAAAAAATGGTGAAACAGCGCTTTGCCAATGCGTCTGACATTAGGATAAAGCGTCCATTCGACCCCGTCGAATATAGTAAGAGTCTGAAGGGGACCACTGGGTATTCAGTGGAGAGAGCCCAACACCGGATCACACGCAGTATAGGTAGTAGTCGACTATCTTCAATATATGGCTAAAGCGGTGAACCTCGTTCCATCTTCTGTTAACCGCGGCCATTGATTTGTAATTTTATACCCTATCTAATGGACAAAAGTCTCGGCGCATATTGCGGTATACACTCTCATTTTCACGTCCGATTTCGCGACCAGACCATGTCGAATGGCTACAACATCGTTGTTAGGGTACCTACCGATTATCTACATACCTTTCGTTGCCGTCAAATCACTCGAAAAACGTTGACCTACATTGCGACAACGAATACAGTAAAATTCGATCTTTTGTCGATGTGACACACAATCACCTTTCGTCGACATATTCGAACTGAGCGGCGAACACCTCATAAAGCATCGGCACTGAAATAGTGGCCGCATCCAGGCTGGTGCGGAGCGGGCGACTGCCAGCGGGCCTGACCGTAGAACGGCTGACAGTTTCCTCCAATTTGAAAAAACGAAACACAAACCTGCCCAACACCGACGATAACAATCAACAAATGATAGAGTATTTTAAAAATAGGCCCATCCTATCGACCTAATAGCTTTAGTATTTTTGGTTATTTGTTATCAACGGTTGTAAAAAGTTGCGATCCATGACGTTAGACAATAGTTATGATTGGTTGTAATCATTTGATATCACGGTTCACAATACTGTAGGTGCCGAGTAAAAAGGTTGTGAACCTCAGAAAGATGGATTTCGCTCATTTCTTGCAATCTCCATGTATTTTTTTGTCACCTTAACCATTAACCACCAATTTTACTACGCATCACAATTACTCTCTGATGTACCAACTTTCAAGTTGTGTAGTGTAGAACACTGTGATAACAATGGCTGGACTTGATATTGCGAAACAGTCCTTCACAATTCGGTACAAATGCTGTAAAAAGTTAGTTTTCATTTCTGTTCGACGGTCTATGTTCTAACTAAGGTCGTAACAACTGGTAGAGTATTAAATATTATAACATAATAGAGGACGCACACCACCGAAGTCCTGAAAGAATTTTTCAGAGGGGATGAATAAATTCAGATTTTCCAACAAAAAAAAAGTAACCTATAGACTCTAGCTTTAGAGATTGAATTTGTGGGCACATTACTCGTATGAGGTGAAGGGGCTCAGACCCCCGATGACAGTTTCCGCCAAAAGGCTAGCAAATATTTGTCTCTATGACATAAAACTAATGAACAGATTATATTTCGTAATTACTTGTACATACTTACATCCAAGTAATGTACAAGTACCAATCTGTGACAAATTAGACAATTACAGTGACGTCACAATTTGGTACACAAACTGGTCCGCCATTCTTATCTACACAAGAAATGACAAACCAACCTTTACACGGATGTACATAATTAATACATATGTGTGTTTGTGTGCGTGTAAATGAGCCCCTACATAAACCATTCGAACTAGTTCTAAAATTTTCAGTGTTCACCAAGGTTTTGGCCTACCCATATGTGTGTACTAGAGCCCTGCACGAGTATATATAGCATCGTGTGATTACGAGTACAAAATACCCATCAGACGAGTAACACGATTACCCGTGTGTACTCGTACTCGTGTAGCAAATGATGCGAGTAATTGGCATCGCATAGTGGCATTGTTAGTAATCAATTGAATGTGAATACTATTAAATGCAATGCATTCCAAGATAGGGTTTATAATATTGTTGCAGAACTTTGGGGAAAACCAATGCACTTTAACTGAACGCACGGCAATTACATACGAGTATAATCATTACGATGCCTACGATGCTATGCTGCTACAGGTAATATTTCTCCAATTACGTACTCGCATTGTTTTGTAAGGTAATCAGCGATTCCTACACGATTACTTTTTTACGTACTCGTGTAGGTCTCTAGTGTGTACATATGAAGTGGCTGAATACGCAATAATCTGTTGATTACCTTCTGGTGAGAATATTCTTTTCACAACAAAGTATTCCACAAAATTGATAACATCCTTTTTTTTGAAGTCGATTAAAAATAGGTACATGAATTTGCCATCTGCTCTCAAAATTTTGCCATTTGCTGACTTATTTTTTTGGATGGGGGGTGATTCATCGCCATTACAAGAAACGGCACCATTCTTGTTGCTTCTGTCCACACTCCTACAGTACGAAATTCAAATTTTCTGGCTCCGAATTTACATCTATTGGAAATAATAAGAATTTTTTTATTCTAAATAATTGAATTAAATGAGTACATAATATAATTACAAATTCAAAAATCAGGACAAACAACAATTACGTAGATAAAAATGAGATTGAAAATTACAACTTACTGTAAGAGTGGGCTTATTTCGTCTTGAGATTGGTAACACTTTCCATTTTGCATGCAGTCATTATCATATTCAGTACTCTGTGTAATAACTTTCCCAAATCGAACAGGGTGTTTTCGAGAAACAAAATTCAAGTTGTGGCACTTTCACGATGTTTTAAAAACAGGCTGTTCGTTTTGGAAAAGTGCGGAACTAGTTCCTTGAAGAAGGTCTCCAATTTTTCCGAGTAAAACTCAAAAACAGTTTTTTTCTTTTAAAATGTTGTACCTACCAACACATTTTCTGATCCGAATCGGTGAGTATGTTTTCTCGTAAAATGTTTTCTTCTTAATAGTAAGTATGAGCTTTTTTTCATCGCACGCCTTTCTTATCAAAAAAGTTCCTCCGTTTGAATTACCAATTTTTTGAGTTTTTCCACTTCACAGGGCTTACTCCTAAAAAATACGAATATTTTTCCTGATGGAGGGAGAAAAGCAGAAAAGTACACAATGTACCATAAAGCGGCTCCAAAGGTTGTCAGTGACGAATCCATTGTGTCATTTTAGTGGACAGAAGTGCCAATAATTTCGAGGAGCTGACTTCTTTTTTGGCACTTGTTTTAATTTGTACGATTTTTATCTACATACTCAGTCATACTTACATTTTTTCTCTTACAATTTCTTTTTTTTTTGAGAGGGATTTGGGGAAATTCACTCATTTTCTGCACAGACACGCCACTGAAGGCTGCACCTATCTTGGATGGTTAGTTCTCTTGCAAGAAGTAAATTAAAAATTTATGATAAACTGATGACTCGGAACCTATTTATTCTCAGTCGAGTCTAATTTTCGCCTACTTTGGAGCGTCATTACTGAATAGCCTCGATGATTTTTTTAATTTTCACTAAAGCCAAACTTTCGAATCACCCGGATATTATTTTCGTGATTTATTTTCACTCCTCACGAAGGTCGTATGAAATAATTTGGGAAAACATTCTTCGACGAAGATTAAATTTATCTAGCTGATGGATTGTATTCGAACTATTCGATGCGGTCGAATGTAGCAGCACATACTTGGGATTATATGTCGAGCAGCGAGTGACAATTGCGAATGCCGACTGTAACGACCGTTACATTTCATCGGCGAAAAAACGTGCGTACAAAATTAACCTAATTCGGAGGTCGCGTCGTTACGTAAAACTTCAAATCGGCGCAACACATTCGGATGTGCGTACGTGCTCGCGGGCACATTTATGGCCGCATTTTTACATCATTAGATTCATTACTTTGATATACCTGACGAGCAGATGGCGTACAGGGCAACAAAACGAATGCCGGCCCGGTGATTAGAAGACAAACCTGAGCGACCAATCGAAATAAAATGTAGGTGCGAGGGGTGGTGAGAAAATAAAATTTCCGAGGGTCTGGGTGGGGTAGCTGGTGGTGAGGTGCTCGGCTGTGCAATCGCACACCGTCGCTTCCCTACCCCAAAATGTAAATGTGTTTGGTTCGATTCGGTTCTATTGGGGCTCCGATAGGGGACTGAGAAATTCATGCTGTCAGACCCATATCCATTCGCCACCTCACTTCAACGTCAGTATAAACATATGCTCCAGGCACTGGGTAAAATGGACAAGCAGCCCGAGTGCCCTTAATACTTTTTGCATGGGGGAAATGACTAAACTGAAATCATTTTCCAAAAACATCAGAAAAGAATACATTTATTATGTACTAGCGGTGTTACCCTACGTTATGTCTATTTCCTTAAGTCTGGCCTTTTATCTTTTTTCACTCCTTTTTTGGGTCTCTAACTTTTCCCACAGTTGTTTCAATCGAAAATTTGACCTCAAATTTGAATTTGGCACCTGCAAAATACATCCTACCATGTATCACTAGATATAGTACGAGAAAAATATTATCTTAACTCATTTTTTGCGTACTCGAAGGAACCAACTATTGGATGAGTACAAAATTGGACCAAAAATTTGAATTCAGAGTCTTCAAAATCGTATTGAAGGATGTGCAACTTGATAATATACTTAGAGGAAAATTATATTGACCTCATTTTTATGATCCCAAAGGGCGCGATAATTAATCAAATGCAAGATTGAAATGAAAATTTAAATTCAGCGCCCCAAAAAATGTACAGTGGAAATTGTCTACAATGAATTCCAAGGAATTGTGAAATTGCTTTGTTGTAAACGGGTTGCAATGGATATGTGGACTTATAAAATAATGATGGTTGCAAATTGATCAGCGCCAATCATCCTAAATACACACGAGCACCTTAATTTGTATACTAATTAAATCACACATGGTAATTTTTAAAAGTAAAGAAGTTACCACTGGAAGAATATTGGGATTGAATGGAAAAACTGGTTCACGGCATGAAAAAAAATTAAGGAAGGACAGGTGAATGAATCTGTTGTTGCTATAATTTTTTCAGTTCACTGGGAACCAAAATCTCTTTGTTGTAGCCAACAGTTTGCTGTAGCCGAAATTTTTGTAGCTGATTGTTTCTTAACATAGAAGTAAATGGAGTTTTGCCTGTACCAGGCATTTCGTGTGTTGTAGCCGGCTGTGTGCTGTAGCCGATGTTTGTTGTGATTTCTACTGTATTTATCCCTCTATAATATCAGACAAAATTATCGTAAGCTGTAACCAGACGAGAAAAAAATCAGAAACAAAAAGAGAGAATAATCAACCACTCACACCAGTAGGCAGTAGTTGACAAAAAAAAAAAAAAATGACTCGAACCAATGAGAATAATTAGGTAGTACCTTACTGTGGAATACCTTGTCGTGAAAGATATTCTCACCAGAAGGAAATTCAACAGAATTTAAGCGTGTTCAACCACTTTGTACATAAGTACGGGTAAGCCAAAACCAAGGCGAACACTGGCGATTTTAGAGCCGGTTTGGGTGGTTTATATATGGCTTATTTGCATGCACACAAACACACATACGTAAAATAATACGTACGTTGGTGAGAATGGCCAGGTTGCATCATCCCCTATCAAGATAAGAGATGGCTGGCCGGTTTGTGTACAAATCGTGACATCATCTTATTGTGTCACAATTTGGTACTCGTACATTACCTGCAAGTACATACAGGTAATTACGATCGAACGTATTTTGTGTATTTAACGTCGCAAGGACGATTGTTTGCCTGCCCTTTGGGGCGGCGACTATCGTTGAGTGGTCCGAGCCCCTGTACCTCATATGGGAGAGTCCCCACAGCTACTCCCCCCAGTTTTTGCGCTGCAAAAATGATCGAAATGTGCAAGGCCTGGGGGTATGTGCGGGTTTAACGCCGTTTTTGATCAGCCTCCCACTTTGCCAGGGTGCTACCTACTGCAGCCCCGACACACTTGTAAGATTCCTCACAAGCCTGTGCTCCGGCCAAGTAGTTTGCCCGGCTGTCCTCTCCCCTACCCCTTGGTGGTCGGCTTTTGGTGAAGGCATAGGGGTGACAATGGGAGTGAGGGGGCAGCGGACATTTAAACTGAGGCTGCCTGAGCATTGGGGAGTTTGAATTCCCCGCTGCAAAGGCGGCCATTTTTGCCTTTTTGTTGGCTGCCCTCTCCGCCGTGAATAGGAACCTCATTGGTTCCCTGGTCTCCGTTGGCATTGTCTCTGGCATCGGGGGTTCCGTTGTTGGAGTCGGTTCCGGTGGAGTCCAGGGAGGAGAGATGATGGGTGGAAGTGGAGTTGTCATTTCTGCGGGAACACTCTCCACGGCTGGTGCCGTGTCCATCAGGAGTTCCTCCTCAATTCGATCAAGTTCCGACTTCTGTTCCCGAATTTGCCCAGTGTTCTTGGCAACTTCTGGAACTTTTGGGTTCTTGGTTGTGTTAAGGAAGATTTGGGTTGGTAGCGACATTGGAATATGTAAGCAAGGAAAACGGAGAGCCAAAAATCTCGTTCAGAAAACACGTCTAAGAGCTAAGACAGTTCTGAAATGGGTGAATTTACTGCTATTTTCGATTTACCATTACAGTTCCGTTTCATTATTTTCACATCTTCTTATCAGCATGTAGAGGGGATAGCGCTTAAAATTCTCGGCCATATGCAAGTTTTCCGGTCAAGTTCTGATCTGCTTAAGCAAAGTTATGCCTGAAATAAACTCATAGAATATTTTATTCGAATTTTATTACAAAGGAATCTCCATTTGTGATGTCACGACGTTGAGATTATCTTTGTATTTAACAGTAAACGCACGTTGCGACGTTTATTTCCGTATCGCACGTGGATTTGTTTATTCCTGTCGTTTTCTTTTTGTTGGCATTCCTCGTTTGCTTATCTCCGGAGTTTCTTTTGTCTCACGGAGTTCCGATTTGCGTCACATATTTTTTAATGGGTTTCAACTTACGTAGTGGATATTACTTTTTCGGGAGTAAATTTTATTTTCTTCGCATTAACCTCTCAGACATGCGAGAAGGGTGGGAATTTTTGCATGTTTTACTGCCTAGGAGCCTGCCTCTTTTTTGTGGACATATGGGGGCCTAGGGATCGAATGTTTTGGTAATAACATCGTCCGAAAACTTCACAGACTTTTTATTTTTTGGTGTTTTCTCTAATTGTGAATTTTTTATTTCACATTTTTCGACGGATTCTTCTATGTTTGTTGGTGAATCCGTCTGGATATTTTCTTTGTTTTCTCTTGGTATCCTTTTTATTATTTTGTCGTCGCTTACCATGTATGCAGGCTTCAATCTGTCGATTGAAATTGTTCTAGGTTTGCCTGCAATGAGTATCACAAAGTTTTTCTTATCTCGTGATACTACTTTGTAAGGACCGGCGTATGGTTTCTCCAGCGCAGATCTCATATTTTTGTCTCTAACAAATACATGTGAGGTATTGGCCAAGTCTTTCGAAACGTAAATCTTGGGCTGGCCATGGTAAGCTGCCTGTTCAAGAAAATTGTTGGCATCATTTCTTATATTCTCTACTATAATTTTGGGCCTAACTTCCTTCGATTTTGTGAAGAAGTCCCCTGGAAGGCGTAGCTCTTCACCGAATGCTAATTGCTCTGCAGAGTGAACTGTATCCATTTGTATGGCAGATCGAAGGCCTAAGAGGATGGTAGGGAGTACGTCTACCCATCTCTTTGTATCATGAGACATGATAGAGGCTTTGAGAGCTCTATGTCATCTCTCGATTTTGCCATTGGCTTGAGGATGGTAAGCTGTGGTGTGACTGTGTTGAACACCAAGATTATTAGACAGCTCTTTAAAGAGCGAGCTCTCGAATTGGCGACCTTGGTCTGTAATTATGACTTCTGGTACGCCATACCTCACAATCCAGGTATCGTATAACCTTGCAGCTACTGTAGGAGCTGTCATCTCGTGTAGAGGGATTGCTTCTGGCCAACGTGTTGCCCTGTCTATTATTGTCAATAGGTATCTGTGTCCTTGAGATGGTGGCAATGGGCCTACCAAGTCCATGTGTACAGTTTTAAACCTCTCTGTTTGTTTGAAGGATTTGAGGGGCGAGCGAGTGTGTCTTCCTACTTTGTTGACAGTTCAGGCAACTGCGAGCCCATTTGTTGCAGTCAGACTTCATTCGTGGCCATACAAACCTTGCCGAAATTAAATTAGCACTACATTTTGGCCCAGCATGTGACCGATTATGTACACTGTTGAAAGCCAACCTGCGATATTTTACTGGTAGAAATGGCCTATTCTTACCCGTACTGACGTCATATGTTAATAAAACATCAGTACCGGGAATTTTTCGCTGTCTTAATTTGAGAGTAGTATCATCGTTCGATAACAACTCTTGCAATTCTGCATCCTTAAGCTGTGCTTTAGCTATTTCAGTATAAGGTAATTGGACAAGAGCCGAGATAGCTTCGATTTTACTCAAGGTATCAGCTAGAGTGTTAAGTTCTCCACTTATATACTGAATGTGGGTAGTCAATTGACCAATGTAGACTAATTGTCGTGCTCTTCTCGGCAATGCCGGTTCTGCTTTTTGTGTGAAGGCATATGTTAGGGGTTTATGGTCAGTATACACAGAAAAACATCTACCCTCTAAATGGTACCTGAAAACCAATAGCAAAATCAGATGCATAGGTACTCACACATAATGGCAGACTTTTGTCTGGATGAGCCAATAGAGTTGCATTTGCCAGTGTATCTTTGATTTTCTCAAAGGCCTGTTCGGCTTCTTCATTCCATTTGAGTGAAGTCTTATCTTTCTTTTTACTTGTCTTAATTAGTGCAAACAGCTTACTTTGTTCGGCTGCTGCATTCTTCATGCAACATCTATAGAAGTTCACCATCCCCAAAAAACGCCTAAGTTCAGCGACATTTGAGGGCTTTGGGAAGTTCAATATTGGCTCTACTTTGGTCTTCAATGGGGAAATGCCTACGGTCGAGACTTTGTAGCCGAGGAAGTCAATTTCGGTCTGTGCATAGAAGCTTTTGCATACGTTGAGAGTAAGCCTGGCAGCGTGTATACGCTGTATGATGGCTCTTACATTTTCCTCGTGCTGTTGCTCACCGCCTTCAGAGCAAATGCAAATATCATCCAAGTATGCATATGCAAACGGCAATCCCCTAAACAGTCCATTGATAAATCTTTGGAAAGTTTGTGCTGAGTTGCGAAGTCCAAACGGCATTCGAAGGTATTCGAATAGTCCAAAGGGGGTTATAACTGCTGTCTTTGATACATCCTGGTCAGCCATAGGAATTTGGTGGAAAGCCCAGTTGATGTCTATTTTGGTGAACATCGTTTTACCCTTCATATTTGCGTTGAAGTCCATTATATTGGGGACTGGATAGCGATCAGGAACTGTTTTAGCATTTAAGGCCCTGTAGTCTCCAACAATTCACCACTCTCCTCTTGCTTTTTTGGTCATGTGGATAGGGGAGCTCCATGAGCTTTTTGAGGGACAACATACACCCTCCTCGACGATGCGATGGAAGTACTCTCATTCCGCTTTGAGTTTTCAGGCAGTAACCTTCGTGCTCTAGCATGGCAAGGCGGTCCTTTTGTCTCTATGTAATAAACAGTGTCATGTTTATAGGTAGGATGCCTGTAAATTGAGGGTTGGGTGACTCCAGGATAGTCAGACAGGATCCGTAAGAGTTGTCCGTCAACTCTGGTACAGCTGGATATATTTGTGTCCAGTCTGTAAGCTAGCGTTTTGCCATCCACACAATAGATTCACTATCGATCAATTTGCCGTTTTTGAGGTCAATGATCAGCCCAAAATGTGCAAGGAAATCTGCACCTAGGATCAGGTTTGGAACATCTGCAACCGTGAAGGATCATGTCATGATATTCTTGAGTCCGATGTCAACTTTGCTGGTTTCAAGTCTGTAAGCTGGAAGGTTTTGACCATTCACAGTATGGAGATAGTATTTTGGAGGGAGTACTTTTTGGGTTTTGTTGACTGGCAATATTCTCAGGTCTGCTCCCGAGTTGATTAAGTACCTTCTCCTGTTCATCCTGTCCTTAATGAACAGGCGGCATGAATATTTTTCTGAGGGGTCTTCGGCCGTATAGATGGCCCCTCGTTCTAGTTTGACGCCTCCTTGGTATAGGATTTGCCCCACCATTTGCATCTGTTGTTACATTTTGTGGCCTCTGTGCCAAAACCTGTTATGTAAAAAGCAACATTTATCATCCCAATTTTGAGACTGGTTTTTGGGAGATGATGTTCTCAGGGGAGTTGAACTCTGACCCCTGCTGTTGGAACTAGATCTGCGGTCTCTGGACCGGGACTGTCATCCTTTGCTATTGCCACTGTTGTTGTTGTTGCTTCTACTTTTAGATCTTTGTCGCCAGCTACTATTGGATTTCGTAGAGCTTTGGCCTTTGTTCCTTTTACTTCATCAGTCAACTGAGCTATTTGAGCTCGAAGTTGAGCAATCTCTCCAGTCTCTGCAGATACTGCATGACCACGGGCTTTGACCAGGTGTATTCGAGCGCATTATCTGCTGATTTTGCAAGGAAGTCCAAGTCTGTGGATGTGTTTATCACGGTCGAACCTATGGTGGCTAGGCATTGCATAACACTTTGGGGAAGTTGTTTGCAAAATTGATTGCCTATGACAGAAGGGGCTACGATGTTATCCGCCTTCTGCCTCAATTTCGCCATGAAGATTGAGGGTTTGTCATCCCCCATCTTCATATCACCCATCACATCATCAATGATTTGGTTTAATAGTTTTACTAAACACATTCCTTATCTTCTTGACAAACCAGGTATATTTATCCTCTTCTGTCAAAGGGCATTCCATGATATCCAGAATGTGGCGGATTATCTGTGGGGGCATGCCTCCACAGATGTGGAAGTACCGCTGGTTCAAGGTTATATTCTTTGTCTTGAACCTGCCTTCTAATAGGGTCAACCATAAATCTACCTCATTGGGCAGAAATTCCAGAATCTCTATCCTTCGTCTGTAGAAGTTGGGGTTCTGTCCTGGCTGCAAATGCAAAAGTTGCATAATCTGTGTCAAGACTTCGGGCATCAGCTGTGGCTGAGCACTACCTCTCTGCGATGGTTGTGGGTTTTCATTACCATGTAGTGGTAGGACCATTGCTGTGTCTTTCTGATGACAAGCGTATTCCACAGAACTACTTCCTTCCTTACTAGTCAAAAACACTGGCTCCTGTGTTTGTAGGACAGGTGTTTTTAGGTCTGAACTTTGGCTTAAAGTTTGACCACTTCTCAACGTTTTTACTGCTAATTGGTCTTTATTTATTGCAGCTCCCATTCGTGCTAATTCTGGGTGTTGAGGGCCTTCTTCCAGATTTGATAAATTCTTAGAGTGTCGAGTCGAAGTTGGGGGAGTTGAGGGATGAGTCCAACCATCTTCCTCCAGGTCTACTGTCTGGTTTCTCCTTGTTTATAAATTTTAAGGAGAGGGGTATAAATTCCCACTTCAGCAGACTCTACTTCGACGACCTAAAAGGTGTCTTAGTCTGCAAAAAAATTTTTGTATTTGCCGAGCAAGCGAGTTTCTTGCCAGCTTACCGCGCCAAATTTTTTGTAAAAGCGCAACGCGCCTAAGGACACCTCACGACGTAGCCAAAAATCACGTCGGGGTCACAACTGTGGAATACCTTGTTGTGAGAGATATTCTCACCAGAAGGAAATTCAACAGAATTTAAGCATGTTCAACCACTTCGTACATAAGTACGGGTAAGCCAAAACCAAGGCGAACACTGGAGATTTTAGAGCCAGTTCGGGTGGTTTATATACGGCTTATTTGCACTCACACATAAGATAATACGTACGTTGGTGAGAACGGCCAGGTCGCATCATCCCCTATCGAGATAAGAGATGGCTGGCTGGTTCGTGTACGAATTGTGACATCATCTTATTGTGTCACGATTCGGTACTCGTACATTACCTGCAAGTACATACAGGTAATTACGATCGAACGTATTTTGTGTATTTAACGTCGCTAAGACGATTGTTTGCCTGCCCTTTGGGGCGGCAACTGTCGTTGAGGGGTCCGAGCCCCTATACCTCATATGGGAGAGTCCCCACACTTACAAATGAACCTATTTTTAAAAATTAATACGCCTTTATGAGACATGTAAAACGTTGTGTGAAGTGACACCTGTCCCTCATTTTGTGATAAAAGTATAGCCACGTGTCTAAAATTATTTTAAAAATATCAAAAAATTGAAAAAACTACCTACTAATAAAATGAAGTCACCCTAGGATTTTTTTAACCTCACCTCTGATTGTCGCTAGCCATGCTAACTGTTGTAGATGATCAAAAAGAAACATATCATTTTTTTTTTGTTATTTTATTCTTAAACCTTTGGCAAACCCTTCCCCATTGATACCATCTTCCAAACAAATTTATTTGTCGAAGATCTTGGGTGCATGTACAACTATACTTTGTTCTTATCATATAATTAACTAACTAGATAATTAATTTTCTTTTCATTTTTTCCTTTAACTCCTCGGTTTTTTAATATTTTTCAAATTTCTCTGGCTTACCGAATTCGAACTCCCTGTGGGCCCCAGGATGCCCACGCCTAATCCAGACTATCCGGAGCTTTTTAAATATTTCCAAATTCTTTCGCAAGAAATTTTGATAAATTAATAATTAAAAAAAATAATTGTCCTCTTTTTCCATTTAACACTAAATTTTTTTCAACTTATATCCTACTTTTATTTTCATATTCTGTAAAAAATAAGAACCGAATGAGTTTCTCTAAACAAATTTAAGTTATTCTCAGTAAAACTTGTGTAAGAAAATAAGGAATTGTATGTTTTCACTTTTGAAAATATTTTACGAGAGGGTCTGTGTTTTTAACCATTCTAAGACGGAAATGCTGCGTAATTGAATTATTTTAAATTGATGTTTGAAGCTTATTTTCAGTTTATCCATAATATTATGTATTCCCTAATTGAGAAAGAGAATACTCGATATTTTGGCTAATTAATTGTCACGAAATCACGAGTTGAATACAAGCCTACGTAATTTTTAAATTATTCATTTATCAATTTTTCTATGAGAGAGTTCAGAAATACTGAAAAAGCACTACATGCACTCTGAAGTTTTGCTTCAATCCGTAGTTCTAAGTATGTTGAAATATTATAACTTCTCCCTCATTCTAAATTGTAATTGGAATTCCAATTTCATTTT
Organism: Ericerus pela; assembly: GCA_011428145.1. Lineage (NCBI taxonomy): Eukaryota > Metazoa > Arthropoda > Insecta > Hemiptera > Coccidae > Ericerus > Ericerus pela. Next base: position 1,535,399 of record WOFM01000108.1, on the reverse strand, counting down.
TTACTTTGGTCAATTGTTTTTGTTGTTTTTTTTTCATGGGGAAAAACTAAAGATATTTCTTTTAACCTACATTTTCCTCTCTGTGAGTACAAATTATGATTGAATCAGTTCATTTACAGAACATTTTTATGGATTTTAGCAAAATTGACACAAGAGGTTGGTCATTAGTTATTTTCAGTATTTTTGACATTCAGGATTTCCTATTAGAAGTTTTTGTTTTTCGACAAATGTAGGCAAATCATAACGTTTTTGATGTCACTCGATGCGAATCAGTACTTTATCTCCTAATTTGACTAATGGTAATCTCCTTAGAATCTGAAAATAATGCGAATCGAACTGCAATAAATAACTATACTTAGCGAAGCCCTTGTCATTTCAGAAATCCTTAATTTTGTGTGCCTAATTCGAATACTAATTACCCAGCAAAGACCGAAAAAATAATAACAGATGGTCAGCAAACCGTTAAAATGGCACCTTAAAAATGCCCTCACGCCGACGTTCAGCAAAAAGAATGCGCACGTATCGCTGGTTGTCTACGTAATGGCCGTAAATACTAAATATGTACCCACATCTCCACACAATGGTACTCATTGTCTTCCTACAACCGAACTGCACACAGCTACATTGGCTACATTCATTGCAGACGATAATCGTTTCATATTGATAAATGCTACACCTTCTTATCCATTCCAGTTCCTGTAGTTCCTGTGCGGCAATGTCAGATTTTCGTAATTCGACAATTTATGAGTTAGGTACACGAATAATAACGCAAAATTGTGGGAAAGATGCCCCACGAATTGTCGACAAAAGTCGAACATTTTCTTTTTTTTTTTTTTTCTTTTCCTCTTGCAAACGAATGCCGGGTCGAAATCCCGCGAATGGAAAGTGCGAACAGTTGAAATTTGTGGGAAATTTTTTTGTACGAAAAGCACCATAACTCATCCTCCAGTGAACGTGTCACCTTGACGAGTCAAGTTTAGGGCGTCTGCACCTCTGCAGGAAAATCCAAAACTACCCGAATGTAGAAAAATTCGAAGATTTTCCTCTCAAAACGTATTTGTGCCGCACCAACCGCCGACCCCGCCACCACCGCACCCCATGGCCACTGTGGATATCCAATTTATGCGCGGATTTCTCTTCATGATTGCCCAAACGAGAGCCGACAGCACAACTCCCTCCATAAAGCTGCGCAGACGAGGCAAGTCGCCGTAGTCATTTCCCCCCTAATTTGCTACTCGTTCCACTTCGGTGCCCAGCCAATGCAAATCATCTATCGCAGCTCACCAGCCTCTTTCTCAGTTCGATCTGCGCGTTCTCTGCCTATGTGGCTGTCGTATATCTGTTCCTTTTTTTGCTCTTTCACTACTTAATGTAAGTTTTCGATTTTCTTAGTTGTTATTGTCTTTTTTGTTTTTTTTTTTTTGTCCTTTTTTTTTTCTTCTCATTTTTCATTTATTAATTTTTTTCCAAACACTTTAAATCGACGCGACGGTTCTCGCAGTTGGTTTTGTACGCGAATCTGTCAGTGAGGTGTGCTGTGTGCAAACAACGAAACTGGTTTAAACGTGTTTTATCGTGTGTCACAACAAACTCTGCTCATTTACCCGAAGACGTCTCCTCTCGGTCATTTCAGGTGAGCTTTTCCCAAGAGTTAATTGAGCCAGCCGGCCCGTAAGTAGTGGTGCTTATCGCGCTGCACTCCAGTTGTGAAATTTACAAAATATGTTCACTCGTCTTATTATTTGGCAGCGGTTTGGATACTTGAATGGAAAAATTATAAAATATGAAATTCGATCTGTGTCCGTGAGAAAGCCCTAATGGCAGGTATTCCGAAAGAAAAGAAATGCGTTCATCGGGGGTTGCGGCGTGGGGCACAGTGAAAAGGAGACCAGTGAAAAATATGATAAAGAACTCGCTATGGTTTAGGTCGCAGTAAAAATAAAATAATAAGAAAATAATGCAACCCCCGAATATACTGTCCCAAAATTAAAAAAAGGTGAATAGGAAGTTCTCCCATTTGGGTCTTCAATATCGGGTAAGGGAATTGTGCGAATGAAAACACCGAAGTGCGTAGGAAATGAGTGGATGGAGCCCATTTTTCGCTTAGCGGCCCATTAGTCTACGTCGCTATACTTCGTTTTAATCGCGTATCTACCCACGTAAATATGCTCAATCATAATTTTAGGTGTTCAGGCGGTACGGGGATTCGAACCAGTACCGGCCAAACACCTAAAAACCTCCCTCGCTCACCGCCACAAAAGGCAGCACCGTACTCACTCGGCCACGGTGCCGGTTGACGGTGATCGAGGGAGTGAGTATAGTTTTATGTGCCGACGTATAGTGTGGCGGCCGCCACACCACTCCCCCCCAGTATAGCGGAGCGTAATACGAATTCCCATACGGAGGCGCCTAGGTAGGGACGTACACCGGAACGTGGCGATGCTCCCCAGTACATCACCGCTCCGTGGCATACGTCCACCAGCGCCGTCACACAGAGAACCGGCGGTGTGACGCACCACAGTACAGTCGGTAGTTCGCCTAGTGTCCGAGAGATGGCGTGAATATTCCATCTCCCGGATCACGTCGAGGTCACCACTTTAGGTGTTCAGGCGGTACGGGGATTCGAACCCGTACCGGCCGAACACCTAAAAACCTCCCTCGCTCACCGCCACAAAAGGCAGCACCGTACTCACTCGGCCACGGTGCCGGTTGACGGTGATCGAGGGAGTGAGTATAGTTTTATGTGCCGACGTATAGTGTGGCGGCCGCCACAATAATGATAATAAATCAGCAGAAACTACGAGGAAATATGTTTATTGGATACGACAAAAATCAAAATAAATCCCAAGTAGGTAGCCAGCCTACTTATTAACAAATTTAAAGAATTTGACAAATTTTTCCAAGTTTAATTTTCAAATCACCCGCTGCTACCCATCAAAAAGAATGTTATCGTAAAAAAAAAAAAAGTAATATTAAGAAAAATGTAGGTTAACGACCAATCGTTGATACGGCCGTGGTTGGAAAACGGACAGGTATTTGTTTCAGATTTGGATGAAAAAGGCCATATTTCAGACTCGTTATTCGGCAAGTGTCACCGAATACGAATACCAATGACCCCAAAGTCAGATAATATCTACCTGTAAGTTATGTCAACTTAATGACTGAATGGCTATGTACCTACGTTTTAAAAAAGTATAAAAATACCATAGAAAGAAAAAATTACGTTTTCAAAATTTTTCCCCAATGATCTCCTCGCATGATTGAAATCCGTGCCCCTTTCCTCCATTAGCTTTATTCTTTATGGCGAAAAGTGCTGTTCTAATAAATTTTGTACGGAGCTATTCTGCTAATGGTCAAGTCATATGTGCTTTTCATTGGTGCGTGTGGTCACGTCAGATAGGAATAGCTCCACTAAAAGTTCTTTGAACAGCAATTTTTAGCCATAAAGAATACGCCTATTATGTAGGCTTGTAAGTCAATTCCGTCTGATTTTATAACAAAACTTTTTAATTTTGCACCGACTTAAACAATTCCTCGAAATCATATTTCGGTTTTTAGGATAATTTTGTTGATTTTGTCTTAAGATGACGCGACTATTTGACAAAAATCTTTAACAAAAATTCGAAACATTTTTACGATTTGATGCCTTGGTTTTCTGGCACGACGTGCAGGGTAAAATTTTTTTTAAATTTCAACTAATGTGGCAATCATAATTTTTTTGTATATAATATGTTACACTTGCACCTGCAAGACAATTTTTTATAGCACGTATGAGGAATATTCAACAGAAAAAATGGTAATTACCCTCTGACCATATAATTTCTTAATTTTTTTAAAATCTTTGTTTCGTTAATGTACTCACTGCAGAAAGAAAATCACAAAAAATTCGCACTCATATGTCTTTAGTATATCTACGAGATATTGCAAACCATAGATACCAAAGGTGTTACAAAGGGCAGCGAATCTTTCGAAACTAATATTTGATAAAATTTAAGATGACTCTGAAAGCACCCTCTGAGACAAAAATCAGCCAAATTGATTAAGAGCATATTCATATGTTCCACGCAATACTCGGTCGGGGCCTTTTCCCTCCTTCATCTTGCTTAGCTGCACACAATATTATTAGAAAAACAAAAACAACTGCGGAGCCTTTCAACCTTCGAAACCCACCCCCATCAATTCGCATAGCCCATTTTAATTAAGTATTTTAGTTTTTTTGCCTAATCTGAATCTAGTAAAAAGCCCAATCGGAAGTCGAATCGTAAATTAATAGCCGATTTTTGGCCTCAAATGCCGTTAGGCACTCGGTAGTAATCAGCTATAATATACTTTGACTGCTTGTGGTCATTCCGAACCAAGTACTTTGCCACGCGAAAGCGAACGAAGCAAATGGAAAGAAATCTATTGGGTCATTTATTTCAAATGTACGAAAACGAATCATTTGAATGTCTGATTTTTTTAACCTCTTTTTTTCATACTTTCAACAAAAGAATAATTTAAAAATAGTCACTTAGTGAAGCGTCCATTCTGTCCATCGGAATCGACTCCATCGAATGTAAACTGTAATGAGACGGGGCCATTTGGTAATCGATGGAGCGTAGCAAACACCAAAACAGACAGAATGGTCGATTTATTTCTGGTTGAAAAGGTGAGCCTTGTTTCATCGTCTGTACCTACACTGCACTGCCATTCATTCGTACCTAATGGACGACAGTCTCGGCGTATGCTTTCATTTTCACGTCCAATTTCGCGACTTGACCATATCGAATGGCTGTAGGTATGGTGGCTTACATCGTTGATTCCTATTATCCACATACAGCTGCCATCAAATCACTCGAAAAACGTTGACCCATATTAGGACGAAGAGGACAATACAATTATTCGTAGCTTGTCGATACCACACACGGTCGTGACACAGTCACCTTTTACCACCGTACATTCGAACTCAACTTCTCATAAAACATGGAGGACGAAAGACCAAAAGATTTTCACAGACATTTTGTTTTGATTTTATTTCATCTGTTATCTACCACCTATAACTGTTAGTAGTTCGAATGCAGTCGGACCACTGAATGTATACAATATTATACATATATGATTTTGGTCATCTAGGATCTGTAACTGGAGTGGATGGAGAGGGGGTATAGACCCTCCTCCCCCGCTAGTCCACCATAAAGTTCTTGAAACTTAATTTCTCAACTCGATGCTTTTAAAGTGAAGTATACTATTTAGACAGTTAGTTTTTGTTATCACTGGCTCTGTTCTTTTAGGGAAAAAATTAATTTCTAACTTATCAATAAGTTCTGTCAAGAGTGAGACCTCGCTTCAGCCAGGTTTTATAGTTACAGAATATAGCTTATTCAGAGCACTATTGTTGCCCTTTTCTAAATAGAACCACAAGTCAGCAGGTTATCAAAAAGTGCCGAATGTTTCATAAATATTTCCTCAATGAACCGAGCAATTACCTTTACCTAGATTTTATGATTTACGATATTACGAAAAAGATTGGTACATAAAATAAAATAAAAAGTTAAAAAAAAATTTTTTTCTTAACTTTCACCACTTACGGGAATAGAACCTGTGACTAACTGCGTGGCAAGTACAGTCACAACCGTAACGCCGCAACAGATGGTTGGAACATTTGGAAAAATTTCAGACAAATATTTCAATATTTGACGAATCAATTTGCCCAAAATTATTTGCCAGATATATTTCCTCCACATACCAACGTATATTTAAAGGCACGTCGATAAAAGTGTAAATAAAAGTTATTTTTTAATTTTAAATAATAAATGAAAAAAATAAAAATGAAAATATAGAATGACAACTTTTTTGCGTATCGAATCGACCTAATATGATATTTATCCAAATGAAGAGTGCGTTACAATTTGAAGCAGCATTTCACTTCGACGAGTTGGATGGGCGGACGCTTACCGACGGCTAAAGCTTAAAATTCGACTTTTTCCAGCCAATTTGTCGCCAATTTGTCGGAAGGAGTCGGACGAATGAATTTTTTGTAATTTCGTATTGCAATGACCGAACGTTGTTGAGGAAAAAAAAATTACGAACGTATAATTAACGAGCGTAAAACGACGATAGGTATTACGGTTTTATTATTACCTAATCTGAGTAAAAAGTTTGAGAACGATATATTCGTAGTTACCTACGTATGTTTAAAATGGCATCGCTACACATTCTTCGAGTTTCGAGAACCAAATTAGTTTTCAACGAAAGTCGGGGATACCTTTCGAGCACATTATTATTTCTTTGATGTAAGGCAAGTTGATGAACTTATCGTAAAACGTTCAACTATTGCCCAGTAGGTATTTAATTTCGACGGCTGAAATGTTCGCAATACTTCGTTCGATTATTCTCGACTTCTCGTATCTGCGGCTGAATCTCGCCATCGAACCAAAAATAAAAAACTGGAAGTACGATTCGCAACCATAGCTGAAGCGAAGTGGATTACCCTCAGCGACCCCATCTCGAAAAAGGTGTACATATATGGGCTGCATCACCCATGTCAGAAGAGAAACTTTGATGAAATAGTAAAAATTTTTACTAATTAATTCTGTTCCGGTCACAGGGGGCAAAATGACGAATTCGATTCAAAAATTAATCATAAATTTGAACTCGGTGCCTCAAAAAAACGTAACCGACGATTTATCACTTATTTTTTTTAACAAAAAATTATCATAACCCCTTTTTGGTGTCACAGGGGCCCAATGAGTAGTTCCATCCAAAAATGAAGTAAAAATTTCAACTCGACGTCTCAACAAGCGTAATGGTCGATGTATCATTCAATTGTTAAGAAAATAATAATATTCTAACCCTCTCGCCTGTCGGAATTCGCAATCTGAATGGAAAACATAGAAATTTCAGAATATCTAAAATGATGGTGCGACGGCGGTTCAAATCCCGGTGGAGGAATAGAATTTTTTTTTTTTTCATGGATGAAATTCAAAAAATTGGGCTTAGTCACAATATTGGGTTCAACTTGAAATAATTCGCTGAGAATTTTGATAATCGTTGGTTGGGCCATTACCAAGCAAAAAGTTGTTCTGTGAGTGAGTACACAGGGAAGCTTCGGCTCCCTCGCTGCAATTAATATTAAATTAATATTTACCAACAATTTTCGAGGTGGGAACGGTGAGAATAATAATAATAATAATAATAATAATAATAATAATAATAATAGGTAATAATAATGGTAATAATGATGACTGAGAACGGTGAATACAGAGTGTGGATGTGCAGTTATTTCGTTGTTCGGTGGACAATATGGCGGTCGGTGCCCAGGTTAAGCGTTTTTCGCGCTCAATGGCACGTCCGGGAGAAATGGCAGACGGCTGTAAGCTGGAGACGCGGTGGTGGGGTTGCGAGCGATCGACAGCCCGCGTCGACGAAGCGTCCGCGCCGGGTCCGTCTTCAATGTGGTCGGGCCCGGAGGAGTCCGGGGCGGTCAGGTTCGCTAACGAGTGGTGAACCGGGTGAGGGAGGAAACCCAGCAGCCAAAAATCCCCGCGGCGGGCAGCAGCCGGACGGCGCTTGTGAGCGAGCGCCAACCGTAGCCTCGCCAGCATGTAGTCGACACTTCATTTTTGTTGTTTCTCTTCCTCTTTCTCTTTTTCTTTCTCTTTCTCTTTCTTTTTCTTTATTTTGCTCGCGTTGTCACCACACCGCGGCCCGCGGCCCGCAGCCGCATCCCGCACCCCGCACCCCGCACCCCGCTTCCTTCCATTTTCCACTGCATTTTATTTCTCGTTTCACTTTCGCAGTACCGACGATGTTTCTCTCTCTCTCTCTCTCTCTCTCTCTCTCTCTCTCTCTCTCTCTTCCTCCATTATTTCTTTACCAACCGACTTTGTAATAGAAAAGAGCAGCTCAACCATTTAATCCGTTTCAAATATATGGTATTTTCCGAAAAAAGTTACTCGTATGCTTTTTATACTTTTTACACTTACCTAACTAAGTTTTCTCTTTTCTATGAAAAACCACCTATTAATTTTTCTTCTTTTTTTGATTTTGGTTTCATTACATTCGTTCCGCAGTAATTTTTCACCCCAATCACCAATTTTGAAGCACTTTTTTTTGAATCGTACAAATTGATCCCATTTGGATATGATTTTCGTTTGAGTTATGTTTATAAATTTTAATAAAGCAAAATTACCGCTAAAACGCGAATATAAATAAACCGGAACTCTATACATAATCGTAAAAGAAAATTATTTGGTTTAATTTAAGAAAGAAAAAAAAAAAATTAAAAATGGGCTGAAAAGAGAAAAATAACCCATTTTAAATTTCTTCAACAAAGTCTACCGCAATACTACCGTCATAGGGCGTTATCTTCTGTGTTAACGTTGAAAAACTGTTTCAAGTTTCCAGAACAACCACTTGAAGCGTTGCTTGACAAAATTTTAAAATAATTCTTGTTATTGTTGTTTATTATTATCACTATCGAGAGTTCACGAATCATGAGACCCATGTATATAATATACTACTTCGTTTACTAGGTACGCTCGATCATTTGGTTAGTGTGCTAGTGTGAGTAAAATAACGTCACACTTAGGAAGCTAAATACCTAAAATATTATTCTACTTCGTGCTTAATTTGTTTTTTGTGTGCTAGTTTGTGTGAAATATGACATGTAGAAAAAGGAAAATCCTTATAATACGCACAATCGAGGCTACCTAGAGTAACAAACAGTCCATATTCCTCGCACGAGACATGATGCCTGATTAAAATTAATAAATCAATGATTAGATACGCTAATTTTTGTAAAATGTGAACATCAAGTTCTCTCAATTATCGCAAATTAGATGTGAACTTCTTGCTAACGTGAAAATATGTTTGTTTGCTATTGGTCAGTGTTTATTGTTCTCCCCTTTTCTCTAAACAGATGTGCCGAGTATCCTTATTCCTGTTCTTCATTAATCTTTGATAACATTTCAAAGCCAACTACTTAATCGAAATTTAACAGACTGTCTATTAACAGGCACAACATTGAATAAGTATAGTTCCAGTTTGCAGATTATAATATAATGTAGGTACCTCGTGGTCATAGATAAATAATACTCGTAATTATAAAGTTGTGTATTTATTTGATAATAACAAATTAATTTTTCAATGTAATCAAATTCTATCCTCGTATCAACTATGTAGGTAGCCAGTAAATTCTATCAATGATAAAATAAAAAAATAAACAGCAGCGCTTTTGGTGGTTGTTCTGTGTTCTTTAAACACTTATCAAAAAAAATGGTGAGATGCCTATCTATTAACCAAGTAGTATTTTGTCTATGACTACCGTTTTGTTTTTTATTTTTAATATTTTGCACCTAATCGTGTCGTTAAATAAAGTCGTTTTTTGTTACTTTTTTAATCGGGTGCCCAGTTGGTACGTTCCTATTTTGTTTGTGAACGTATTCGTATTAGAGGTGACACATTATCGAAAACTATCGATACTATCTATATCACTTTCAATACGGACAACTGTCGATATCCAATTCTTTCTTTCGATACCGTACCTAATTTATATGATAATTTAACCAAATTTTCCAACATTTGACTTTTTTTCCCTCCGTAACGTACCAAATAACTTGTTTATAGCTTTGTTTTGCATATTTTCAAAACGAAATTAATGAAGATGGGACACTTTCGGAAGTATATCGTTGGTTTTTAAATTTTGGTACTGAAAATATTAATACGGAAACTTTTCGATATTTACGATTTCTACTTATGTCAAAGGTTGACTCTTAAACTGTAAACAGTGTTTTGGTTTTTTCTTTCTTATGAAATGATTAGAAATGCAACGTAACCGATCGCAGTTTGTGCTAAACAGCCTATCGCGGAGGCAGGGACAGGCTGGTATACAATGCCTTCGTAGAAATCTACGAAAAAAAAATCTACCCCAAACAGAATTTAAAAATTCTACAGTTGCAAGTTTTGCTGGAAAATTAGATTTTCAAAACTAATGAAACCTCAAAATTCTAGCGTCGCAAGTTATTCTAGAAAGAAAAGCAACCTTTCAATTCATTAAAAATTTGAAAATTCTTGGGCAGTAAGTTCTCTTGAATAAGAGATTTTTTGTGAGAAAATCACAAAACTTCGTTATGTTTTTGTCAACATTTTTACGAAGAGAGAAAAGTGTTATTGATATTACTTAACTTTATGCAATGGTGTAAGTTTTGCTAGAAACCAGATCATGTTTTTCATTTCGTATCAAATATTCTTGTTAGTTTTGGAAAAACGGCACTTTCTGTTCTAAAATTTTGAAATTTCCATAACTTGAGAACTTGCACTTTTCAATGAACTTTGGAACTAGAATTTTAAGAATTTTGCAAACTTGGAAAACCTGTGAACCTGTTTCTTCAACGAAACTCGCTGCCTTAGTATGTCTATTCCTTTTCTGCCTGGCATCAGATATTCATCATAGATTATATAGATTGGAAAATTGCGTTTGGAATCATTTGGTCGTACATAGGGTTGATTACAAAAATTACACGATTTGCATTTCTTGCACAGCCGAGGATACGTTGGAAATGATTTTTGTATTTAATTTTAATTTTGTTAAATGAACTCTATCACCACTTGAAACTATTTCGTAATCATGATTTTTTCGTGAACTGAGTTTTCACTGTTTATTAGGCCTACTATCCTACGTGATGGAAGCTTAAAAATAGATTATCTAGTTTTTCTGTTTGAAGGTAGGTACCTATAGTAGCCTTTTTCAAAAACCTCTTAGATTTGGGGTATTCGATTTTGAATATATACGATGGATACATATGGAATTTTTTTGTTGCGTTTCTAATATTTTTATCCCTTTTTTTTGCACACTTTGTTTTTCTTTCACTTTTTGTTGCAAACTATATTTTCGCTTTATCTTTTTACTATGTACTTCAGGTTAAACATTTCCAATATTAAAAATTTTTCAACATTAATCCCTTATGCGGGATTGATCTCTGAAGAAAGTTATCAAGCCCCTGAAGGACACCCTGCCATTGCCAACATACGAAGTGTCATGCTGTGGCCAAGGCCCACCGCATTGTCCAACAGATCCCTCCACCGGTACTGTGTTTTTCATCTTTATAAATGTTATTTTAGTTGAGAAATGTAATAAAAATTAGCGAGTGACGTACAAACTATCGAAGTGGAATTTCTACTAATTTTCATTCGATGAATCAATTGAAGTTGAATAGGGCAAGATCTCGTAATCATGGTGATGCGTTTCATGAACATTTTTTAGTTTACTACCATATGCAAGGAAGTTTCACTTCAAAACATTAATAATGTATTTCATCGTGTCTTTTTAATTTGAGCGAAGTGGCAGGCTCCTGTAAAGTGCGAACAAACAACATCTGATACACAGACGCATGATTAGAGGCACCCAGTTTCTTTTGACCCGAAACGAAAAACTATCAGAATTTCTGCTCAAAGTTCCGTCAAGTGAACAGCCAAAATGTATGATAATACCAAAAAAAAAAAAAAGGAGTCAACTCTCCAGTTCTCCTCCGGTCTACTGTTATAGTTCAAACTATTTAGCACAGTAATGTAGTTTATAAGTTATAGTGCACAACACAAAATAACAGTAATTCTTCATTGTATATAGAATGTAGCTCCCATTGCTCCGTACCATATGGACACGCCCAGTTACATCAATGTTAAATGTCAGATATATTGTCCGAAGTATTGCGTTCGTGCTGTGTACCTAGCACCTCTTGCTCTACTCCTCAGCATTGCTGCACCGTATTAGGATGCCAGAGGAAAAATATATTTTTGCCACCCGTTGTAACATTTGAAATTTTGATACGAGGGTACAGGTAGAAAAGTATCCTCTCCATTTACTCACTTTTTCTACACAATTTTCTTACAAACAAGGTATTAAAATTAATTTCGCGGAGAAGTTTTAGGGTGGAGGTCGTGAAAATTGTCGGTTTCATGACAAAATAAGATAATGACACCGATTTCTTATTTTGACATAATTGTTTTTAATACATATAAGAATTATATAATAAATTATAGTATATGTATATATTATACAATTATATTACGTATAAATATATTACGCATGTACGCATCGCCTAAAATTTGGTTCACAGTTTTGAGAAAACTACGAGAGGGATAGGGCCAAAATTTTCACGAAAGGTAGTTCTTATAATAAGACCGATCTGACAGGGGTTTTTTGCTTACTAGTTCAGCAGTTTCCAAGAAAAATATAGAACGAAACATTTCTGGAAAAGTGGTTTTTCCAGTATTTTGAAGAATCTACAGAAGGGATAAGGCTGAAATTGGAAAAGAAAAACTTTCTGAAGAAAATTTTTTGTCACAGTTTTGAAAAAACTACGTAAGTTATAGGGCTAAAATTTCAACAAACCGTAGTCGCTATATTAAGTTTACCATAATTATGAAATTCAAAACTGGAACGAGGGTACAGGATTGATAGTAAGTTTACTAAGTACCCGTGTTTTTCATGAAAATCTACTCGTTAAAATTGATCTGAAGAAATAACCTAGGGGTGGATGTGACTAAATTCAGTGGTAAACTTTCACACAGACGTTGATCGATTTTTTTTTATTTTAACATTCTACAAATATTTTGTTCCCATTGGATTTCAGATTTATGCTTTAAGCCGATTGGAAGGGTCGAAGGTGGGTATAAATCTATATAACATGTTGACCTCTAAAGTAACATTAATTTTTGATTTATACCCAAACATAGAAAACCTTCCTCGTATTTTTGTTAATTATTCTACCAATTCCAAACAAATTATCATAAACTACTATTTCACATTATTCTTATTGAATTAGCCAATTAGAATGGCTCACCTATTATAGCAGAATTCTTCAATTTTTATTTTTTTATTATAAATTTCGGATAAAACTGGAAACCAGGGCACTCTCAAACCGGAGCAATCCCAAAATCTATCTGTACATATAAGACCAAGTCTGATAGGAGTTTTGCTGGAAGTATCTTTTTCATATTTACGGCGCAAGAGGTTACAAGCGTCTTTTCCGCATCGAATTAATTTAGGTTTTATTTATTGCTAGCCTTAACCTGCAGCTTCGCTTTCAATTATGCATTTTCGCATCATCTGTCGACGTTTTGAAGAATTATTTACAATAAATATTTAGTCGCATTACCCACAAATAGCGCAATCTGACAAATGCCACATATAATTTTTCTGGCCACAGAGGTACGCCTACCATTTTACCAGGTTCGTGAATTTTATTACATAGATTTTTTTAATAGATACCTATTCTAGATGAAAATTTACAAACCGAGTATTTTAAGAAAATATTACCGCGCTAGTTTTTCTTCGTTTTTTTTTTTTCGCTGAAGATTTAATGCCGACTGAAAATTTACCACTGGGAACGCTGTAGCCTTACAGCCCCGTTGGTAAAAGGAGATCTACTCCTTGTTTCCACGATGTATGAAACTAACTTCCTTCCCTTGGGCAGAGTCATACACAAGACGAATGCCGAGCACGAAGGATCTTGACCACCTTCATTTCGTCGCAATTACCGCACCTCGTACGACCACATTCAAAAACCCTAAATGAACCCACGAACAAACAAACAAACAAATAAATAAATAAATAGAAAACTAGGTGTAGGTATACGTACGCCATTAATTGTTACGCTTGCTAACTTTTCGATCAACTGGGACACCTCAAATAATCGCTTCGCACGTAAGCTATTCGCGTTTTAATTTATTATCGCGCTGATAGCAGCGTATGTAGGCAGGTCGTGAACAGGAACTGGCTGTGCCCTTATTTTTGTGGCTTAAGCCAGCAAATCGATGGGTAGGTAACCGAGTGCGTTCGATCATTAGGCGCTGGTTTCCTGGTGAGGGCCACGCCACGCGGTATGACAGCTGGCCCCGTATTACTCGACGTCGTCATTTTTCTTCTTCACTCGGCTGGAGAATTCACTTCACGGCAGGCTGCTGCATCGCAGTTCAATCGCGACGGTCTCTTCGAACCGACTCCGTCTTCGCAGGCAACATCCTTTTCCGAGAGACGCTATTCGCACTGGCAGTGACTTAAGTCTGCCCGGTAGCCCACCCCCACCAGCTCATCAAAACGGGTCCGGCCGTTTTGCCAGAAATGCGTTTTCAACTTTCGCACCGAATCGTCATCCGTTGGCGCACTCTTCTGCAGCGTAGAGTCCGTTTTTTTTTTCCTCCCCTCGTCATCGGCGCATATTCTTGGACAAAAATAAAATTTGTAAGTTCGGTAGGTACTTTACACGGAACTGGGGCCGGGTACGAACACGCCTGTCGCAGAACAGTAAATCTGAACTCATTTTCGTGTTTACGCGCCAACGACTGGTTTTCTGCTACGGTGCCACAAAATGGAGCAGATTTAGTAGCGGCGCGCATGCGACTGCCGCACCGACCGCTCCTCTGAAAATGCGGCCCATTTTAGAGACGAAACATCCGTTCTTCTGCATCGGCATCGGCGTTCGCAGTTCGCAGTTCGCCAACTATCCGAAAAACTTTCCCTCTCTTTTCGCGTCCGTTCCACTTAGTGCCCAACAAAAATGTGTATCTTCGACTGCAGAGCCTGTTTCTCAGTTAGTGATGTGTCTGGCGCCGCTGCCGCTGCCGCTACCGCCGCCGCCGCCGCCGCCGTCTCACATAGATACCTAACCTACTACATACGTAGGTACCTACTTGCCTACCTGTAGAGTATAATATGTGTTGCGTCTGTTTCCTTTTTTTCTCTTTTATTCACTTTTCAATCTTTTCGACTTGTTCGGCGCGAACGTCTCTAAGCTACTTTTTCATCATTCATACTTACTCTCGACTCGGTGCCGCGTCACTGCGGCTTGCTAACGACAAAAGTAATAATTTATTGTTTTAATTTATTATTGTTTTCATCGTGTTTCGTGTTTCGTGTTTCGTGTTTCGTGTTTCATCGTGTTCACAAACCCAGCCCCAGCCCACTAAATTGTTAACGCGTAACTCGTCGGTGATAATTTATTTTGCTTGTTCAAGGCCGATTTCATCGAATTTTACAGCGAGTTTAAAATAGAAAAAGAAATATAGGTATTTGTTAATTTAACCTTTAAACCATCTGGCGAGATTCGCGGAGTAATTTCAAGGAAAAAAAAAAAAAAAAAAACAACAAAAAAAACAACAAAAAAAACATTTTAGATTGGGGAGAGGGAGGATGATTTGGACATTTGGACAGTTAGCACTTTCTTCAATAAGTATGCTAGCAGAACCATCATTCCATCCAATGAGCAAAACTGATGGGCCTACATGAAGAACTGATTTTTGCAACACCTGTTTATAAACTCCATTTTTATACGCACCTTGACAATGTATGAAGCAAGCAATTTTAAAATTATTTAAGACTAATATATAAAGTACTAATTCACTTTATACATCCCTCATTTTATGCACTGGTCCTAATATCGTCACTACTTTTCATTTTTTTTTAAATTTTTTTTTTTTTGTAAACGTTTCTCCACTATTAGAATTTGAACTTAGGACCGCTACGTTCGCAGGTCAGCGACATAGACACTGCGCCACGAAATTCGAAATTTGGTTGAAAGGTGGACGATAGTTTGCCCTTATGTTTCCCATTTTCAACGATAATTATATCTATTTTTTTTAGGGCGAAAGGGTGTTGCAAAAAATGGAGTGTAACACACGCGCCTATTTAGGTAGTAAGTGATTGACACTCGCGTGATTTGCATCACTCGTCTTCTGCGGCTTATGCTGCAAAAATCGCACTCGAAAATCACTTACTTTATACACTTGTATCACAAATAACCATTTTTACATACATGCGAATTTTAAAAATTTTGAAAAATTGATGAATTTTGAATTGAGAAATTGACTTTTGAAATTTATGGAAATTTTGTTCCAAATCTCCACCTTATAGTGAGATTTTGGACAGACACTGGGGTGGTTTGGGACAGACCACAAATATATCAACAAATAATCTACGAAAAAATAAATAAAAATTGTGAAACACATATTCTTACATCGTACGGTTTGCAGTCCATTAGTAAGCTCTGAACAATCGACCATGAGAACACGATAATAATGATAAATAATTTTTCAAATTTGTGTCTATGGAAAAACACTTTTTATTTTTTAACGGTTAGGTACCTAATTTAAATGTTTCAGGTACCTAGAATTTTTTCTGCGCAATCGTTGGTTGTTTTAGTGTTACCTACACATACCGTAAAAATTAGCTAGTCTGTAATAAATAGCTGAAAATCCATTCCCTCTCCGCTGGCATAACCCATCGTTTTGACCGATCAATTAATGAAATTTTAAATCTCGGTTAGGATAACTGATAACTCGCAAATCAGAGATTCCAAGAATTTACCATTTTAAGCTGACCCATTGACTGGGTAATGGTTATAAATAATGTAATATTTATTTTATCGAACGTATAATCGGCCAAATAATGTTGAAAACCTAGTGTCAGTCTACAGTTGGTGAAAATAAGCAATTAATTTCTGAAGAAGCATTCCGATTACTTTCAAAATAGAAAAGCTGGGAAAACGATCGAGATTCGAAAAAATTGGCTGAAAAACGACGGGAAGGGGAATGAGGTCAATATGATAAAATATTAAGCCTACTCATTTTGCGGTAGGTAGACCATTAGAAATTTTTGAGGCGTAATTGTCGTTTGTTTCGAATTTTCTCAAGCTGAGTTCTAAAAACTAATTTTCAATAAACCTTCAAGATTTTTGTCATGTTCTATACTGCCCAAATATCCGTACTAGAGAATAACTTGTAACATTTTGCTACACACCTAAGCAATACTTTACGGAATGTAGGGCTCCTCAAGTTATACGAATTTCAAGCATCCGAAATCCGATAAAAATTTGGTTCAGATTATAAAAACCTTAATCTACGTATTATACCGAGTCTTATCTGCACGGTATAAGGTAAAATATAAACCCGAGTGAGAGAATGCTTTCTTACTAACTCGAAGTTTGAAATCTAGTCAATGTTACATGTTACATAGGTATTAGTTAATAGTTGAAATCTCGAGTGAATCCGTGGTGTATCTAAACAAAGGTGACTCATAAGCTGCTTATCACCACTTCAGCCGAACACAACAACGTAATTTCAGGTAGTAGGTCAACGCATCTACCACAATTCAGAAGTCTCTTAATCTAACTCAGTACTCTGACTTTACAACGCAGTAATTGGTTGATTTTACGTATTTTTTCAATTATACAGTAAATTTAAATTTAAACATTTTCTTATTTGACACGACGCCTTCCTGTAATCAGTGTATCTGATGCGGAGGTCAGCGGTTTAAATCCTAATGGCAGGGTTTTTTTTAGTTTTTTTGTTTTTTTTCCATGGGTTTATTTTTCAATGTTTTTGAGGGTGTTTATGTATGTTGATTAGCTGGCGGGTACAGGATCAAGTTCATGTGAGAAATAAAAAAAAAACAACAAAAAAAAACTGCTCGATCATAACATTGTAAGCAGGAGTCTCGAGTGAGATTTAAACGTTTGTTAGAACTCCGGTACATACTGTTGTACATTCTCAAAGAAAACAAACTGCACGTCCCCTTCTTTAAAAAATTCTATATCGACCCCCAGATGGAATCATTAGGCTAATAGTGACGAATTTTTCAGCTGGGTTCATCAACACTCGCGCATAAACCTGAACAAAATAAAATTACTCGGTACACTTATGTTAACATTGGATATGGTATTAGCTAATTATAAATAAGTTTTACAATAATTTGCGTACTAAACGTTTTAATACCTTAACGTTGATTCGGATAGCGAATATAAAAGTGAATAAAGCTTTATTTCCTCAAGCTATAACGGTTTACAATGAAACATGGATACAATGAAAGATGAGAGGATGAATACATTATACATTATATACAGTGTAAGATAGCCAATTAATGCCTGCGATGCGTGAGGTGATTTTCGTGAATGGGTGAAATGTGAAAAGTGAGACATGTTAAGTTCTGTACTTACCTATACATATAGGCCAATTTAATTTGATAAAAAAATGGTGTTTCACTCATTAAAATCGGTTTGGAGATCTTAGGTTAGTAACAAATTCATCTGTTAATCGAAGCTGACACTGCAAGCAGCTAATAGTTAATGAAATTTCCAGCAAAAAAAGTCTCGACATTGTTTGGTTAATGCCATAGAAAGCTCGCAAAATGACTCGAAAGTTTTCACATACCACTGGTAAAGGTGTACTGTCCTTTATGTGGACACGTACTACTCCGGTATACCATGTGAAGCTGATAGACCTATTATATATGTAATACATATGAATAGAAATTTTTTTTCATTTTGAATTTACGTGTGTATGTGTGGGTACATGTGTGTGCGTTTGTTTATTTGTAACACCGTAACTTCAAAACCACCCAACAAAACTAGTTTAAATTTTTTTAACTATATTTGTTGTACCTGAGAAAATTTTAAGTCAACTTAAAAGTCTGCAGCTTACTTAGTAGCAAAACTATAGATTTTCTAAGCACCTGCAGCGGTATTTCAGGTACAGTCTATACTTACAGTATAGTGACCTAATTATACGATAATAAATTTTATAAATTATTTGACCTCCGCATCTCAGGAAAGGGGTTGCATCAGGGCAATAAATTTTTGAAGATTGCTAATATCATCGAGTGGAATTTGTTTCCTGAAAAAATTATTAAAATATTTCTTAGGATGAGGGGGTAGAATCCACAACTCTGCCCTCAGGGGGGCTATTGACTTCTAAATTGGCTTAAAACCTTCCTTGGGACAAAAAAAACATGCACAGAAAACTTCAGATTTTTCTGAAGTAAAACCCGTGATCCATAAACATAATACCCTGCAATCCTGCTGCATTACTTTGGTATGAGTTGCTTAGAAAATCCGTAACTTTTTACGAGTTGTCTTAAAATTTTTCCAGGCATAGCAAAAATAGACACAAAAAATTTAAACTAGTATTGTTGGGTGGTTCTGAAGTTACGATGGTGCAAATAAACAAACACACATACATATATCCATCCATACACACACATTCAAGATAATGAAAATTTTTCTATTCATATGTATTACATACATAGTAAGTCCATCAGATTGACAGGGTATACTGGTGTAATACGCGTAAAGGCGACTTGGCTCCACCCAGCACAGTACACCTTCGGCAGGGGTATGGGCAAACTTCCGAGTCCTTTTGTGAGCTTTCTATGGTATTAATAAAAAAATGTCAAAAGACCTTTTTTGTTGAAAATTTTATTTACTATATTGTTTATGCATCGTTATCACGAAAAGAGTGAATCATTACAAATCTGATGGGAGGAAGAAAAATGGATATTTAGTGGTGAAATCGTGGTCAGATTTTGAGGGATTTTCAGTACGTTAAAGACAGCTCTTTAAACTAAAGAATTCCAAAGAATAACCCTTTTGCTGATTTTATTGAGTGATAACATCTAATTTGACCGGCCTAATGTAACACTGTCGAATGAAGGTAGTTTTGTTTTCTGGAAAATTGAACGTATCCGATGCTTCCAAGAAGACACCCTTTTGGTATTAAATGAAAAAGTTTTGTAATTAGATGGAATAATTGATATAGGTATTGTATAAGCCTATATAATGGAGTGCAGGAGGCTCAAAATCGATTTTTGCAATAGATCGTGCTGGAAAAATTGGCCATTTTTATTATTTTTTTATTAGGTACATTACATTCGGGCGGATTGGAAAATTTTGTAAATTCAATAACCTAAATTAAAATTGGTCTTGAAAATCACCTTCCTAATACGATTCAATGGTCACCCAGAATACACTACAAAACACCAGGCTGGTGGCAGTAAATTGTTTTCATCATCAGAGTTTTCACACGCGTAGGTACCTATAAGAACTTGTCCAGCCGCTTTTGTGAAAGGCGGATGTAGACCGAACCAAAATTGAATAAACTAATTCTCAGGCGATGAAAAGGCGCTTAAAAACTGATAGATGAAACATAATATTGCCGACTGTCATTTTGGCTGGAACACTTTAACACTTTTTGGGAACGAGTGGCATTCAACCGTGAAGCAGGCCGTTTGTAGACCAAGCATCCAGTCATTAAGTCCAACAAAGTAAAACCGGGCTGTAGTTAATTCCGTTGTTTGACTGTACCCATGTAAGCGAAAAAATGTTATGGCTCCAGTTAATGAGAGTGTACTTAAAAGCGAATAGATTTTGGGCGCGCAGAAACAGACCGCTAGGAGGACCGTTTTCGTTCTCCGTTAGGCGCTCGTCTTCAGGTTTTCCTTTTTTGGAGACCCGCGAGATATGGTACCTACCTATACCTACATACCTATACCTAGGTAGGCTAAATTAGATTCGTGTACGTGCACGACGTTAGTGCAAATGTGACTGAAGAGGGCCGACCGAAGGAGGAGGAAGTGCTCGTTACGACAGACGGGAAATCGCGCTTAGGCCTATTAATTTTATTAATTTGTAATCGGCTGGTCGAATCTCGCCGCTCGAAAGCGGATCTCAGCTTCTGAGGCGTCATCCGCAGCGCAGCACTGCGGGCACCACCCTATCAGACCAAAATCGTGAATGAGATTACGCAAAGACGAGCGTTGGCCGCGTCTCTGTGAACTCGACCAAAAATGGTGATGACTGACTCGACATACGTACAGTTTTGTTCGTTCACATCCATCAAAATAACTGTCGTAGCAGCCTACGGCTGGGTGCGTGGTACACTAATCTAAAGCTCGAATACGATCTATCGTTGCAGGTGAACAGCGGACGGGCACCATGCGTTCGAATCACTCGGACGTGGCACTCGGAACGTGAATGTTATAAAATGCACGTGCAAAAGGTGCGACGAGTATGGCTGCTAATTGTTTTGTGCACAACCAACGGCGCCGTCTTCGCTGACCCGGGCCACCATTTTCTCAGTTCGGTCATCGCTCGGCTGACACAAAGTCAGAGAGCACCGGCCGCCGGATATCGTTCGCTGTACGATGAGTTTCTTGGAACGATTAGCCGATCTGCTGAGGAGTACCGCAATCCACAAGCGCCGGTACGACCACGCCTATCCAAATGCCCGGAATTTAATTCATTTCCTAGCACCTAGCCGCCGAAGCACCCACCAATAATACGTTATACCTATGTCAATCGTTTTGGCCCAAAAAATGCCATCATATACCTGCCTGCTAATCTACTAAAATGTTAAAATCGACGAAATTTCTGTCAAAATTAGCTAACCTCGCAAGTGGATGTAGGTCTGCAGGATCCGCAAAAATGACCCACAAACTTCGTCCTTGAGATGATACCCATCGTTTTAAATACCTACGTAAGTACAAAAGATGGCGGCGTAAATCATTTTGGTCGAATGCCCACAAAAAATTTAGGAAAGCTGCAGGCATATATCATGTGGGTGAGAAGAAGACGTTATCTATCTGTCGTTCGGGCAAATGAATGCGAGTCGTTTCGCCCATGAACGACGAACGATTCTGAACGATTTATTAAAATTATTTTAATAATTCCAGAAAACAGGTTCAAATGCTGAAACAGTGAAAGCTGTCACATACACACAGGCCTGTCCGTACGTGATAAAAGTCAATTCACAGCAGTTTTAACAAATAATGTTACAACCCTCACCCTTCAATCATTTTTTGTTCTTTGTTAAATTTAAGCTGTTGTCCATTTTGATTAATTTCTTGGCTTTCGCCGGCTGATATCATTTTTGAAGGAATATTAGAATTTTCTTTAGAAAAAAACTTGTCCGTAAGCCAGTTCGCCAAGTAAGTGTTCTTTCTGTACCATAAACTGAAATAAGATATAGTCTGCTGCAAAACAATGTTAGGTATGCTAAATTTTTATTACTACTTAAATTGACGGAAAAATTAATATTTTACTCAAACAAATTTTTAACAAAAATCATAATGCAAAACAAAAAAGGAGCTCTTTCAGCACAAAAAATGTTTGAAATTGTTTGACAAATCAAAATTTTCGATGCCGAGTTTCTTCAATTTAATTAACACTGGTAGTATACCTAAATTTATTCATGAAAATTATTGTTAAAACAATAGCTGCCGAAATTTTCATGCGATAAAGCTGAAGCCTCTGCCTTTAGATATTATAAATTTTTCATTGAAAATAGGCGTTACAAAATTTATTTCAATATATTTGTAGAGTATAATTATTTTCTTTCAAAAGAGGTGAAATTTTATTTATTGACAAGTTCATTCATTTGATGGTTCTTTATTGTAACTTGGAATGATTTTTTTCTTAATGATTGTGAGTTAGCCTAAGTTAAAAAAAGCATTATATAACTCCATCATCTCTGGCCCCCAAAAAGTTTTCATACCTCTCCCACCAAATAGTTCACCCAGTGACATGCAGCTATAAAGATGTACAACGCTCTATACATATACACTGTGACACAAAAATACGAGGCCTGTACAAAAATTATGAAGACTGAGTCTATGAAATCATGAATTTTTTTTTTTTTTTTTACAAATAAACGTGGTTTCCTTCAAAGTACTCCCCCGACCTTAAAAACTCAGGCTGTTACAAATCATTTTTCACCATTTAAAACAGTGTTTCCTACCTTTCCTTTTGAGAGCCTTTATTTTCAAGGTGACAGTACTTTGAATCACCATCACATCACCCAAACAGTAACTACATGATGGATTTTGATTTGGGTGAATAGGTAGTGGTCACACTTTGTTAAGTTTGACAGATTTGAAGGGTGTCAAGTCACAACAATGTTTGGCAACAATGTACACAATGTTATTCCTGCTACCAAAAGAGCTGTTTGAAAACAGTCTTTGCCCACATTCTTCATATTTTCCAACTTTTTTAAGAAATTCAGATGTGCAATTCCACTACTAATATTCAGTCATTCAGCAACCAATTAGATAGTTATTTGGCTATCTTCCATTATAAATTTGCGTGCTGCATCAAAATTATGGGTGGAGAAGGAAAAGGGGGAATCTCTACTTCGTGTTTCTTAGTTTGTTAACTCTCACCCCTCTCTTACCCCTCTCTCAACCTCTTTATCAACTTGGAAAACGTCAATTGTTTTAGGGTGGCTTCTCCGTACACTCGAGTTAATATTTCAAGGATTTCTCATCCAGATTTATTTGATTAATTTAGTAATTTGTGTTGTTTATTTGTGTTTCATTTCATTTTTGTAACGTCGTTAAAACAATGAGATAAAGCCAAATTCTATAAATTTGGAATACGATATCTTAAAAAGCTTGAAAACATTATGGTAGGTCGAGAATACATTGGAAAATACGATCCCTTTGCATTTGAGGTGTCAGTGTTGTCCGAAGAAGAGAAACAAAATATCGGTCTACGAACTTTTTGTACAGACCTCGTATGTGAAAAATAAAAGTGAAGCGATGGGATTATACATTTTGCGCGTATTTCATAAGATTGTCATTGTGATAACAAGTCACTTCTATCGCTAATATTGTGAAAATAAACATCTCCATACGAATACAAACTTCATCGAGGTACTGCACATGCGCATTAACTAATATCCCGATACAAAACATTCTATCTTCGAGGTATTTTTGACCGGCCATTGGAGATCTCTTTGGCTGTGCGTCTGCAGGTTCACCCGAACCAAAAAACGTAATTTTTTTCGAACTGAGAGAAACAGAGCGGATAGGACTCCGTACCGCTGGTGCGGAGTCTCCATTATCAACAACAGAAACTACAGCAACGTTGGCACTGCCCACCGTTCAAAAAAAAAAAACAGCGTCCCTTTTTTATACGTCGCGAATGTCGGCGATGAACCGAAAGTCAAGTCAAGTCAAGTCAA